>OX578144.1:13710254-14310254 GCA_951213105.1 Amaurobius ferox
TGTTTTATAAGGCATGTGTTGATCAGTAAAAAAAATCTGATGTGGGCAACACATGACTTTCATTATATAATGCAATGAATTTACTACTTTTACAGTTAAAAAAAAATGTTATTCTTATAGTCGATATTTATATTCTTTCCAAGATATTGAATTTTTTTCAATTAGTCGTCATTTTCAATGATTTAGCGTCATTTTTATCAATTTGGCAAGATTTTTGTTAATTTGGCAACAATTAAAAATGTCGCCATGTTGGCGACATTCCGCCAAATTTGTCGTCAAAATCTCGCCAAGCGTTATGGATGGAGAAATAAGTTATTCTTACAACAGATAAATGAGTATTGGCGTTCAAATACAAAAGTATAACTCAAAGTATCTTTTTTCATGAATGGAACGAACTAGATCCACGAGAATGATGTCACCAAATTTATCGCATGGTATTACATATGAAAAGTGAACATGTTTCTCAATAGGAAATATTTTTTTTATTTTATATAACTTTTTGATAATTTTTTTGAAAAATGTACAATATCTCGAGAATGGTTCGTGTTAGCGTTCTAAAATTTATGTCAATCGTTTTCTAATGAAAAATTACATAAGAAATGTCTATTTACGTAACTTTATTAGCGGTTTTGATTTTTTGACGATTTTTTCAAAATTTCACTCGAAAAGTTTGGGGGATTCTGAACATTCGATTGCGTATAAAAACAATAGGCTTCCAGTGTTTACGGATTGTGATTTTTGTACCAAATTTCGTTCGAATCGGTCCATTCGTTCGTCAGTTATCGTCTCCACAGACTCACTGACACACACACACAGACAGACATCACTTCAAAAGTGTTTGATTCGTGATCAGGGATATTTGAAACGTGCTCTCCCGTCGAAAACTCGAATTCGAATTTTTGACCCCGTCACAATACTTTCCTTATACATTATGTATATAAGGAAAGTAATAAGAAATTTCAGTTGGCACAGCGAAGAATTGAACAGATAAAATTATATTTCCAGATTATCTTTGTTTTGTTTCATGCACCTCTTCTTTTCTTTTTCTTATTATTTTGGGAGGGAAATAAAAAAATAAATATTAATGTTTAGGGCATTTTGGGGGGGGGGGGGGGGTCATAAAGGCATTTTTATAATGCATTTACTAGCTCTAGGCATAAAATATCTAGCCCTAATAATCAGCATCATGACGCGAAAAAATATGTTTGACATTTATTTAGCAAAATCTTAACGTCTTATCAACCATTGTGTTATTATATTAAGATTTTACTGTACTTATTATCATAACTGTCTCATTATAATTTATCTTATTTCGCTGTTCCTTTTGTCATGCATAACTATGCATGTGTTATTTTATTACATTTCTCCATGTCTTATTACTTTTCTTATATACATAATGTATAAGGAAAGTATTGTGACGGGGTCGAAAATTCGAATTCGATTTTTCGACGGGAGAGCACGTTTCAAGCATCTCTGATCACGAATTAAACATTTTTGAAGTGATGTCTGTGTGTGGGGGGGGGGGGGTGCGAAAGTATGTGTGTGTGTGTGTGTGTCAGTGAGTCTGTGGAGACGATAACTAACGAACGAATGGACCGATTCGAACCAAATTTGGTACAAAAATCACAATCCGTAAACACTGGAAGCCTATTGCTTTTATACACAATCGAATGTTCAGAACCCCCTAAATTTTCAAATGAAATTTTGAAAAAATCGTCAAAAAATCAAAACCACTAATAAAGTTACGCAAATAGACATTTCTTATGTAATTTTTCATTAGAAAACGATTGGCATAAATTTTAGAACGCTAACACGAACCTATAACACGAACCTATATTTATCTATAACGCTTGGTGAGATTTTGGCGACGAATTTGGCAGAATGTCGCCAACTTGGCGTCTTTTTGAAATGTTGCCAAATTAACGAAAATCTCGCCAAATGGATAAACATGACGCTAAATCAATGAAAATGACGACTAATTGTCGAAAATTCAATATATTGAAAAGAATATTAGTATCTACTATAAGAAAACCTATTTTTTTTCCTGTAAAAGTAGTAAATTCATTACATTATATAAGGAAAGTCATGTGTTGCCCACATCAGATTTTTTTTATTAATTATAGTTTCTTACTATTTTACTGCACATATCACAATTAGGCACATATCGCACGTCGGCTACAAAATAAAGTCACAGATGAAAAAGCCTGTTGTGGGCAGCATATGACTTTCCCTATATAATGCAATGAATTTACTTCTTTCGCAGTGAAAAAAGAATGTATAAGATCTACAACACAATGTTTTCAATGTGGAACTGTACATTTGGTGCTTTTTTCGAAGATAGTATGTCAAACTATTTCGAAGTATCCATTAACTTATATTTCAAGCAACTAGTAGATCCACACGAATGATGTTAACAAATTCATCGCATAATATTACATATAAAAGTGAACAAATTTCGCAATAGTTAATATTTATTTTTATTTTACGTGATATTTTTTATAAATTTGTTTTAAAAAGTGCAATATCTCAAAAAAGATTCACGATAGCGTTCTATAATCTGTATCAATCGTTTTCTAATGAAGAATTACATAAGAATTGATTATTTACGCAACATTATTGAACGTTCTAATTTTTATATTATTTTTTCAAAATTTCATTCAAAAATGTGGGGGACTACCGAACACTCGATTGCGTATAAAATCAATATGCTTCTAGTACTAGTTGATCGTAATTTTTGTACCAAATTTCGTTCGAAACGCTCGATTCGTTTGTGAGATATCGCCTCTACAGACTCAAAGGAACACACACACAGAGAGAGATATCATCTCAAAAACGATCGATTCGAGTTCCAGGGATACTCGCTTGAAACGTGATCTGCCGTCGAAAAATCAAATTTGGAATTTTCGACTCCGTCACAATACTTTCCTTATACATTATACTACGTATATGGGGAAAGTGAAAATGACGCTTTTGAGTTAATGTCATATTTAAATGAATAAGCATCGAATCTATAACCATACAGAGAGGCACTTCCGTAGTTGCACAACTCACTGCTAGAGAGAAGAAGTGTAATTGGTGCAATGAGCCAGTTTTGAACCGAACTAGTAGTGAGCAGTGTTACTTTAGAGTTCGGAATGGAAGGTTCATTTCATTCTCAACACTTTTAGGAAATTTGGAAAACTAATTTGGTCGAGGGTTTGAAGACAGTAGAGACACAACTCAAATAAAATATTCACAAGTCAAAATTCGTAAATTATTTGGTCAACAAAGTGACACAACTAAAAAGTGACAGCTCTGTCACCTTTTTTTAAGATACCATCTAGAGGTAAGGTATCAGAGTTGAGGTATCTTACCTTAACCAACAACACTGACAAAATTCAAAGTGCTACTTCGTTCCATCCACTAGAAAGTCCCTGGGGAAGCATAATGAATTGGAACATTCTTCATCAGTAAATTTTTTATTATTCTTGATTTTCTCATACTGAAAAATGAGGTTTTTGAGTTGTGACATTTTTATAGCCGACGTGTGATACTTACGCTACCTTTTGATATGATGTTTAGTTGCTGGTTTGCTTTTTCTCTAAGTAATATATCATTGATTGAAATACTAGTTTATCCCGAGATAGCAGCACTACTAGACTTTGCCTTTTAGTATATGCTCCCTTTTCATCCTTCAGCATCTATTACTGCATCAGATAATGGCAACTTAATTCACTTGGTCAGACGAGTTCAGCTTGTGATATAATGTTACGAATACCTAAAATGTATTCTCGGTATATTATTTCTCTCCAAGGATAAACGACATTTACAGGCAACCATTATTGTTATTTGAAGGTCCGGGTAGCTTGACATTGGCGACAGATTTGGCGAAATATCGCCTACTTGACGATTTCAATGAGTTTTGCAAAATATTCAAATCTTGTAGATTAGTTAGGAATTTCTGAAGTTGCGTCGATTTCTGTATAAATTTCCACAGATCGTACATCGTTTGAATTGGTCTAATACGAGTAAAAGTGACTTGTAAATAAATACATCAGGGTTTTGAGAATATTGTTACAAAGTATCCAGTGAAATAATGGGTGTACTCTCAGAATGCAAGAATGAATCCTAATTTATGGATAACTAACACTTTTATTTAAAAGCGCTAATAAGCATAAACTGGAACAATATACAACAAATAGCTTGACAACTATCTTACAAGATACCTAAACAACTGTTAGGTAAAATAAAACATCCATTAAATACTGAGTCAATTTACAAAATAACGGATACAAAACACTGACGTATCTCATAATTCAATGTAGCTTATATCACATGAACTACTCTCCAACTGAGCGATGACTCCTTTTATATAATCTTTATAGAAACTTCCAGAAGAGACTCAAATCTCAAAGAATATTCTTTATTTCAAGAAAGTTCTAGTACATTCGAAAAGTCGTCCAAAGTAGCCAATACTGTTTTAAGCTATAGCTAGTGCCTGAGTTTCAAATCCTGTCAAATTATGACCTGGACTATCTACCATTTATTATTTCTTTAATATTTATTTGACAATTTACTCTTTGGGCTCCCGTATAACTTTGATTCTCCGTATTGTGTGCATACATGCTTTACTTAAGCACACTTCCCTCAACCTAAAAAAGTTGGTTCATACTGAAGAGTGTCAAACAGTATAAATCCTTCCGAGCTCACATTTTTGACAGATTGCTAAACTTCTCCCACATAGATATTATGTATTAGAGGGAAAGATGAAACTACCCTAACAGAACCGCCCATGACATTGACAAACAGCTGTATTTGTCTCACAACAGTGTTTGCTTTTCATTTTGCCCACTGCTGAACTTGCACCGTCAGAACCTCACTTCCATTTCCCAGCGGGGAGTCCATTTAAATATCACTCAATTGAACCGTCTTGCGTTGCAGTATTGACGACCAAAACAAAATTCTTCAGTCCCACAGGGAAGACAGATTGATCTGCAACCATTACAGCGAACACCATTTAAAAAAAACGAACTGCATGTACAAAAGTATTCATTCCGGAAAATGTACGCCGATCCAGATTAAGCCTTGTTTGTGACTCGGTTCCTTTGATTTCCGAACCCAGGCACGTAGACCTTTCCAACATGAAAGTGATGATCTATGATTTTTTAAACAAACCTCTGTTTCTGGCGGTCGGTCGCTCCTGAAACAAAGCTTTTCAATTTATGGAACAGCGGGGCTCCCGTCGTTGATAGGTTTTCGCGGCGACGGCCAGCAGGAGCCCAGTAATAAACGGGGCAAGGGGCCATAAATTCTTTGGGAGCCCCAGTATGTGCAAATGAAGGTGTTTTTATGCAGTCTGGGTATTTTCTTCCCTAATTGGATGTTGAAAGATGGGTTCAGTGAAGTTGTATTTGGTGCACCTCATTTTGAATTTTGGAATATATACATTGTCTCTGATTTGTTCATTTTTGAAAAAGTTTGAAAAAAAACTCTTGTTTCAAATAGGCAGTATCGGACCTACCTATATAGCTCTGCGGTGATCGCTGGCATTCTTAAACTATACAGGATCCTCCGTTATGCTTATCATTGACATTGAGATTTTAGGGGGAAGGGGTAATATTTTTAGTGCAATTTTCTAAAAATAACTTAAACTTTCGTCCCATTATGCGAAAAAAAATCAAGAGCAGGCATGTCAAAGAAAATAGACATTAGAAGATAATAGACAAAGATAATGTCAAAGATAATAGACAAAGATAATGTCAAAGATAATAGACAAAGATAATGTCAAAGATAATAGACAAAGATAATGTCAAAGATAATAGACATTAGCATGTCAGAGAGATAGTAAATCCGAGGCATTTAAATAAGGCACACGACCTCAATTAATAATACTCGAATTTCATGAATAGTTTTTCTATACATTGAACACATAGATACAGATTACATATACCTATTGAACAAGCACTTATCTCTGTCACAAATACGTATTCTTTCTCAATTAAGCCTATAATATTATTATAACGCAGTATGCCTGCTTTGATAGTTTGATGTAAGAATCTCGTCCTGTGATTGATTTTACTATGTAGTAGACCCGGTCATACCTCAGCAGCGCATTAACGCCACCGAAAAGTATTTCCCGGTCCGCTGATATACTTTGAAAGAAATATTGGCACCTTACATGATCAAGTTTGACACCCCTGATCAAGACCAGCCGCCCAAATAGTTGTTCAAGTCTTCGGACGAGTCAGACGGTCTGGGTCTTCAACCTCTGATCAAGAGCAAATAGTGATTCGTTAGATGTGCAAAATCAAATTCAATATTTGAAGTGTTACGTTAAATGAATCTATAATTTGTTGACCCCTTATGCATTTATGCATGACAAGGAATTCTGGAGGGGCTTTTTGATTTGTTTACTACTTCCTAATTTCTCTGCTGTTTTTTTTTATACAGAATAGCATCCTGCTCTTTCCATAAATGGAAAAATCTTCCATAACCAACAAGGTTTTGCGGAAAATCCAAATTCACACGTTTAAGGGTCTCAAGCATCCAGTGAGTCTAACAAGCAAGGTTTAATTCGTGCCATTACTGTCACTGTATAAAAAAATCTTATGTATTTGCAAGGAATCGAGCTACCAATCGAGTTAATGGCACTTATTATTTCATATCTCGTAAAAAAAAGTAAGAATTTATGTGTTGTTGTATTGTACAAAAAAATGCGAACATGGTATATTTACGACTGTGAAGAACTTTTGCCGAAACCACCAACTGTCTGGCCAAACAACGGCATTGAGCTACTGCGACGATTATCCTGTCTTTTAAGTTTAAAGCCAAGCTAGCAAGTTTAACTTATGAAAAACACAGAATCAGATCAGCTTAAAAATGGAAAACAATACTTTATTTAAGCCAATTCCTGATAAGAGTCTATCTTTAAACATAGTCCATACGAAAAGATCGGAGAATATAAGGAAAATATTCAATTGCAAAAAAAACATGTAATTACTTGTTAGTACCATTTAACTTTTCACCTAAACATAAAAGCAGTAATACCTAATAAATAACATAATTCGCTACGGAAAAAGTAGCCTTTTTATTTAGAATCTGCACGAACCGAATTAATCATATTCACTTGGATGGGCGCAAAAAGTTTTTTTTTTTAACGAATGCTGTCATTCTTATGAAAAAAATCCAGTTCCCAGTACTCTGAAACGAGTGCGTGATTATCTGGGTAATAAAGCCCTTCGCGGTAAACAAGCTTTTAATTATCAATTCAATATGAGCTGTCGCTGATACTTAACAAACTTACAATCACGTATTACCAATCCCTGCATCATGTCGAAAAAAAAACGGATCGTAATTGGTTAAAATGAGCTGATCAAATGAATAAGTTAGTTTTATTCATTTCTGACTTCAAATACACAAGATTGTTAAAAAGCCGTTAATTTTGTAGAATTGCATTTTCTTTTAAGCACTCCCTTATAATCGCGACTGTAAAATAGAATAAAACATATAAAAGCCTGATGTTCCTTTTATATTACGAAGCTAAAGATCAAAAGCAACTCAGTCGCTATTTAGTCTTATTTATTATCCTAAAAAAAAGTGGAATTGATACGAAATTTGCAAGAAATGACGTCGTTGCAGAAGTTCTTTTCGTCATGAGATTTCGTGAATTTCAGTATGTAAATAAGCTTATTCATTATTGAGGTTCATCAGCGCATGTTTATTGTTTCACATAAAAAAAAGCAAGTTCTTAAAAATGCCAAATTCAAAATCTCGTACGTCATTTTGAGAGATTTATAACCATGGTTAAAGTACGAGGTGAATAGGAAATATTTGTGGAATATAGGCTTAGCCAATTCAGACTCAAAGCCATTAACAAACAAGAAAGATCAATCATGCACAAAGCATTGATTATAAAACACTTTCCAAATGTAATTTTATTTAAACATCTCTAAAATACCATACATTGAGCGGCGATATTTTTTTAATTATCACAGAACTACAATAATTTATTTTACTTGGAAAATTAAAACCATGGAGGTAAAAGTACTTTTTAACTGCATGCTTAAAACTTCATTCAAACTTTATTCAAATGACGTCATCGATATATAAATCGTAAGTAAAATCAATGAATATTTCTTTCATATCACTTATATTTCAGACTCCAAAGCTAAATAATATTGCGTGAAAAAAAATCAGCAATTCCTATAAAACTCATCTTACAATTAATTTGTTTACATTTTGCATCCATTAAAAGTAGGCTTTGTTGTAAAAATAATCAAAGTTTGGTGATCATTTAAACACAAAAATATTATAATTGCGTAGGCACGGAATTTAGATAGACAGATAATACGCAAAAATAAAGCCGTTTTAGAACGGATGCAACATTAAATATAAATTTAAAGGGTCTTTAAAAATCACGATCTTGACACGAAATGGATGCCATATTTTGTTTTGCAGCGTGTCACGTGATCTCATATATCATAGGTGTAATTACTATTTTAATTTTTATTTAAAAATCTACCGACCATATTTTGCTGAAATTTTTTTTATACATTTCAACAGTTAATTTGAATATTTCCTAAAATTTTCGAAACAATTTGTGAATTTTAACTTTGCTTAAAAAATGTTAGAAAAGTTAGGTCCCATGGCATTCGATGTATTTCATTTTTTCAACCCGAGTTCAATCCGAAAGTATTTGGGTGATATTATTAATTTATATTCCCATATGTTTCACAAACCGTCTCAACAACATGCTAAAATTTCATTTTGATAAGGTCATTTTTACGGCAGTTATTGTGAGAACGGACAGACAGACAGACAGACAGACAGAATGGCCAAAGTCATAAACACTTTTCAACTATGTTGGAAAGTGTTAAAAAAAGAGGTAGTCTACAGATGATTTAAATGTTTAAAGGAAACAAATGTTTAAAGAAAAAGAGTTTTTAAAAAGATTAATTTTAAAAGAATGTATTTATATTTTTCATTTTTTACAGAATTGAAGTGATTTTCAATAACTTGGCATTTTATTTGAAATAAATACAAAATTAATATAGTTTGGCTATTCTGAAATAATTCAAAATTTGAAAATTTGTTAAAGCAATTTTAAATTGCATTCAAGTTACTTTAAAAATTTGGAAATTTTAAAATACCTTTCATTTTTTCCAACCGCTTCCCTTAACAATTTTTTTAAAAAACATTGCAAAAAATAATCATATTTTTTATTGCATTTTTAATGAAAAGAAACTGAAATAAAACATAATATAAAGGCTTTTTTTTTATATTTTAATTTTATTTTGTTGGAAAAATCACATTGTTTTGATATCTGGGAAATACCTTGATGTTAGCCTAAGTGGTGAAGGAGCAATGCTGCGTCTTCTAAATGTTGCAGAAAACTCATCAGAATGATTTTCTGCAATAATATTTTCGATAATTTCCATTCTATAAAGGTGTTTGTTTCCCTCCTACTTTAGAATACAAAATGGATCCTCGTTTTCTTTGTGTACAATAATACGCTAAATACTGATCTGCTTTATCAACTCCACCTATTTTGTCGCTGTTTTTGTTATTCCCCCCCCCCATTTTGTCATTGTAGTTATATCATTCCAGCGAGTCCGCAAACGAAACCCGCAAACGAATTGCCAATCAGTGCAGGAATATGCATTTACCCCTTAATTACCTTCAACCCGTGTTAAATCGCGTCGATACAAATCATATCGGGGAAAAAAATTCTATCCACGAGTTTTTCGGGATAATATTTATTTGCAAAGTATATTAACACGGGTTAACTCGGGATAATCAGTGCAGCAGTTAATATTTTTAATACTTTTAAAATAAATATAAAAATACCTTAACATAATACCAATGTACTTTAAAAGAAAATTACTTTCCATGTAACAAAATTAAAGTGTTATTGAGAAAATGGCGAATCGCAAAATAAGAAGAATCGATTAAATTCACGTTTCAAATTTGAGCAAATTCGATTCAATTACTAGAATGCGTATACATAAATGTGAGAGATGATTGAAGGGGAATCGATCAATATGTCTTTCACTCGATCTCGAAATCTGCTGTAACCCTTATGATTGTTTGAAACAGAACTTGAAACCTCAATGTGACTCCTGCGTTCCTCCTGCTACATGTTCCTCATTCCTCACATGTAGACTCAAGAGGTATATTTCCACAACCCACTCCAAAAACATGAAGAAATCGAATCACTGAGTTATGTGATCACTGTAACTCTCCGCTAGATTATTCTGCACTATAATGTATATTGTTAATTCAGCACACCCCGTTCTAAGAAAGATTATTCGACTAGTCTTTTAAATGAGGGGTAAAAAAGCTGTCAAAATGCGTCAACTAAGCATTTCCTAATATTCAATGCGTTCTTTATATGAATATTTAATTATAGAATAAGTAATAAAGACAAAAATGAATGCATCTCACCATCTCTAATGAAACTATGAACGGCAGGCGGACAATCCATATATTTGGATAAACAAGAATAGGCCTACTCTATATCACGTATGTAATTTGCATTAAAATAGCGTTTACTAATAAATTTGATTACGCATGGGACGTGTTGAATTTTCTAAACTGAAATTAATTGTATTTATTGCAATAGTACTTAGCACAAGCTATAGGCCAAGAATACAACACAAAACCATCTTATGTGGACAGCACATTACTTTCCTTGCAAACTCAAATTCATTTTCTCTTTATTTCTTTAATTCAATAAATTGAGTTTAATTGCAAAAAATAACACGCATAATTTTTCGAAATTAAACTGAATTTGCATTTTTTATTCAATTTTCGTTTTCATTTGGTAACGTGACGTATTTTCAAAGGCGACGTAGCAGAAATCCGAAACACTAAAATATCTCAAGAACGGCTAGTTCTAAAGTTATAAAGTTGGCCTTATTCGTTTCGTCGTCAAAAATTCCGTATAAAACAGGCATTTAATTGATACATTTGAGAATACGTAATCTTTTATTTCAGATTTCGACGATTTTTTCGGGTCATTCCACAAAAGAGGCAGATTCATGTTTTGCGAATCGTACATAATCTAATAAGCACCTGGGTAACTTTTTAACAAGTAACAAGTAACTTCTCTACCAAATTTTGTGAAATTTGGTCAATTAGTATTTTAGCTAGAGTTGATACATTCGATATTTGAGGGCCATTTCGCAAAAAAAGGCATGCTCTTTTATCCTGAATTGTACCAAAATCCAAAGAGCACCAGAGTCACCCACAAGAGAAAAATTTTATGAAATTTAGTAAATTAGTTTTTGAGTCAGAGTGGATACATATATTGCACAGATGGGCACACACACACAGAGACGCGCACACACACACACAGAGAGAGGGGGAGAGTTGTGCTAAAAATACGCTTTTCGTCTTCAAGAGGTCCCAACACGTGGAAGACCCAGACCGTCCGACTCGTCCAGAGGACTTAGAGTAACTAGTTGGACGGCCGGGAAGGAGAGGTCCCAACACGTGTAGTTCTATCACCAGACCCGTTATAAATGCAATATTCATCTTTACATTAAAATACGAACACCTTTAATCTGGCTATTATGTATCTGTCTATCTTTAGTTATACAACCAGCTGCTGTATTATTATTGTGTGCACATTAAATAAGTCTGAATCGATGTGTTATTTCCCTGGCCATAAGGCCACTTAATCTAAAACTTTGGAGATATGTCATTTTGATCTGAACAATCTGCACAACTCCCAGTACATACTAAAATCTGACTATCGTAAGGAAGTCAGACTTTAAAGTGGCAACCAACGAAGTTAGGATACTTGCCTAACTTTATCTGAGCTTTAAGCAACGGACTTCACAAAACTTATGCATGCATATATTAATTATGCAATTTATATATTGTAACATTGTTTTTTTCATTATTGTGACTTTTGCGTTTGGAAAAACGGATAATATTGTATTTACATTATGAGTATTAATCTAATTATCTTGCAATTATTTATGTCATCAGATAGTGATGTTTAAGCTATCATTTATAAGGTGTCAATATAGAGTTGGTAAAATAAAATGTATAAATAACTCTCTAATTTAATCTTTGTAAATTCCAACTTTAAAAATTTTTATTGAAAGATGAAGAAAATTTACTTATTTAGATCAGAATATTGATGCGTTGATAATAATCTAAACAATACAATATCAATACAATGAGGAGCGATATTGATACACAATCGAAACATCATTAAACGATACCTATCAATACACCACATAAATTTGCTCATCGCTATTATTTACCATATTATTTCGTAATTTTTTAAATTAGTTGAGGATGATGCTCATGTATTTCCCGATACAGGTTATTTTCCTATTTCATCATAGGGCAGTTAAGTTCGTAGTTTTATTCACTAAAAGTGTTTTTTTTTGTTCTTTTCATTTCTTCTAGTTGCAGTTTGTCGACAATTTCTTGAGTCACGTGATACATCTAATTATTGACAGACACCCTTATTTTTTTGCTCTGGTTTTTTATCCAAAAAGAGAGGCTGCATTTTGTCTTCACAATCAGTTAGTACTCTTAATCAACTATTTATTCTGTTAAACACGGAGTATTTTAACTTTAAATAATTTCTAACAGTAATTTAAACAACATTCTATAAAGGTTGAAATATTTTTCTCGGGTATTCAAATAACATTAAGAAACAAGAATAATTTTTCATTCAACTTTTATAGATTTTTTCCTTATTCTAACGTGTGTGAATTATATTTGAAAACCAAGCTGTCTGCGGCGTAGACACACTGGACCTACACCAGGAGTTATAATCTGGGGAGCCATTTCCTATGACAGCAGGAGCATTCTCGTCGTTATCCCAAACACCTTGACAGCAAATTTGTACATCAGACGGGTGATTGAACCGGTTGTGCTGCCATTCATGAGCAGTATTCAAGAGGGTGTTGTCCAACAGGATAACGCTCGTCCTCATACCGCTGCTGTCACCCAACGTGCTCTACAGAGTGTCGACATGTTGCCTTGGCCTGCGAGATCACCAGATCTTTCTCCCATCGAGCCCGTATGGGACATTATTGAAAGACAAATCCAGCGTCATCCACAACCAGCATTAACTGTTGCTGATTTGACTAATCGAGTGCAACAGGTATGGAACTCCATCCCACAAAATGACATACGGCACCTGTACGACACAATGCATGCACGTTTGCATGTTTGCATGCTTGCATTCAAAATCGTGGCGACTACAGCAGTTATTAATGTACCACTATTTCAAATTTGAAATGGCTCTTCTCGCGCATACTTTAAGTGACCTTGAAACTTTAATCAAAAAAATATGTTACCTACACAATTACTTTGCCTAAATTTCATTACTCTAAACTAATTTCTTCTTGGTATTGGGATTTTATTTTCCGCCAGTGTATTAGATGATCTGATTTTCCTATACTGCATAGCCCACGGATTTTTATTGATCTACACGCTTTAAGTATTCATGAATACCAATCAAACTTTTTTGCTAGAAATAACATTGGTCAGGCTATCAATGCTGAAATTGAAGTATTACGAAAATCGTAAACATTTTGAGCGCTTATATCTCCGAACCTAATAAAAACTTTAGCAATTTATACTTGTTTTGTCGGAAATAAGGTAACATTTATAAATATGCAAAGATAATTTCAATATTTTAATAGTTCGAACTTTTTTTTTTTTTTTTTACGAAGGAAAAAAAACTTTTTGTCGGAAAGAACTTTTGCTTCACTTGCTGAAAAATCGAAATATTTTCGGAACTTTAAAAGATAGATATAAATAGTGATCAACAAAAAATAATGTTCAATGGAAAATCCAGTTTCTCGATCCACGATTTGTTCTTGCAAAACTCTTGTAGTTTTCGAACCATCGTCTTTTCAAGATGAAAAAGATTAAAAAATTTTCGTTTATAAAATTTGTAATGGACATATCTCAAAAACTAAAAATGCTAGCTCTAAAAGAATATGCTAAATATGTGTAGCCCTTTAAACACCCTACAAATATATATAATTAGATTTCGGATCAAGTTTTTAGTTTTCGAAATGTAGTGACTATAGTCAGTTCTCAGATCCTGTAAAATCTACTACAGGCAGTCAAACTTGTGTAGACTTAATATACGCTCATAACTAAGAAAGATGGGGTTGTTTACAGCGGCGCAAACTTCGTGGGGTTGGGACACTTTTTAAACCCCCAATAATTTTCTTGTGGGTTCCTCGAACCCCTAATATTTTTGTAGGAAAAATGTACGCATATACGCAAAAATTTTGTTTTTTGTTATTAATTCTTCAAGTTTTTCATTTTTCATTCCCTGTTTAAAGTCAAGTGTGTATCGAGTATACATAAAGTCGAGTGTATATCGAGTGTATAGAAATTTACCCCTCAAGACTGTTTATTGTATTCTGAATACAAGATTTTAACATTTTTTGTTATTTTTATAAAAGTAATTGGGTTGAAAATTCACACAAACTATAATTTGCTTCATTTTAGCATTTCAGACGTTCTATTGTGCCAGATAATCTGACAGAATGAAATTTAAATAAGACTTAAATCCTTTAAAAAACATATGGGTCATTCGATTTAAAATTTCCGGAGCCCCCCCCCCCCCCAAATAAATTTCAAATTGGCGCCTTTGGTTATTTCAATTATATATCCAATTGGTTATTTCAATTACGTATCCAATTGGTTATTTCAATTACGTATCCAATTAGTTATTTCAATTATGTATCCAATTGGTTATTTCAATCATGTATCCAATTGGTTATTTCAATTATGTATCCAATTGGTTATTTCAATTATGTATCCAATTGGTTATTTCAATTATGTATCCAATTGGTTATTTCAATTATGTATCCAATCGATTATTTCAATTATGTATCCAATTGGTGATTTCAATTATTTACTTTAGCCACTATAAACCCATATTGTTTGTTGTAAAATAAATAAATGAAATCTGCTGAAACAAATGAGAAAACAACAAATAAACTTATTGAACTTTATTTGTGTTTTATTTTACAGACACCATTCACGCAAAATCCTTTCGATTCTATCGCACTTGGGCCACCTCCGTTTATTTTTCAATGATGCCTATGTGTCTACCTATTTATCGTATAATAATGGTATAATTCAGTGTTTCTCAACCTTTTATTCTTAAATTATCAAATTATTGTTTGCTTCACTTTGCTGAAAAGTCAAAATATTTTCACATCTACATGAATTACATCCACATTTCAAGGGGATATGCTTCACATATCCCCTTGGAATGTGGATGTAACTAGCGTACCCATTTTATAGATATATAAAACTATAGTTATAGTAAAATAATGGGGAAAAAGCATATGTATTACGCATAAAATTTTATATTTATAAATTACACATATCGATAAACAAAAAAAATGACATAAACAATTTAATTTTTTTTCTACTGACGTGGGTTATTAATGTGACGGTTATGTTTGTTCACACTTGCACAGTTCATCAATAGTTGGTATTATCTCATGGCATAACCCTAAAAATTTTAACACGTAGCCCCAAGGGATAAGCGCAAAACGTGTTGAAAACCACTAGAATAATTCATTGCTAAATGGTATATTCCATCAGCACCAACTTCCACAGTGAAATGTGAAGCCCAATGCTTTTAACTTCCCCTTGATATATGAAGTGACATATATATATTCCACCCAAGTTTCCACGGTGATAGGGAAACTCCACGTTTATAACGAATTCCTCTTTCTTAATATCAGTTTCCTTGCTCTATCCTGACATCAAAACATCCCTGACAGGTATAGGTATGTATCGTGAAACAGTTTCGTAAATTAACACGGAGGACTTTCTCTCGGCAAAGAGATTAATGGCATTTCATCTTGCAGCCAATTAGGGTTTAATATTTTTTAAATGCCGAAACGTGCTCGCGAAGTCAAATTATTTCCTGAACGTCGCGCTCGAGGAAGTTGCAACGCGGGCCCAATATTAAAGCAATATATCACGAAATGGGAATAATCCGATAGTTTTTCTTTTTATTTTAAATAAAATTTGTCTACCAGTAAATTTATATAATTAAAGTTTCAAATTATTACGGTCTTGATAATTTTAGGTTATATACATTTCAATTGTGTTATTCAAAGGTGAACAAAGTAGAAAAGGAATCATGAAAATAGTTTACAATCAGTGATTTTCAAAATAGCAGTAGGTTCGAAAAAATTATTCAGGGGAAAAGTTACCAACTTAACTATATTATTGATGATTTAGTCATTCTTTGGAACACTTAACACCCAAAATTGTCTGAAACTAGTAATAAAACAGCTACATTTTGCAACGCCGCAATATATATATATATATATATATATATATATATATATATATATATATATATATATATATATATATATATATATATAAAGAGACTATCCATAAAAGTGGGGAATCAAGCCCTTTTTTGCTATGATTCTTAGTCATAAGTTTGACACAGGTGTCAGCAACATTATTAAGGGGTTTTCATGAAAAATACGCGAATGCTTTATCTTTTAATAAATTTTATTCCGATAGAAATGCATAAGTGCATGGTGATACAAAGTGTTGAAAAGTTTCCCAAATTACAGAAATTTTAACAAATTTTTGAGGAAAAATTTTGTGGTAAAATGCACAAATTTGGAAGTTTTCTAGTAAACTTAGTATTTTTATTTTTAATTTTATTTGTTCAAATTTTGGTCTCTCTCAACTTCTCGTATTTTTATTTTCCCTGAGTGAATTCCGGAAGAAGCACAATGGGTTTAAATGGCGTTCACTTAATCTAGGCAGCATTTGTAATTTTCAATCTATATTTCCTTTTGCTTTCTGCACATGTACGGACATTCTCAAAAATTCAATTCGTTGCAAGAACATTGGATATGATTAATTTTCAATATTTTATCGATACTAACCAAACATTTCATAAAAACGGAAGAGAAGTGATAAAAAAAGGAAGACAAAATAATGAAAAAAACAAAAATTAGATTTGAAACTTTTAAATAAGAATATTCTAGACAAAAAAAGTAGGATATAAATAAATATGAATTCGATTAAAAAGCGCATGTAGAAGAAATTCTTATTAAAAGTGCGGTTTGTTTATGACTCATACAGCAAGTATAATGGAGTTTATTCACACGTATCACTTCTCCTCCAAACAGTTACCTTACACCTTTCTGGTAGGTCGGACGGTCTGGGTCTCAACAGCAACACGTATCACTTCTGCGGGTGTTTTTACATTGCATACCCATAACCATATCTCTAAAACATAACCTAATTTTGAGTTATTGTTTAGTATATACTATGTGCTGATATCTGTAGCCCTGATGTAATGGAAATTTTCTGGTATTTTCTATGCAGCATGACAAATTGCCATCAATTTTGACGGGAAATGTTAGGCGCCGTCACGCACCACCTAAGCGAACTACACCCGTATGCGCATATGGGTTGTTAAAAAGTTTCACAGTCTGAGCACCGGTTGTTAAATTGTGAGAAAAGCTTTTAATCATTCATAAAAAACGTTTAAGAATATAGAATTCCAATAATATAAACACCAAATAAACCCAATTCCAATAATATACACAAATAAAATGCATTATGCTGACCATCAACAACCATGAACTGCGAACTACAAGATATGAACTGCGCATAAACTGTCACATTTGAAATGCACACCGGTTGTTGAAGTTTTATGAAGTGCTGGTCTCTGTTTCTCAATCTTTGCAGTTAATTGCAATTTTGAGAAAGTTTTAAGATTGAATTTAGGGGGAAATAATTACATTTTCTGGTAGACAACAGTGCTCTGACTTCTGTTCTTTGTCTACTGATCTACTAACATAAATCTACCGATTTTTTTCTAGTTTAAGGGAATCTACTAAATTTTTCTACTTGAATGCAAGATTTCTCATTTTTCTAATTTCTGACGAATTTCTTATCATTTTTGAAGGTAAGATAAGAAACCTGGTTTTCCGTATAATCATAATACTTTGTCATTAGGCGACTCTGTAAACTATCTTGTTTAGTTACAATTCATAGGTTCTCAACCTTTTTTTGCCCACCGCCCACTTTGAGAATATTATTTTTCCTAAAGCTCGAAGTCCGTCATCGTCTTGCTTAGAAGCTGATGAAAAAAGTTTTGATACAGTTGGCTGAATTTCGTACTTCTTTTTCATGTCTTGAAAATAGGTCACATCTTTGTCTTTCTTATCCGGGTGTATTTTATTAAAATGATCTTGAAGCTTAGAAGGCTTCATCGCTTCATTTGAAAATGTTTCTTGACAAATAAGGCACATTGGCGATGAGGGATTTGTGGGATTTTCGATAAATCCGTACTTAATATAATCCACACTATACTGCTGCCTCTTCTTTTTTGCTTCCGACATGGTTTTTACTTTACAGATACGTGAGTAGTATTAGTGTACTTTTAAAACCCTGTCATCAATTGCGCGCGATAATGCTAATGAAAATAAAATGAACAATCACTGCCTTTATATAGGTTGGAGACATATAACACGCATCGACAGGAATAAGATAAACATACAGTGACTCGTTTATAACACCCAGCGCCGAAGTAAAGCGCGGGGGCAAGGGTGATGCGGAAGCAGAGTGCGGGTTAGAACAAGCACAGATAATACTGTCAATTCTTGCAGGATTGCAAAAATCGCGTTATTTAACAAAAACTTGTTATAAATGAATTGCTACCAGTATATCTTTTGCTATTTTTTATTAACAGGCTGTTGTTAACTTTACCTGTATTTATATATGAGATATTTCACGTGAAATTGGAAGATTTGAAAATTTTTAATTCAAATCTAAAATTAAAAATTTTTATATCATCCAATTTAATGCAGATCTGAATGTAATGGAATCTTTAAGTTCAATTTTCATCCACTTCCCGAACTACCGAAATATGTGAATTTTCGCACACGTGATAAAAATGATTAAAATACATACAATAACAAAAATTAGCCAATATTAAAGTTTACTTTAGTTAGTGCATGATTAGCGTGTTTTTCCTTTTTTGTCTTTTTTGAACTATATTTTTTTAATCTGCCCACCGCCCCTCCGTACCATCTCAACCCCCCCCCCCCCCCCCCCCCCCCCCCCCAATTTTCTCTGGATCTTCTACTGCTCCCCTGAAAGTCTCAAACGCCCACAAAGGACCGTTATCGCCCACGTTGAGAACCTATCAGTTACATAAAGCAGTGTTTACATACAAGCGAGAAGCAAAATGCATCGTTTCACATCTACCGTAAATATTTCAAAAGTAGATTGTATATAAAAAAATAATTTTGTTTACACAATGTTTGTACCTTTCAATGTACGTTCTCTTTCAAGAAAGTTGCTTTGCTCTAATACAGCTAGGCAATTTAAAACATCATTAAAAAATTAGGAAGTTGTGTCTACAAAATGTTGAGATATTAAATTGCCAAGCTTATGCTAGAAGTAATTCTGATACTTACTACCATTTTGTAATAATTAATTTTTCATGTATTATATATATATATATAAGTAAATTATATAACAAAGTTATAACCCTTCTCCCTATCTCCCTAAGGGTATTTCTAAAACAACTTTCATATTTTAAGTAATTGTATCTGTACTATAAAAGATTGTAATTTAATTGCATCTATTTTTACCTCAGACATTTCCGCAAAGTATGCTCTACTATTTATTTATTTTTTAATTGAATTTAGAAATTGCAATTTAAGTTGGTTATAAAGGAGAATTATATATATATATATATTTTTTTTTTTTTTTTTTTTTTAAGGTGGCCACCAAGTGCCAAGTGTATATGAAAAATGGAATAATTTTCATTTTTAGAAACATCTATACGTTAATATGTATACGTTAACATGTATACCAATTTTAACTTTTGATGGATTACAAGTTGAAGGTTGTTTTCACCCATTTTTAATTTAAATTGCTATATTTAATCCATTAAAAGAAGTTTAAATAAAATATTATGCAGGAAAAAAGAAAAATACTTTTTCTAATGCTATTAAAGCTTATTCTATACCTCTGATGCTTTTTTCAAATTCTTACCAATTTTCTTTTTTTAAACTCAATTTCAGCGAGCAGAAATGAAATATTATATTTAAATTGGGATCCTTCGCAATTAATTTATTTTCCAAATGAAATATTCAGACACTGCAAAGATATACATATGTCTTTTGATGATCAAATACTTTACTGTTAGTCGGTGTGACAATTTTTAAATTTTTAACAAACATTTTAAGCTAGCGAACCAATAATTATTTTCGACTCTGTGAGTAATGTTTTTGGAATTTACTCCGTTACTCAAAGGAGTGGTAAAAACTAAATACTCTTACTTCTTAGGAAATATTGTATTAAATAACCGGGTTTTGGGTAATTTATTACAGATTTTTTGCATTTAACCTTATGAAGGATTCTAAGTTAACTAATTATCTGTCGCCTAAATTAATCCTAAAAAAATCCGTTAATTACACACCTCTGTAGCTTAATTTAAACATTTTTCTTTTCTTTTTCTTTTTTTTTTCAAATTAAAATTAGAAATTTTAGTGTTTTTTAGTTAAAATTCGCTATACAATTTAAGTTAGCTCATTATCTGTCAGATAAAACAAACCTCAAATAAATCCGTCAAGTTTCGTATCTACCGTAAATATTTCAAATATAGATTTTAGATAAAAAATTATTTTTTATAATATATATATGTACGTTAAATCTTCTAACGAATTTCTTCTCTAAAAAGTTGCTTTATGTATAGATGCAACTAAAAATACTAGTAGAACAATATTCAAGTATTACATATTAAGTATTATCTTTCTGTTAACCGCAAAAATTTATATTTCTTTTCCAGTTTTTAGAAGTCAGTAAAACTTTTCCATGTGTATGTTCGATTTTTCAAATTATGGCTATACAATTTTTAATAGTAGTTAATGCGCCCTGCTTCTTTTTGACATTAATAAACTGAAACTAGTTAGTTCTCTAGATTTTTGATAGATTTCATTCATTTAATCCCGAACAGTTTTATTAAACATATTAATTTTAATTAGACATTTTAGCTACAACGTACGTACACTGTCCTCCGAAGGTTAATCACAAAACAGTAAATGAGCCATCTGTACTATTAACATCTATAGTGCTAAGGAGCCGTGGATGTGCGGTCAGGATACAAGAATGAGTCCATATTCCTGGATAAATAACACGTTTATTCACGAGCACAAAATAAACAGGAACAATATACAGTAAATCGACACTTAAATGCTTTACTAATTTCATAAAATAACCGATGCTATTCTCAAAACATTGACGAAAATCACAATTCAATGTAGGTCGTATCACGTCAACTGCTCTCCTACTGAGTGATGACTCCTTTTTATAGATTCTCCATAGAAACTTCTAGAAATCTCCCATATCACATACAATATTGATTATTTCGATGTATTTCTCGAAGCTTCGGAAAGTCGCCAATTGTCGCCAAATTTGAATTATGATCTGTGATAACTTGCCGGATGGTTATTGAAATCTGGATTCCAAATTTTATTTCAGCACGAGAGCAATGCTCGCAGTTTAAAGGACATGGTCCCCTCGAGCGCTCATCAGCATTTCCAGGAGATGATCCCTTTCGGTGTCGAATCTCCGTGTCGTATTCTTGAAGTCGCTGAATTCATTGCGACATGACTGTCCTTCAGGGTTCTTAAAACTGAGCCAGCTCGGAGCAGCCTGATCAGTCCGCAACAGGAATTTCCTTCCGTAGAGGTAATGATGGAAATGATCTAAAGATTTATCAGTCACCAACAGTTCTTTCCTTGTTACTGAGTAATTTCTTTTGACTTATGACAAACACTTTCTAAAGTATGCGATGACACATTCCTGCCCTCCAATTTTCTGGGAGATACACTGCCCTTATTCGTTCTTTACTAGCATCGGTATCAGTATAAAGCTCTATTGATTGAGAATGTGACAGAATGAGAGCTGAAACCCGCATTTCCTTAAGCCGGTTGAAGGCATCTTCACATTCCGCCGTCCATTTTAATTTCTTGTCTCCTTCCATTAATTGATGTAAGGGTCTGACAATGTTTGAAAGGTTCTTTACAAACCAGCGGTAATAGGTACACAGGCCTGGGAAACTCCTTAGTTGATGAACATCTTGAAGTCTGCACCATTCTTTCACAGAATTGATTTTGTCAGGATTGGTCCTTACACCCTTTACAGAGATGATGTGGCTCAAATATGCGACTTCTTTCTGGAATAGTTTGCATTTTGAAGGGTTTAATTTTACATTAGCCCTCTTCAATTTTCAGCCCGCCTAAGATTTTGTAGATGTTCGTTAAAAGAACGTCCAACAGTAATTGTATCGTCCAAATAAACGAAGCAGGATTCACAGGAGAGTTCTTTCAGAACGGTCTCCATTAGGCGTTCAAATGTTCTCTGTGCATTACAAAGTCCAAAAGGCATCACTCTAAACTGACAGAATCCTTGTCCAGTGGTAAACGCTGTCTTTTTAATATCACCAGAATGGATTTCCATCTAAAGTGTCGTCAATTCTTGCAAGTGGATAGCTGTCTTTTTTTGTCAAGGAGTTGAGTCTTCTATAGTCAACACAGAATCTCGTAGAACCATCTTTCTTCACATCAGTTCTTTCGCAAATGTTCTCTTGGATTTATCGTTGCCTCCCCTCTGCAGTATGTCCTTTATTTCATTTATAGTGAGTAGCATCCCAAATTCTGAAGTGCTATCAGTCACAGCTGCGCCACGTACAATTGATTGATGAATCCCGTGAAATGATTGTCGAGAGGCTTCAGACTTGCCGGCTAGGGACAGTGCAGCTCTCAGATCCTTGCATTTGACCATAAGAACAGGGTGCTGTATTTCTGGGTCGCGAATGGCATGTATAAAATACTGCGCTGCAAGGCCTTCACGAATATCCATAGGGTATTCCTCGAAAAATAATTGGAAAAGTCTTTCAATATCCAACAGGCGACGGAATTTTAATTGAACTCTGGGTGTCTTTCAATTTATTCTCAACGTAACGGAGTTCCAAGGCATTTGCCAAGGCCACGAAGTCCCGTCGTTTTTCGGTCGAGAGCATCTGTAAAATATCAGCTTCAGGACCTCGAAGGGAAGCAGCGAGTTGGGCAAACTTTTGTCTTTTCCTCCTATTCGTTCGCTTCTGCCATAATGTCGAATTGCTCTCAAAAATTTGTCCAAATGCTCTGTCTATCATATGTTAGTGATTTTACTTTGCATAGTGACGGCATGCAGAAATCTGCATTGGGGACTGACGATTTTCGCTCGACAGCCAATAAGCTCTTTTTCAGCTTTTTCATGTCTTCTTGTCCGATTTCAATGCCTTTTTGTACAGATGTAATGTCTCTTTGTAAGGATATAATATATTTTTGTAGGGATGTGATGTTTTGTCTCACCTCTTCTTGAACGGATTTAATGTTTTGTTTTGCCTCTTCTTTATTTCTTCTTGTCCGGCTTTCATTTCGCTCTGTATAGTTTTGATTTCTTCTTTCACCTCAGATTAAATTTCTTCTTTCGACTTGCCTTGCTTTTATTTCTTCTTTAATATCTTCTTTCACGGAATTAATCTCTTCTTTCATCGCTTCCTGCCCGGCTTTCATCGCTTCTTATCCGGCTTTCAACGTTTGTTTCATCTCGTCTTGTCCGACTTTAATCTTTTCTTCCGTCATTTTCTGTCCGACTTTCGTATCCGGCTTTCACTGTTGTATTTTATGGCTCACTCTTCCCTTATATCACTTTCATAATGGCAAAAGCATTATTCCCATCCTGTTTGTGAGTGAGGTATCGTGATATCAATGAAAACACAAAAGTAAAATTTGAACTTAGACTAGTCTACCCTCTCCAACACGGTGTGCAACGGATGCAGGCAAGTGGGAATGGATTTGTACATAAAAAATTATGTTATGCATCATAACGCAACTCCACCTCCACCCCTGAAGAAGTCAACGGTAGGTTTACAAAAGTAACATTTAAAGAATACATATAAATTTATGTGACACCTTCTGGCTCGTGAGGCGAGTTATGGGCGGTTGTCATCAGACCCCCCTCCCCTCCAGTATTTTAATTAAAAATAAATACATGTGAAGGCCTACGGATTCAGTTCAAGCATAGTTGGAAACAGCGTTCTTTGATATTTCCGATGGTGTCAAAATTGAAACCCTGTGATAATATTTTCAGTCACTAAGGAACCGATTTGTATTAAAATCGCTCAAAATCGTGCTGAAACATAAAATAACTGAAAAGAAAGAAATCTCGAAGATGTGCAACTTCCCGGAAACTGAAGTACCTGTGTACCAAATTTCATAACCATACCACGCTTTGATTACCCTCTACAGATTGACATTCGCACACACGCACACAAACAATCTTCTTTTATTATGTAAGATTAATATTAATTTATAGTATTTTCGCATAAATACTGATGTATTACGTATTGATATTCATGTATCAACTATATTAGCTTACACATATACCTACACTATTAACTATTTGTAAAAATTTACAAGAGTTACTATGAATTGGTTTGCAATATATAATAACTATTCATTTACAGATGGTAATGATTAATTGGATTTGTAGTACATAAGCTTTGACACAACACATAACAACAGTGGCCTTTAATAATAAAAAAATATCATATTCTGTTATAATTAATTAAAATATTTATTTAATAGAGTGATTTATTTAAACACCAGCATTTAATATTTTAGTGGGTTTCCAAAAATAAAAATTCATAGTTAGCCCCTCCTTCAGTACTGCTGTCCCCTCTTGAATTTCATTCTAGCTCCTCCTGTATTTCGTTTTTGGCTGCAGTTCTGTAGCAGAGATCCATGGTAGCTTATTAGGGAGGGCAAGAGGGGGCAATTGCCCTTCCATGGACATTCAAGGTCACAAAAGAGCATCAGGCTAGTGGATGCCGTGCATCTTATCGTTGAGTTTACTCACTGACTTCAGTGGTCTCCCCTTAGAAAAAAAAATTACATGAGCGCCCATGCAGAGATCTCGAATTTATATACTTCCTGATAAATCTAAACTTGTTAATCCGTAAAGAAAGGGACTTGTTGAACACATCAGTTTTTTTTTTCATCGCTCCTCACTGGCAGCACAATGATTAACATTCCAACTCAATCGAATTCCCAAAGTTCACAGAACCAACCGAACTCTCATTAAAAGCATAATCACTCACGGTTCACTCTTTGATAGTTTTATATTTTAATTTTTTATTTCTTTTCCCGTAACTCCCAGTTCATTTTGTGATCGGATAATGACTTATGCACCTAGACGCACATTTTTAATATCAGTTTAATAAGACCAATGAGTCTGGCACACAAAAGCATATCAAAAATGAAGCAGGGCCAAACCCTTTTCTTGCATTTATCGGCTGTGGTAATGGGTGGACCAGTAATGGAGCCGTCAAGGGTGAAATGTTAAATGGAAACGTGACCCCCCCCCTTTGATAGGGTCAAGATCAAGTAGAAGTAAGTTACTTTCAAATCTTACAATTTAATGCCGGAGATTTAAAGTGGAGGAGATATTGTCTGTCGCCTAAGTTATCCACAGAGTCAGAAGCTTTGAAAAGAAAGTATTATGTTACCAAGGCTATTACGTTTTCTTCTTCTTACGATGTAGTTTTCAGGCTTTAGAACTTTCAGTACAGTTGGCCCCGCTTGATTACATCCACTTGATTCCACTTTATTGTATGCGATTAAGCGGGGTGTGCGATTAAGCGGGATATGCGATTAAGCAGGGTGTGCTGTTAAACGGGTACACAGATTAATATTATTAATACCCCTCTTGATTATATACTAGATAATGAATATAAAATAATTATAACAATTTACGTAATAAATAGTCGTAATATATTACTATACAGGGTGTCCAGTGCTATTGGTGCCCAGTGGCTATTTCCTCAACCGTTAATCACAGAGATGCACTTCCAATTGCAAAAATGTTTTAAATTTTAAAATCTATTATCTTAGAAACAGCTTAAATCAATAAATGCATTTCTGAAAGAAATACGAAATATAGATTGTTTATACAGTCCCCCGGTCCTACCAATTATATTTAGGGAAATTATCCTCATACAATTTTATGCAAAATAAAAAAGAAAATCATCCTTTTACGACCAAAATTGACCGATTTATAGCTGTTTAAAGTTGGACCCCTTTTTTGCTGAGAAATTATCAATACGGTCCCTGATTGGTTGGTTGCCTGAAGCGGGACGTTTTTATGCGTGGAAAAGCGACTTAAGTCATAAAGTTTAATGCTTCACAACTCGGTGAATTTTGGTCGTAAAAAGAAGATTTTTTTTATTTTGCATGAAATTGTATGAGAATGATTTTCCTAAATATAATTGATAGGGCCGGGGCACCGTAAAAGAATTTATATTTCTTATTCCTTTCAGAAATGTGTTTATTGATTTAAACTGTTTCTAAACTGTTTTGCAATTTAAACTGTTTTGCAATTGGAATTATATCTCTGTGACTAACGGTTGAGGAAATAGCCATTGGACACCGATAGCACTGGACACCCTGTATATGCATAATACATTACTACTATTTATTATGAATACACCTTTTAACTGCACAGGGAAAAACCGGAGATTGCCAAGTTTGGCGATTTATCACTTCTCATCCCATGTCTTCACAAATTGAAATTACTGAGATTTGTGCTTCAGCTTTAACGCAATTAGCCGAGGATTGCTATGCAATAAAATGGGTATGTTTAACATCAACCCCATGGGGTTCATTTTTGTTCCACAATATTCTATGCATATAAGTAGGGTGTGTGCAAATATCCGTTATCCGGGAACGACTGTAATTCGAAAAGCGGGAAACCAAGTTATTGTAGCTTCACAATAAATCGTTGGAGCCACCAGTGCAACATTTTGATTGTTTCATTAGTCTGAATGAACGTTGTAAACCATCCTCTACATAAAATCCCTTATACTTAAAACCATTAAAATATATGATTTTTACTTTCCTTATATACAATAATGTATAAGAAAAGTACTGTGACGGGGTCGAAAATTCGAATTCGAGTTTGCGACGGGAGAGCACGTTTCAAGCATCCCTGATCATGAATCAAACATTTTTGAAGTGATGTCTGTGTGCGTGTGAAAGTATGTGTGTGTGAGTGTGAAAATATGTGTGTGTGTGTGTGTGTGAAAGTATGTGTGTGTGTCAGTGAGACTGAGGAGACGATAACTGACGAATGAATGGACTGATTCGAACGAAATTTGGTACAAAAATCACAATCCGTGAATACTGGAAGCCTATTGTTTTTATACGCAATCGAATATTCAGAACATACCTAAATTTTCGAGTGAAATTTTGAAAAAATCATTAAGAAATCAAAACCCTTAATAAAGTTACGCAAATAGACTTTTCTTGTGTAATTTTTCATTAGAAAACGATTGACGCAAATTTTAGAACGCTAGCATGAACCGTTCTTGAGATATTGCACATTTTTAAAAAAAATTATCAAAAAATCATGTAAAATAAAAAAAAAGTATTACCTATTGAGAAATATGTTCACTTTTCATATGTAATATCATGCGATAAATTATTGACATCATTTTCGTGGATCTAGCTCGTTCCATACATGAAAAAAAATACTTTGAGTAATACTTTTGTATTTGAACGCCAATAGTCATTTATCTGCTGTAAGAATAACTTATTTCTCTATCCATAAAGCTTGTCGAGATTCTGGCGACGAATTTGGCAGAATGTTGCCAACTTGGCGACATTTTTAAATGTTGCTAAATTAACGAAAAACTCGCCAAATGGATAAAAATGACGCTACATCAATGAAAATGACGACTAATTGAAGAAAATTCAATATCCTGGAAAGAATATAAGTATCTACTATAAGAATAACATTTTTTTTAACTGTAAAAGTAGTAAACTCATTGCATTATATAAGAAAAGTCATGTGTTGCCCACATCAGATTTTTTTTCCGCGATTTGCAAGGATGGTGTTAACAGATCGTTGTATAAAACTGAACATATTGGATATTATTTACTACTTTTCTAAATTTTATATAATTTTTTTGATAAATTTATTTAAAAAACGTGCAATATGCAAACGTGAGAGCAGTTCATGCTATCATTCTTAAGTGTGTACCATTCGTTTTATAATAAAACATTGCGAATAAGATTATTTATTTAACAGTATTGAAAGTCCTGATTTTTTAACACTTTACAACAAAGTTGAAAAGTGCTTATGACTTTGTTCATTCTGTGTGTCTATCTGTCTGTCCGTTAGCACGATAACTGCCGTAAAAATGACATTATCAAAATGAAATTTTAGTATGTTGTTCAGACGATCTGTAGGACCTATGGAAATATAAATAAATAATATCACCCAATTAGTTTTGGACTGAACCCGGGTTGAAAAAATGAAATACATTGAACCCTATGGGACCTAATTTTTCAAACATTTTTTAAGCAAATTTAAAATTCACAAATTGCTTCGAAAATTTTAGGAAATATTCAAATTATTCCATAAAATATATAAAAAAAATTTCAACAAAATATATTCAGTAGTTTTTTAAATAAAAATTAAAATAATAATTACACCACTTATATGAAGCGATCACGTGACCATGATATGAAAAGATCACGTGATCCACTTCAATATAAAACATGGCATCCATTATGTCTCAAAATCGTGATTTTTACAGTTCCTTTTAATTCATATTGAGTGTTGTATTCGTCCTAAAACTGCTTTATTTTTGCTTAAATTCTGTGCATCTACATACTGAAACAACGCAATGATAATATATTTAAGTTTAAATGATCATCCAAATTTGATTATTTCTACGACGAAGCCTATTTTTCATTTATGTGAAATGTAAACAGCAAAATATATAGGATAAGTTGTATAAGAATTGCTGTATTTTTTTAACGCAAAAGTATTTAGCTCATGGAGTCTGCATAGCTGATATGAATGAAATATTCATTGATTTTACAGAGAGAAGAACGATTTTTTTCGATGAAGTTTTAACCATAGAGTTTAATTACTTGTAGCTCCATGATCATAAGTTTTTAAAATAAATTATTTTAGTACTGTGATGAATGACATGAATAGGAAAATGTTATGACTGAAATGCTGCTTTTATAGAGAGAGCCAGGCGTGTTATTTTTTCTATGACGTCATTTGAATGAATGTCAGTTGTTTTCGATGAAGTTTTAAAATATAATAAATTATTTTAGTATTATGATGATTTTAAAAATATTACCGAGGAATGTATCGCATTTTAGAGATGTTTAAACCAGGCAATTTATATTTCAATGCCGCCATTTGAATGAAATTCTTTTTTTTCGATGAAAGTTTAAGTTTTCAAATATAATAAATTAATGTAGTATTATGATAAGTTTTAAAATATTACTTAGGAATGTATTGCACATTTTAGAGATGTTTAAATAAAATTTCATTGAAGTCGGAAAATGTTTCATAATCAATGCTTTAAGCATGATTGATCTTTCTTGTTTTAAAAATGCGTTTGAAAATTGTGCAATGTTTCGAGAATGGTTCGTGCTAGCGTTCTAAAGTTTATATCAGTGGTTTTCTAATGAAAAGTCACGATCGAAAATAATTTATATTTATCATTATTAAAGATCCTAATATTTTAATGTTTTTTTTTCTTTCACATTTCATTCGGAAATTAGAGGGGGGGCTCCAGTCCGATGAAGTCGAAATGATTTTGCATAAAACACTTATGAATATTCGATTGAGTTAAAAAAATCTGATGCGGGCAGCACACAACTTTCCCTATATAATGCAATGAATTTACTTCTTTCACAGTAAAAAAAATTATGTATAAGATCAACAGCACAATGCTTTTAAAGATGAATTGTACATTTTCCGGATGACAACATGTAAGACTAATTACCCAATTAACTTACATTTCCCGCAAGTCTAAATTGACAATCATTAATAATGGTAGCATCCGCAATAAGCAATATAGTTCATATATTAAAATTTTGGCGATATTTTGCCAAATTAGTCGTCAAGTTTGCCAAATTGAGCGCCAAGCGTTGCAGAACAGAATAGCATTTCTTATACATGAATGATTTAGCAAATTGTTTGGCGTTAACATACAAAACTATTGCACAAAGTATCTTCTGTCTTTAACGGAACCAGTTTCCACGAGAATGATTTTAGCAAATTTATCGCATAATATTATATATAAAAATCTGATGTGGGCAACACATGACTTTCCTTATATAATGCAAAGAATTTACTACTTTTACAGTAAAAAAATAGGTTTTTCTTATAGTAGATATTTATATAATTTCCAAGATGTTGAATTTTCGACAATTGGTCGTCATTTGCATTGATTTAGCGTCATTTTAATCCATTTGGCGAGATTTTCGTTAGTTTGACAACATTTCAAAAAGTCGCCAAGTAAATTCGTCGCCAAAATCTCGCCAAGATTTACTAACGGAGAAATAAGTCATTCTTATAGCAGATAAATGACTATTGGCGTTCAAATACAAAAGTAGTACTCGAAGTATATTTTCTCGTGAATGGAAAGAGCTAGATACACGAGAATGATGTCACCAAATTTATCGCATGGTATTACATATGAAAAGTGAACATGTTTCTCAATAGGAAATATATTTTTTTTATTTTATATGACTTTTTGATAATTTTTTTGAAAAATGTGAAATATCTCGAGAACGGTTCATGTTTGCGTTCTAAATTTTACGTTAATCGTTTTCTAATGAAACATTACATAGGAAATGTCTATTTGCGTAACTTTATTAGCGGTTTTGATTTTTTGACGATTTTTTCAAAATTTCACACGAAAATTTAGGGTGGTTCTGAACATTCGATTACGTTTAAAAACAATAGGCTTCCAGTGTTTACGGATTGTGATTTTTGTTCCAAATTTCGTTCGAATCGGTCCATTCGATAGTCAGTTATCGTCTCCACAGACTTACTGACACACATACACACACACACAGACATCACTTCAAAACTATTTGATTCGTGATCAGGGATGCTTGAAACGTGCTCTCCCGTCGAAAACTCGAATTCGAATTTTCGACCCCGTCACAATACTTTCCTTATACATTATGTATATAAGGAAAGTAAAAAGTGAACATATTTCATAATAGTTAATGGTTTTTCTTTAATTTAAAGTGAATCTTTTGATAAGTTTATTTTAAAAAAAGTACAATGCCTCAAGAACGGTCTTACTAGGGTTCTAAACTTTGTGTGAATCGTTTTCAAATTAAAAATAACGTAAGAAATGATTATTTACGTAACATTATTGAAGGTTCTGATTTTTTGATGATTTTTTCAAAATTTCATTAAAAAATTTGGTCCTCTTCCGAACATTCGATTGCTTTTAAAATCAATAGGCATTCATTAATTGCAATTTTTGTACCAAATTTCGTTCAAAACGTTCCGTTTATGAGATATCGTCTCCAAAGACTCACAGGGGACATACACACAGACATCGCTTCAAAAACGATCTATTCCTGTTCAGGGATGCTTGAAACGTGTTCTTCCGTCAAAAACTCGAATTTGAATTTTTAATTCCGTCACAATACTTTCCTTACACATTATATACTATGTATGCAGGGAAAATAAAATTTGAGCTGAATGTGATTTCTCTTCGATTTAAACCAATGCTTATTCTGATTTAGTTAGGCCCAACAAATTTTATGGAAAAAATTTAATTTTCACTTTCCCTACAATAGATAGGTGGGAAGTATTGCAATGAGCTCAAAAAACCCGACAGTAAAATTTTTGATAGATTTACATGTTTGGGGCATCTTTGAACGCGATTCGATCATTTTATCAATGTTTGTATGTAATCATGTGGGAACGATACTTCTTGAAAAAAAAATCGAGCAGTTTAAACAAAATTTGGAACAATTATTACTTTCCCTATATACATAGTATAATGTATAGGGAAAGTGTTGTAACGGGGTTGAAAATCTGATATTTCGACGGAAGAAGCACATTTCAAGCATCCCTGAACTCAAATAGAATATTTTTGAAGTGATGGCTATGTGTGCGTATGTTAGTGTATGTGTCTATGAATCTGTGGATGCGATATCTCATGAACAAATTGGAGCATTTCGAACGATATTTGATACAACAATTACAGTTAGTGAATACAGGAATTCTGTTGATTTTGAACTCAAACGAATTTTCAGATAACATTTTGAAAAATTGAGAATCTTTATTAATGTTACATAAAAAAATCACTACTTATGTGATTTGTCATTAAAAAACGAAGGACATAAATTTTAGAACGCTAGAAAAAACCAATCTCAATATGTTTTTCAATTAAATTTGTAAAAAAAATTACATAAATTAAAAAAGTGTACTCACTAGCGTTATGCAATATTATGCAACAAATTTATTAACATCATGCTGGTAGATCCAGTTAGTTACATTCACGAGAGAAGATAATTGTTGTAATAGTTTTGTATTTTGACATCCAACAATTATCCAAACTTTGTTTATTTGTTTGTCTGTCAGTTTGTAATGTCTAGCAAAAAAATTGTCGACGATTTGAGAAAATATCGGTGACTTTTTTAGCATTTCGCCAAATTGGCAAAAATGATTATGAATTTGCGACAATGGCGCCAAATTAATGGATATTCAATATTTTGGAAAATTAAGTTCAAAGTAGTATTTGATAAATTCTGTCACTTTTGGGAAATTAATATTCTCTACACAAAATATAGTGAGTTTCACGGTTTTTGGCACAAATACGTTTAATTAGGGGTGGGGGAGGGTCTAGTGTGTCATAAGTTACATGCTTTTCTCAAGAAGTTTTACAGTAATTATTTTTCGATATTGTGTCGTATAAGAAATAATTAGTTTGGCATAGGCTTAACATCCAGTTTTTATACGACCATTTATCGATAATTTTTACAAAGGTATTGATTGGAACTCAAATCATTAGTTTTTTATAATAAAATATTAATTTCTAATGATTATAATTGTCTAATATATGAACTATACTGCTTAGCTGCTGCTAGTTATATTTCTTCTTAGATTTGCGCAAAATGAAAGTTAATTTTGTGCTTCGAAATAGTTTTACATGTTGTCACCCAGAAAAAAGCCCAGTATCACTGCACAATTTAACGCTAGAAACATTAGACAGTGGACCTTGAACATCCTTATTAAATAGTGAAAGAAGTAAATTCATTGCGTTATGATGGGAAAGTTTGGCGCAGCCCACATCAAATTTTTTAATTGGAAAATATAAGAGTTCTACTGACATTTGGAGGTCGAAAAAGGTATACTCAAATTTTTCGAACATTTAATTTTAAAAAATAGGTTAAAAATTATTACACAAATAGACTTTCCTTTAAAAGTGACCGAAGTAATTTCTTGGACATTGTTATCGAGATATTGCACTTTTTGATCTATAATAAACAAAAAAAATCTGATATGGGCAACACATGACTTTCCTTATACAGGTATAATGCAATGAATTTACTACTTTTACAGTAAAAAAAATAGGTTTTTCTTATAGTAGATACTTATATTCTTTCCAAGATATTGAATTTTCGACAATTAGTCGTCATTTTCATTGATTTAGCGTCATTTTAATCCATTTGGCGAGATTTTCGTTAATTTGACAAAATTTCAAAAAGTCGCCAAGTTGGCGACATTCTGCCAAATTTGTCGCCAAAATCTCGCCAAGCTTTACTGACGGAGAAATAAGTTATTCTTATAACAGATAAATGACTATTGGAGTTCAAATACAAAAGTATTACTCGAAGTATCTTTTCTCATAAATGGAACGCGCTAAATCCACGAGAATGATGTCACCCAATTTATCGCATAGTATTACATATGAAAAGTGAACATATTTCTCAATAGAAAATATACTTTTTTTTATTTTATATAACTTCTTGATAATTTTTTTGAAAAATGTGAAATATCTCGAGAACGGTTCATGTTTGCGTTCTAAATTTTACGTTAATCGTTTTCTAATGAAACATTACATAGGAAATGTCTATTTGCGTAACTTTATTAGCGGTTTTGATTTTTTGACGATTTTTTCAAAATTTTACTCGAACATTTAGGGGGGGTTCTCAACATTCAATTACGTTTAAAAACAATAGGCTTCCAGTGTTTATGGATTGTGATTTTTGTACCAAATTTCGTTCGAATCGGTCCATTCGTTCGTCAGTTATCGTCTCCACAGACCCACTGACACACACACACACACATACATACTTTCACACACACATACATACTTTCACACACACACACACACATACACACACACAGACATCACTTCAAAAATGTTTGATTCGTGATCAGGGATGTTTGAAACGTGCTCTCCCGTCGAAAACTCGAATTCGAATTTTCGACCCCGTCACAATACTTTCCTTATGTATATAAGGAAAGTAATAATCAAAAGAATTGAATTATACATAATATTTTCAAATGAGTGAATGCTAAGCAATTGCTTTGAGTGGAAACCCATGTTTAGGAGTTATTGCAAGCCGTTTGCGAAATGCTAAATACTTTACCTTCTTTAACAGAGAGCGCGATAATTCAGGGTAGAACGCCGCCTTTTCCAGGAAATCGGGAAGGCTTATTTGAGTCAGTAACAACAAGTTTATGGATTTGTAGCGAAATCGATTTAAAAAATCTGATGTGGGCAACACATGACTTTCCTTATATAATGTAATGAATTTACTACTTTTACAGTAAAAAAATAGGTTTTTCTTATAGCAGATACTAATATTCTTTCCAAGATATTTAATTTTCGACAATTAGTCGTCATTTTCATTGATTTAGCGTCATTTTTATCCATTTGGCGAGATTTTCGTTAATTTGGCAACATTTCAAAAAGTCGCCAAGTTGGCGACATTCCGCCAACTTCGTCGCCAAAATCTCGCCAAGCGTTATGAACGAAAAAATAAGTTGTTCTTACAGCAGATAAATGACTATTGGCGTTCAAATACAAAAGTATTACTCAAAGTATCTTTTTTCATGAATGGACCAAGCTAGATCCACGAGAATGATGTCACCAATTTACCGCATGGTATGACATATGAAAAGTGAACATGTTTCTCAATAGGAACTATTTTTTTTCATTTTATATGACTTTTTAATAATTTTTTTGAAAAAGGTGCAATATCTCTAGAACGGTTCATGTTAGCGTTCTAAAATTTATGTCAATCGTTTTCTAATGAAAAATGACAAAAGAAATGTCCATTTGCGTAACTTTATTAGTGGTTTTGATTTTTTAACGATTTTTTTCCAAATTTCATTCGAAAATTTAGGGGAGTTCTGAACATTCGATTGCGTATAAAAACAATAGGCTTCCAGTATTTACGGATTGTGATTTTTGTACCAAATTTGGTTCGAATTGGTCCATTCGTTCGCCAGATATCGTCTCCACAGACTCACTGACACACACACGCACACACACACACAGACATCACTTCACAAATGTTTGATTCGTGATCAGGGATGCTTGAAACGTGCTCTCCCGTCGAAAACTCGAATTCGAATTTTCGACCCCGTCACAGTACTTTCCTTATACATTTACGTATATAAGGAAAGTAAAAATCTGATGTGGGCAACACATGACTTTCCTTATATAATGAAATGAATTTACTACTTTTAGAGTAAAATAAATAGGTTTTTCTTCTAGTAGATACTAATATCCTTTCCAAGATATTGAATTTTCGACAATTAGTCGTCATTTTCATTGATTTAGCGTCATTTTTATCCATTTGGCGAGATTTTCGTTAATTTGGCAACATTTCAAAAAGTCGCTAAATTGGCGACATTCCGCCAATTTCGTCGCCAAAATCTCGCCAAGCGTTATGGACGAAGAAATAAGTTATATATATATATATATATATATATATATATATATATATATATATATATATATATATATATATATATAACTTATTAGATATTAAAATTTTCGACATATATTATATAACTATTGTTATATATTTATATATTATATAACTTATTAGATATTGAATTTTCCACAATTAGTCGCCATTTTCATTGATTTAGCGTCATTTTTATCTATTTGGCGAGATTTTCGTTAATTTGGCAACATTTCAAAAAGTCGCCAAAATCTCGCCAAGCGTTATGGACGGAGAAATAAGTTATTCTTAGAGCAGATAAGTGACTATTGGCGTTCAAATACAAAAGTATTACTCAAAGTATCTTTCCTCATGAATGGAACGAGCTAGATTCACGAGAATGATGTCACCCAATTTATCGCATGATATTATATATGAAAAGTGAAGATGTTTCTCAATAGGAAATATTTTTTTTTCTATTTTATATGACTTTTTGATAATATTTTTGAAAAATGTGCAATATCTCGAGAACGGTTCATGTTAGCGTTCTAAAATTTATGTCAATGGTTTTCTAATGAAAAATTACATAAGAAATGTCTATTTGCGTAACTTTAATATTGGTTTTGATTTTTTGACGATTTTTTCAAAATTTCATTCGAAAATTTAGTGGGGTTCTGGACATTCGATTGCGTATAAAAACAATAGGCTTCCAGTGTTTACAGATTGTGATTTTTGTACCAAATTTGGTTCGAATCGGTCCATTCGTTCGTCAGTTATCGTCTCCACAGACCCACTGACACACACACACACATACTTTCACACACACACACACACACACACACACACACACACATACACACACACAGACATCACTTCAAAAATGTTTGGATTCGTGATCAGGGATGCTTGAAACGTGCTCTCCCGTCGAAAACTCGAATTCGAATTTTCGACCCCGTCACAATACTTTCCTTATACATTATGTATATAAGGAAAGTAAAAAATGTCCAATTTGTGTTTGTTTTCCCACAATACCAACATTTGAAAATAAGTAGAAAAAGTGAAGTTACGAGATTTTAAGCGATTTTGCGCTCCCTTTGTGGAAGGCAAAATTTGAAATATGTCAAGAATGGTTCGTCGTAACTTCCCCGCAATAGGTCCAATTCACATCTGGTTAAAAAATTTTATAAAACATTCACTCACTCGATAAGAATGAGCGTCTTCTTTCTCTTTTTACTTTCCTTGTATACATAATGCATAGGGAAAGTATTGTGACGGGGTCGAAAATTCGAATTCGAGTTTTCGACGGGAGAGCATGTTTCAAGCATCCCTGAAAAGGAATCAAACATTTTTGGAGTGATGTCTGTCTGTCTGTGTGTGTGTGTGTGTGTGTGTGTGTGTGTCAGTGAGTCTGTGGAGACGATAACCGACGAACGAATGGACCGAATCGAACGAAATTTGGTACAAAAATCACAATCCGTAAACACTGGAAGTCTATTGATTTTATACGCAATCGAATGTTCGGAACTCTCCTAGATTTTCGAGTGAAATTTTGAAAAAATCTTCAAAAAATCAAAACCGCTAATAAAGTTACGGAAATAGACATTTCTTATGTAATTTTTCTTTAGAAAACTATTGACATAAATTTTAGAATGCTAACATGAACCGTTTTCGAGATATTGCACATTTTTCAAAAAACTATCAAAAAGTGATATAAAATAAAAAAAGAATATTTCCTCATGAGAAACATGTTCACTTTTCATATGTAATGCCATGCGATAAATTGGGTGGCATCATTCTCGTGGATCTAGCGCGTTCCATTGATGAGAAAAGATACTTTGAGTAATACTTTTGTATTTGAACGCCAATAGTCATTTATCTGCTGTAAGAATGACTTATTTCTTCGTCCATAACGCTTGACGAGATTTTGGCGACGAAATTGGTGGAATGTCGCCAACTTGGCGACTTTAAATGTTGCTAAATTAACGAAAAACTCGCCAAATGGATAAAAATGACGCTAAATCAATGACGACTCATTGATGATGACGACATGGAAAATGACGACTCATTGAAGAAAATTCAATATCTTGGAAAGAATATAAATAACTACTTTAAAAATAATCAATTTTTTTTACTGTAAAAGTAGTAAATTTATTGCAATATATAAGGAAAGTCATGTGCTTCGTCACATCAGATTTTTATTCTACAAAATGATGTTACAATTAGCAACAGCGTTACTTCAAATTTTTAAAGGTGTACTGTTCCCGCAAATTTACATGTCGAAAAAAATCTTCGTAAGAATTAGTGATCGAATATAAGTAATAGGAGCGCCCCCACAGGAGAATTAAATAAGTTACGATAACGAAATCGGCAACAAAGCGAGATAGACGAAAAAACCCAATTACAAAGTTGTAGAGCATTGCCTAATCAGAATCTGCACAAACTGTTGCAAAAATTATTTATTTATCACAACGTGTTTACAGACGAACTGTTGCCTTATTAATTCAAAATGCCTTCTGTCAGCGACAATGTACATTTGAATTTCAGAAAAATATAAGCACATACTTTGACAAACATTGCAGGTGACACCGTGTTACAGACCTCGATGATACAATTTCTAAGATAGTTATTGATTTCCATATTCACTTTTCGTTAGTTCTCGATGTCTTTTCCTACGCATTATGCGATTCTCAGCAACTTCCTGAGTTTCGTTTATCTCGCTTTGTTTCCGCATTTGTTATCCTAACTTTTAAATTCTTCACTATGGACGCTGCAATCACTTTTATTCGATCGGGCATTGTCATTTTACTACAGATAGACCTAAAGTGTACACTTATGGACCTATCCTTACAAAGTTATTAGCGTGCTTATGAACTTTTCTAGGCATCCAGTATAATAATTGCTTAAATCGCAATATATAATAATCGTATGAATCACAATATGTAACAATCATTTAAATCACAATAATCGCTCAAATGAATTATTGCCCTTGTATTAGAAAACACCGTTTTTATGTTTTAACTGTGCAGTTTCAGTACCCACAGGTATGTTTGATTGCAGGAAATAGGGATGTAAAAATTAAACATAAATATTACAAGAAAGATCAATCATGTATAAAGTATAAGAAACACTTTCCAACTGAAATGCAATTTCATTTAAACATCTCTAAAATGCGATACATTCAAAGCTGATATATTTAATTTTATCACAGTACTACAATAATTTATTCTATTTGAAAACTTAAAACTTCATCGAAAAAAATGAACTTTACTCAAACGGCGTCATCGAAATATAAATCGTCTGGCACTCTATGTAAAAGCAATACATATTTCATTCATATCACTTTTATTCCAGACTATAGAGCTAAATAATTTTGCGTAAAAAAAATCAGCAATTCTTATACAACTCATCTTACAATCACTTGTTTACATTCTACATCCATTAAAATTAGATTTCGTTGTAGAAATAATCAAAGTTTGAGGATCATTTAAACTCAAAAATATTGTAATTGCGTTGTCACAGAATATAGATGCAGAGAAAATACGCAAAAATAAAGCGGTTTTAGGACGGATGCAACACTAAATATAAATTTAAAAGAACTTTAAAAATCACGATTTTGACACTGGGAAAAAAAGATGGATGCCATATTTTATTTTGAAGTAGGTCAAGTGATCTCTTCATATAATATGGGTGTCATTATTATTTTAATTTTTATTTAAAAAACTACCGAACATGTTTTGCTAAAAAAAACATTTTATATATTTTATGGGATAATTTCAATATTTTCTAAACTTTTCGAAGCAATTTGTGAATTTTAACTTCGCTTAAAAAATATTTGAAAAATTAGGTCCCATAGAGTTCAATGTATTTCACTTTTTCAACCCGGGTTCAATCCAAAACTAGTTGGGTGATATTATTCATTTATATTCCCATATGTCCCACAGACAGTCTCTAAAAGATACTAAAGTTTCATTTTGATGAAGTCATTTTTACGGCAGTTATCCTGGGAACGAACAGACAGACAGACAGAATGAAGAAAGTCATAAACACTTTTTACTTTCCTTATATACATAATGTATAAGGAAAGTATTGTGACGGGGTCGAAAATACGAATTCGAGTTTTCGACGGGAGAACACGTTTCAAGCATCCCTGATCACGAATTGAACATTTTTGAAGTGATGTGTGTGTGTGTGTGTGTGTGTGTGCGCGCGCGTGTGAAATTGTGTGTGTGTGTGTCAGTGAGTCTGTGGAGATGATAACTGACGAACGAATGGACCGATTCGAACGAAATTCGGTACAAAAATTACAATCTGTAAACACTGGAAGCCTATTGTTTTTATACGCAATCGAATGTTCAGAATCCCCCTAAATTTTCGAGTGAAATTTTGAAAAAATCGTCAAAAAATCAAACCTCTAATAAAGTTGCGCAAATGGATATTACTTACGTAATGTTTCATTAGAAAACGATTGACATAAATTTTAGAACGCTAACATGAACCGTTCTCGAGATATTGCACATTTTTCAAATAAATTTATTAAAAAATCTCATAAATAGAAAAAATATATTAACCGTTGAGAAACATGTTCACTTTTCATATGTAATATCATGCGATCAATTTGGTGACCTCATTCTCGTGAATCTAGCTCGTTCCATTCCTGAGGAAAGATACTTTGAGTAATACTTTTGTATTTGAACGCCAATAGTCACTTATCTGCTCTAAGAATAACTTATTTCTCCGTCCTTAACGCTTGGCGAGATTTTGGCGCCGAATTTGGCGGAATGTCGCCAACTTGGCGAATTTTTGAAATGTTGCCAAATTAACGAAAATCTCGCCATCTGGATAAAAATAACGCTAAATCTATGAAAATGGCGACTAATTGTCGGAAACTCAATATCTTGAAAAGAGTATAAGTATATACTATAAGAAACACCTATTTTTACTTTCCTTATATACATAATGTATAAGGAAAGTATTGTGACGGGGTCGAAAATTCGAAATCGAGTTTTCGACGGGAGAGCACGTTTCAAGCATCCCTGATCACGAATCAAACATTTTTGAAGTGATGTCTGCGTGTGTGTGTGAAAGTATGTGTGTGTGCGTGAAAGTATGTGTGTGTGTGTGAAAGTATGTGTGTGTGTGTGTGAAAGTATGTGTGTGTTTATGAAAGTATGTGTGAGTGTGTGTGTGTGTGTGTATGTGTGACAGTGAGTCTGTGGAGACGATAACTGACGAACGAATGGACCGGTTCGATCGAAATTTGTTACAAAAATCACAATCCGTGAACACTGGAAGCCTATTGTTTTTATACGCAATCGAATGTTCACAACTCTCCTAAGTTTTCGAGTGAAATTTTGAAAAAATCATCAAAAAATCAAAACCGCTAATAAAGTTACGCAAATAGACATTTCTTATGTAATTTTTCATTAGAAAACGATTGACATAAATTTTAGAACACTAACATGTACCGTTCTCGAGATCTTGCACATTTTTTTTTTAAATTATCAAAAAGTCATATAAAATAAAAAAAAATATTTCCTATTGAGAAACATGTTCAGTTTTCATATGCAATACCATGCGATAAATTGGGTGACATCATTCTCGTAGAACTAGCTCGTTCCATTCATAAAAAAAGATACTTTGAGTAATATTTTTGTATTTGAACGCCAATAGTCATTTATCTGCTGTAAGAATAACTTATTTCTTCGTCCATAACGCTTGGCGAGATTTTGGCGACGAATTTGGTGGAATGTCGCCTACTTGACGACTTTTTTAAATGTTTCTAAATTAATGAAAAACTCGCCAAATGGATAAAAATGGCGCTAAATCAATGATGGCTCATTGATGATGACGACATGGAAAATAACGACTCATTGACGAAAATTCAATATCTTGGAAAGAATATAAATAACAACTATAAAAATAATCTATTTTTTTTTACTGTAAAAGTAGTAAATTCATTGCATTATATAAGGAAAGTCATGTGCTGCCCACATCAGATTTTTTTTCTGTGTGTGTAACTTGGAACTGTATATCTAAAAACTTACTCTATATATAAAAATTAAATTGAAGGAAGTAAATTGTATTTCTACCGGAATTTTATATTCGCACATTTTCATCGAAGCTAAGCATTCCTGTACGGACTAGAAAATAAAATTACAATAAATTTCCACATTTAATTAACCCGTAGAAGCACAAAACTTGCAAACTCATACCTCAACGGGGAATTAAATCATCAATTTGAAATTGGCAAATTACGCTCTGTACACTGAACTACTGAGATGATTATCTTTCCTCCTATATTTCGAAATGAATTATGCTCCTCGTTCATAACAGTGCAACAACATCCTTATTTCCCTGACTTTGTATTACTATAGAATATAGTATAAAAAGAAAGTATTGTTTTCACAAAAATTTTCGATTTCCAGCTTTTAATGTCAATATATGTTTTAGGACGTCCTTAAGACATCCAGACTATTTTTGGAATGATGTTGTCCGTCTGTCTGTCTGTCTTGTGTCCACGATAGTTGCCACAATTATTAATGGATTTTCACGAAACTCTATATCTGGTTTTGTTAACAAAAAAATTTTGAACTAGATAGAATTTTTTGAAATGCGAGTGAAAACTTCGAAATGTATTTGAAATTTTATATTTTCTCACCATGGCAGCATAGGAAAATATTTGACATAATTATGCATAATAGAGTTATTTATGACTCAATGATTACGAAACTTAACAGTTTCAATCATTGTAGTGAAAAATAACCGAGATGCAATTTTTGTGTTCGTGGCATCATTTGTCACAACGTGACTTGCCGAGGGGGAGGGGGTAAGTTGGCCTCCGAGGTGTACAATGTCAAACTTTGTAACAATCGAAATATTTTATCAAGCTCTTGAAAATAAAGGGTAGCATGCCGCACTGGTGTCCAAAATTAAAGTTACAAACACATTTTATGCAATTATTCAAAATAGCTATGACTAATATTAAAAAAAATTGATGTCATATATAAAATGGGGAACGGAGAATGTAATGTAAGCATCCGGTGTTTGTTAAACGGTTAAAAGGGTACATGTGATAAGAAAACGTGAAAGTGAATCGGAGAATTTTGTCTATAGAAGTGTGTTTCTTGCAGGAAAAATCACGATACGGACTGATTTCAGTTAAAATGTGCTCTCGTAATCGTTTAGACTTTAGACGATGGACAGAGATAGAGAGCCATCGCAGGCTTGAAGCTGGCCAGTCTCAAGCGGAGGTCGCTCCATGGTTACGAGTATCTCGAATAGCGGTATCCAGGTTATGTCTCTCTTTGGTTATGGCACCAATTCCAAACATAGGGTACTCTCAACAGAAGGTCTGATCAAGGCCGACCAAGAGCCACGACGCCTCGGAGGATCTATATGTAGCATTATTTGCACAGCGCCATGGAGATATAACGGCTAGAGAGCTCTCTCAGGACCTCACTGCTACGTCTGGAACAACAATTTCTAGGCAAACTGTATACAGACGCCTAACAGAGAAAGCCCGTTGTTGTTGTTACTTATTCCCCCGTGGTGAAGGAGCTGCTATGCCCCACGTCCACTAGACCCCTGGTCCCATGGCGAAGGGAAGAAATTTGCAGCTAGTACACTTTTTTTTTTATTGAGGCTCCTCAAGGGCGGAAGTCTGACGAGAAGAGAAGGCCCGTTACATCCGGCAACCAATGGTGTGTGTCCTCCTCAACAGATCGCAGAAGAGAGCCCGTCTTTCGTGGAGCTAGGAACACCATTCTTGAACACAGCAAGATTGGGGCCTTGCCTCTTCAAAGATGAATCGAGATTCTGTACCCAACGTGATTCCCGACGAGTCTTCATCTGGAGAGAGTCTGGAGCTCGCTATCTTCCCTCTCCAACGTAAGGGAAATCGACCACTTTGGTGGAAGTGGAATCCTTGTGTCAAGAGCATGTTGGACGGCCGTACACCACTGCACATCTTCGATGCGGGCACTGTGACCGCATAGCGCTATAGGGGTGAGGTTGAGGTCTTTGAACCTTATGCGAGGCTTTTCCAGGGATCTGTCGGAGAAGACTTTATTTTTATGGACGATAACGCGAAGTCACAGAGGTCAACATGTTGACGATTTTCTGAAGGAAGAGGGTATTTGCCGTATGGTGTGGCCATCGAAGTCGCCGGACCTAAATCCTATACAGCATGTTTGGGATGTCCTAGAATGATCTATTTTATGACGTCAACCCCCTCCCAGGACTCTCCAGGCTTTAAATTCCTCGCTTTCAGAAGAATGAGATTTGCTGCCACAAGCTATGATCAACAACCTCATTTACAGTATGAAGGCCCGTTGTATGGCTTGTAAAGATATGCGGGGTAGACACACTCCTTATTACTCAGACCATTCTAGAGATATGATGTATCAAGGTATGGTCGTTTTGGGTCTTATTTGCATATCGCAAAAAATATATCTCCTGTTTATTTTGTTATATTACTATTGGCTGTCTCATAGTGTTGTGACAAGTCACAACACCTTTTATTTATTATTCCAAATTAACATTTTTTTTATAAATCATTAAATATTTTATTTTTATTTAATTTATTATTCCAAATTATTCTATTCAAAATTGTTTATATTTTATATATCCATTAATAGACCAATTGATTCTTTTATTAAATTAAATTATACGTGCTGCTATCAGTTCAGGTTTTTATTCGTACAGTGTACGCCCTTTTTAAAAATGACTTGATACGCGCACACCTTTTCAATTGGTAGATCTCGTTTCAGGCGAGACACGGAAACTTGTTTTCTTCTGTCTCACTTGACCTCTCTGGTTGAACAGAAGTTTGGTTTATCTGGCATGGCAACGGTGTGTGTGGCTTCAGCCAATCACAGCGTGCCAAGTTAGGCGGGAAATTCTTCCTCGGTGCAATAAGTGCTGAGCCATTCTCTTCTCTCTAAAATTTCTTGCATGTGAAGGTTATTGTATTCTCGTAGGCAAAGGGGCCTTGGCCCTTTGCTTTGCCATTTTCTTTTTTACTATTCATTAAGTTTTAAGCACTGAAGATGAAATTATTTACGTCTAAAAAAAATGTAAATTATATATATTTGTTTTTTGGACATATGTCATGAATCAAGTCTGATTTCTGTGGAATGTATAGAAAGTGTGAATACAGTAATTTGCTATTCTAAAGTGGATTTCTTGTAAATGGATTACTACATCAAATATTTTATTGATTACTAATTAATAAATAAGTTGAATCAAGTTAAATAAATCTTATTTATTTTCTCAATTTGACGGCAGTGTTTTGCCTCTGTGGACAATTTCAGTGAAATTCATCTATTGTCTATTGGTATGCAGATTTGAATTGTGGAGTGATCGACATGTTGATAATTGATTCGACATAATTATTATAATCTTCTTTCACCTGTCTTTAGTGGATTATTCTAAAAGAATTGTTCTCAGATATAGAACTGAGTATGTAAATCATCATGAAGATTGAAATACTAGTCATTTCTTTATTTATACGCAGTGAAACTTATTATACAACAAAAATGCATATTGGTATTTCTTTGTGCTGTGTTACACTTTGCATTTCGTTCGATTCTGGTGATCAGCTATTACTTGTAGGTTCTGTCCTCAATCCAATCTCATGAGATATTGAAAGTTGAGTATAGTGAAAAAGGACTTTAGATTGTGGTCATTACCATGATGAAAATGTGTGATTTTATTCATCCGCTTGCTGAAGTGTTTTCAGCATTAATTATGTGACACCTTACACTATTCATTAATTACAAGTAAGTAATTCTAAGGCGCTCACATACAAGTATGGTTTAATATTTTAAATAACACAACGCATTGATATTATATTCTAAAATTTATTCCCCACTATACGGTCCCATTACATTAAGTATTAATAATTAATTTCCCTTTTTTATTGTATGTGAGTGTCCGACCCAATCAGGTGTTGAGATATGATCGTTCAATTGATTATATTATTCTTTAATTATGTCTCTTGAATGGTTGTATCACAACATCTGGTTACTCTTTCTTTGGTGCCGTGTTTTTTTTTTTTTTAATTTATATGTATAGCCACACTCTTTTTATGGTACAGTGACTTTTGCTAATAATTAAGCTATTTTGATGACATGATTAAATATGATTTACACAGTTATTTATGTATTGTTTAAATATAATTTTTATGTTTATTTATCTAAAAAAAAAAAAAGGAAAATAATAATTTTTTTTATTTTTTGTTAATAATTATGTTTTGGATAAAAATATGCTTTATTACCGTCAAATTCGAAAATTTTAAATTGTGAATATATTGGATTAAATTAAAAAAAAAATTAATTATAATAAAAATTTTTGGTTTTGATTTAATTGGAATTTGAATTTAACTAAAACTATTTTGAATGGTGCATAATTCTGGATTTACAAAAAAATTGACAATTGAAATTTTATTTATTATTTTAAGCACCAGTAATTTTTTTGTGATTAATTTTATTTATGTGATATGTTAAGTATTGTTCATTTGTGTATTATAAAATGTTTAAATTGATATATTTTTTATACCTTTAACAAATCAAAAAATTTTTTTTAATGTCATTGTGATTACTTTAAGTGTAAAATTATACTGTTTTATCTTGGGTATGAGCTATTGACTGTGAAAATTTTATTTTGATAAACTTTATATCCCTTGGATATCCGAATAGAATTCAATAGTACATTTTAATTTATCTTTTGAAGCTGGACTTCAATTGTATAAATTTTTTTCTAACTTAATTTGCTCAATTTTGAAGAAAATTGCTCTCTTTTTTTTGTTTTTTTGTGGAGATTTGAGATCTCTCCACATTTAGGTCTATTGTTGAATAAATTGAGCAAAATAAACTAAAATATTAAATTTGCTAAAAAAAAAAATTTTTCCAGCAATAACAATAGAATTTTAAAAAAAATACTAAACTATTAACTATTAAATAAAATGTTAAAATATAGGTATAAAAATAATAAAATTGTTTAATTGTTTTTTTTTTATTTATATGTTTTAATTATAATAGTAGTAAATATTTAGTTTACTACAAGACATGTGATTTTTTGTATTGGCAATGGTAGTAAAATTATTCATGTTTGCTACAGAAATTGTATTTTATGGTGATTTTGATTTCAAATATTCTGAGCGGCTGTTGTTTTGAAAATCTTTTCTAATTCATTGAAATTTTCGCTGGAAACAATAGCTAGTGCTTTTTTTTTGCTCTTGTTGCAATTCACTTCCAATCAGGAAATGTTTAGGCAATAAACAAATACCTTATTTGAGAATTGGGTCATCACAAGTGTTTATGTTTTGTCAGTTTATAAACCATAACTGATATTTATTAATTACTCTAGATATGAAATTGTATTGTATTGTATATTTATATTTAATTGTATGTGTTCTTTATTTAAATTGAAAAAAGTAATCTAAAATTAATTTTAATTGGCTAAATTAAAGGGTATAGCAATCAATGTTAAAGTCTAAAACAAACAGTATTAAAAGTTATTCTAAAATAATTAATCTGAGTTAATTTAAAATATTAATCTAAGTGTTGTTTACAAATTTTGGCAAGATTTTTATGAAATGTTTTGGTATTTTATTTGTCCTTTATAAAATAAGTAAATAATGTAATTTTAATTCATATTTAACATCCACAACTTTATTGATTTTATTTGCAAAATTTAAAAATTCTGAGTAACATTTTGGATGAGTACTGTTACACTTGTCGCAAGTTTTTTTTATTATTTTAAAATGTTAGTAAATTAATAAGTTAAAAGTAAATTTTTTGGCAAGGAATATTCTATTAAATCGAGTGCTTATTTATATATGATTCATGTTTATTAAATAATTAAAGGCCTGTATGTCAAAAAGTGACATTTAAAAAAAATGATTTTTAGAAAAAATATATGTATAAATTAATAATGGCCTAATAATCCCATGGAGCATAGACTCCTAATATTGTTGTTATTGTGTTATTTTAGTATTGAAGTTCATAAAACTTCAAAATATTTAGTTAAATGGGATAAAGTTGATTGAAAATTGTATTGTTTATATTATGTTTTGAATATGGCAGAACTCGAATTAGATTATATGAAAAAAAAGTTTTGATTATGTTTATTTTTATATTTTCCTTGCATTAATTTTAAAACTTACCACTGAAACAAATTATTTTGATAAATTAAATTTTTAATATTGCTTTAAGCAATTGTATTTTTTTTTTATATATTGAAGAATTGAGTTAGGATTTGTGTAAAATAGAAAATAAGTATTTTTTTTATATGATGAAGAACTTTAGAATTTTAATAATTAAATATAATTTAATTTATGAACTTTTTTTTTTACAGCTTATTCAAAAACTTCTTAGTGAAAATTTTTCTTTTATAACCATTTTTCAGAAAATTTAGCATTAAGCTCTGAAATTCTTATATTTATTTTGGTTATTTTTTTATTGCATTTTGAAGGAAAAATTTTAAATTTCAAATTGGTAATTTTATTCAATTGTAATGTCTGGTTTTTCTTGAACATATGTGGGTATCTTCCGACTCTATCTTTTTTTATTGCATTTGATGATTCATTCATATCATCAAAATTTTTTGCTAGGGCTCATTTATAGCTCCGACCCGTTCTCAATATTTCAGTATTTATATTTCTGATTAGAAATCTTGATAGCATCTCCGTTAAGTTTTTTTTTAGAAATATTAGAATACATCTCAGCTATTTATTTCATTCTCTCTTATCAGTCTTTAATTGCAAATTTTGAATTATTGTCTTTATTCCTCATAAGACATAATCTCTTTGTAATTAATCACATAATCTTTATTCTCTAACTGCAGTTTTATTCGAATATGTGTGACTTTTGGTTTCAAAATTTTTTTTTAAATTCATTTTTGTTTGAAATTCATTTTACATTGTTGAATATCTTCATTTTTATGATTCAAATTTGTAAATTGGTTTGTTTATTTTTCTAATGGTTTATTTTCAGGTTTCTGAGGTTAAAATTTGATTTGTACTAATTTTGTTTTTAAATTTGTTATAGTTTCAGCAACATTTTGCTCGAGGATTCAAGTGTTGGAATTTTGGCACAGAATATGTTGTCAGTCTTAGTTTTCTTGATGGATTGATGGAGAATTGAGATAATCTGCTTTCTACTCTAGAGGGGAGCAGTTTCTTTGGTCTTTTCTGCCCTGATCAAGCAGAACAGTCTTAGAAGTGTCTTGGGTTTTATTGATTTCTGTTGGGGAAGTCTGACATTTGGTAACATTTTCTTAAAATTTCATTTTATTGAGATATTTCATTTATTAATATAATTCATTGATTCAAATGGAATTCATTTATTGATAAAATTTCATTTTATTGATAGGATTTTATTTTATTTATAATTATTTCATTCATTGGTAACATTCTTTGCATTGATATTTTTCATTTCTTTGCTTTCAATTAGAATATTATTATTTTGTTTTGGTAAAACAGTTCAGTTTTGAAAATATTTTTATGAATCGAGTATTTGGAAATTTGAGTTAATTCATAGTAATTATTTAATTTTTTGCAAATTTTAGTTAATTGATAGTAATTGTTTATTTTTCCTTTAATTCATTTATTCTTACTTGAACTTCATTGGAAGATTTTGGTTTATTTTAAACTTTGTATTGAAATTTTGAATTTCATTTTTATATTATTAAGGACATTACTTTTTTGCATTTTGCATTCATTGTTTTGATTTATGGTCCGATTTTTGTGATTCAAATTTATTGTTTTACTTCTCAGAGACTTAGAATTTAAAATATTTTTCTTATATTCATTGGATTTACTAAATTCATTTATGAACTTTGTTTTACGAATTGTCCAAATTTTGGATTATAGTTCATTGAAGTTAAATTTATTGTAGTTCATAGAAGTTAAAATTTCTTATGGAATTCATTCATCATCCTTATTCGAATTCTTATTTGTTTTTGATTGAAATTTAGAAAAAAAATTTTAGGATTTTTTTGTGGTAGTTAAATAATATATTTTATAGTGATGATTTTTTTAATTTAATAGTGGTATTTAATGTGGCAAAATTCTTTTATGCGACAAATTCAATGGCAAATTTTTTGTTTTATATATACTTGCAACTGTACTTAATTCAAATTTTTTATATGTACTCATATCGAAAACAGAAAGTTCTTTACATACTTATCTATATACATTATTGATTGTACTCATTTAATTACATTTTCAATATCATACTTGTCTCAGGATAATTTTGAAACTTGTGTACTCATTTACATAATGCAGGATTGTGTTTGATATTAAGAAAGAAATTTATTTATGTATGTATCAGGCATTTGTCAGATTTTGACATTTTTTTTTTATGAAGTTAGCAGAATTTCTTTTACCGTAAGGTTAAATTCTTTTTTTTTCTCTTTTTTTTTTTAGTGAGGAGTTGTAATGTTGTGACAAGTCACAACACCTTTTATTTATTATTCCAAATTAACATTTTTTTTATAAATCATTAAATATTTTATTTTTATTTAATTTATTATTCCAAATTATTCTATTCAAAATTGTTTATATTTTATATATCCATTAATAGACCAATTGATTCTTTTATTAAATTAAATTATACGTGCTGCTATCAGTTCAGGTTTTTATTCGTACAGTGTACGCCCTTTTTAAAAATGACTTGATACGCGCACACCTTTTCAATTGGTAGATCTCGTTTCAGGCGAGACACGGAAACTTGTTTTCTTCTGTCTCACTTGACCTCTCTGGTTGAACAGAAGTTTGGTTTATCTGGCATGGCAACGGTGTGTGTGGCTTCAGCCAATCACAGCGTGCCAAGTTAGGCGGGAAATTCTTCCTCGGTGCAATAAGTGCTGAGCCATTCTCTTCTCTCTAAAATTTCTTGCATGTGAAGGTTATTGTATTCTCGTAGGCAAAGGGGCCTTGGCCCTTTGCTTTGCCATTTTCTTTTTTACTATTCATTAAGTTTTAAGCACTGAAGATGAAATTATTTACGTCTAAAAAAAATGTAAATTATATATATTTGTTTTTTGGACATATGTCATGAATCAAGTCTGATTTCTGTGGAATGTATAGAAAGTGTGAATACAGTAATTTGCTATTCTAAAGTGGATTTCTTGTAAATGGATTACTACATCAAATATTTTATTGATTACTAATTAATAAATAAGTTGAATCAAGTTAAATAAATCTTATTTATTTTCTCAATTTGACGGCAGTGTTTTGCCTCTGTGGACAATTTCAGTGAAATTCATCTATTGTCTATTGGTATGCAGATTTGAATTGTGGAGTGATCGACATGTTGATAATTGATTCGACATAATTATTATAATCTTCTTTCACCTGTCTTTAGTGGATTATTCTAAAAGAATTGTTCTCAGATATAGAACTGAGTATGTAAATCATCATGAAGATTGAAATACTAGTCATTTCTTTATTTATACGCAGTGAAACTTATTATACAACAAAAATGCATATTGGTATTTCTTTGTGCTGTGTTACACTTTGCATTTCGTTCGATTCTGGTGATCAGCTATTACTTGTAGGTTCTGTCCTCAATCCAATCTCATGAGATATTGAAAGTTGAGTATAGTGAAAAAGGACTTTAGATTGTGGTCATTACCATGATGAAAATGTGTGATTTTATTCATCCGCTTGCTGAAGTGTTTTCAGCATTAATTATGTGACACCTTACACTATTCATTAATTACAAGTAAGTAATTCTAAGGCGCTCACATACAAGTATGGTTTAATATTTTAAATAACACAACGCATTGATATTATATTCTAAAATTTATTCCCCACTATACGGTCCCATTACATTAAGTATTAATAATTAATTTCCCTTTTTTATTGTATGTGAGTGTCCGACCCAATCAGGTGTTGAGATATGATCGTTCAATTGATTATATTATTCTTTAATTATGTCTCTTGAATGGTTGTATCACAACACATAGTATGGGGCATCTGTGCACAAAAATCCATTACAATAAACCAATAATTTTTCGATATATCACATATTTCGTGTTTGTAGCCTTAATTTTGGAAACACCAGTGTATAATTGCGATCATTTGGACCAACGATATACAGATTTTTCAAATTTTTTCTTGAAGAATTTCAGAAGCAATTTGAAACCAACTACATGGTAGAATTGAATTTGTCAGTTTCCATTGAGGTTCGCATGTTAGGGGTAGGACAGTTCAGTGGTTAGCACGTAGGGATTATACTCAGATGACCTGAGTTCAATTCCCGACTCTTCCCAAACTGTCCCCGTATTTATGCGAAGTACGGACACGTTAAATATGTGGGTCCGTAAGTCTTTCTGAGAGGTTGGTGGTAGGGGAAGTATTGTACGTCCCCTGTGGATGACGCCCCCACTGGCTTCCGGCCAAAATTGGGTGGCACTGCCTCCGCCGTCCAAATACACACCTTACACTTTCGGGTAGGTCGGATGGTCTTGGTTGAAGAAGAAGAGGTTCTCGTGTTGTATTTATGACTAACTGGAAAAAGAATCTGCCTAAATAGACTTAAATAGAAATGTATAACAACCAAACCATTCATTGCTTTAAACACGTTTAAATCAAATCATAAAACATCAGAAAATAAATTTGAAAAATAAAATGTATCTCATTTATCATCTAAAACACTGTGTGTCTTCAAGAGAACTTTCCTAGCCTGATTCAACTGAAACCCTGCAGCAACTCCACTCAAGATTTCATGGTTGATCGAACGAACGTTTAATTTATTTAATAAACGAACTCATGAATTAATCTTCACCTAATATCAGTTTCATGCATGATAGAATTTTGTTTTTGCGTGGACTTCACCCCATCCATAACTGCCAAAATTCTTATCGAAAAAACAGATCTCCGCCTTTCGCGTATCTTCTACAAATTTATCTTTCATTATTTTTTTTTAATAATTTTTGTCAACTGAAAACTGTGAATTTGTAACTTTTACTTTGTATACTTTCCCTCTTGTTTTTAATATGCATGTTTGGAACCAATATTACCAGCTCAATCATTTTATGGAGTCAGTCAATTTTTTAGAAATCTAAAACAGTTGTAAAAGCATCCATTTATACCCTAATAGCATTTAATATTGGTCTAATATTAGACCAATATAGTATATCTTCATTACATTGTAAATATTTCCAATATAATATCAATATTGGGAAAATATTGGAGTTACATTGACCTCCAATATTGGCTAGATATTTTCATTATAATATTAAGCCAATATTGGTGTTACATTGGAAATGTTTCCAATGAAACGCCAATATTGGCGTAATATTGTTCCAATATTTTAAGCCAATATTAGGCCAATTCCATTAAAATATCCACTTTTTCGTATTGGTCCAATATTTCCAATATTGGCTGCCAATATTGCATTGCTACTTGGGTACGCCATTCTTCGCATTTATGCATTTTTATCAGTAACTTGCTGTTTTCCGTTGGATCCACTGACACTATGAACATTTTCAAAATCGATTTCTAATCGCAAGACTTATTTTAAAAATGTTATCCATCTCTTCTTTTTCACGTAATGTATCAACACATGAAATTTCATAACGCTTGATGAATTCGTTCTTGAGTCCACACCTCGTAAGCACACATACACACACATGAGGGCCTAACTCACGGAAGGGTATGTGGGTCAGCTGCCCCCCCCCCCCCCTCCATAGCAGAGGCGCCCCAAATGAAACAATTGCAATATTGAAAAATTAACGACTGCTTTCTAAAAAAAACAAATGTATGTCATCAGAATAGATTTGCCCAGCGGATAGATTAATTCATTTTAGGTATATATAGGTATTAGCTGCACTAATTTAGCTTGTTGGCATTTTAACTATGATAAGAAAGTTGTCAAAAATTTAAATTACATTAAAATATGCCAGAGCCACATTTTATATAATTTTTTTTCTAGAATGCAATTATGTTTTTAAAAAATAGTTTTGTTCATTTCACATAGATCGAGATGTGAAGGGGGGGACCTTAGGAATGTCTGCTCCACACCCCAGTTAGGTTACGTCGGGCCCTGCTCACACACACACACACACACACTGCGTAAGCAATGAAGTAACAATGGAGTAAGAAATGGAGTAAGCAATGGAGTAAAATGGAAATGGTGTTTGAAGAACAACGTGCAAATATCAAATTCTGCCAGCGTTTGGCGTTTGGGGAAATCATGCAATCGGCGATTTCCCCAAACGATGGCAGAATTTGATATTTGCACGTTGTTCCTCAAACGTCATTTCTATTTTCGACGAACGCGAACGACTACAGTTCACTGACATGCATTGTCTGGAAAAACCCTGCACTGCGGATCTGCTTTTTCCTTTTCACCTCTCGTGTCATATGTGCCTCTACGCCACGGTAAAATAGTTCCCATCACCTTCAATCAGGGTTGGAGATATCATCACAGTCTCCGAACTTTTTGATCCTACCTTGTATTTTACGTGCTGATGCTTTATATTTTTCTTCTTGTGTATTACAAGATCATTTTCCCTACCTATCGTGAACTTAAAACTTTCCGTAAAACCCATTTGTCAAAATTCACAATTGGCTAACTCGTCTCATCCATGCTGCAGTTGAACTGAGTTCACTCCGAATTGCAATAAAAACATTTCTCATTATGAAAACCACTCCTGGTTTAAAAATATATTTAAAGCAAGAGCAAAATCGCCATTTTTCCGTTTCTTTAGAAACGTTTTGATTTTGAATCAAAACGACTTCAATTCCTACCTCTGGATTTCTCTTAATAAAAATGTCGAAATCTCGTTAACGTCAGTCCCAGTTTGATCAATTGCTTGCAATCACTCATCGTTGGCCGTACAGCACTGGTCGAATTCCATTTGCGCAGCAGGGTGTATGATATGACAATGAAAAAAAAATGGGTTTCGAATTTTTGTATAACACAGACGTCCGGCGATATATTTTATTGCAGATGAAATAAAAAAAAATCTGATGTGAGCAGCACATGACATTCCCTGCAGACTTATATTAACGTTCTCTTTATTTTAATTAAATTTATTTCACTTTTAATTCAATTTTCGTTCTCATTCGATAACCGGATTTATTTTCAAAGGTGGCGTAGGGAAAGTACGAAAAACTAAAATATCTCGAGAACGGCTAGTCCTAGTGTAATGGGGTTGGTCTTATTCTTTTCGTCGTTAAAAATTACGTATTAAATCAGCATTTAATGGATATATTTGAGTATACCCAGTTTTTTATTTTAGATTTTGGCAGTTTTTGCGGGTCATTTTGCAAAAAAAGGCAGGTTATTTTTTTCGGAATCGTACCAAAATCTAATCAGCACCAGGGTGACCTATACGTGACTCATCTACCGAATTTTGTGAAATTCGGTCCATTAGTTTTTCTGCTACAGTGGATACAAGCTTTTGCGGGCCATTTCACAAAAAAGGCGGGTTCTTTTTTTCCGAATCGTACCCAAAACTAATCAGCACCAGCCCCGCCCACAAGTGACTTACCTACAAAATTTTGTGAAATTCGGTCAATTACTTTTTTAGTTAGAGTGGATACAAAATCTGCACAGACAGACAGACACACACACAGACACACAGACAGACAGACAGACAGACAGACACACAGACACACACACAGACGTCACGCTAAAAATGGTTTTTTCGTATTCAAGAGATCTTGAAACGTGTAGATCCGTCGAAAACTCGAGTTGCGATTTTGGGCATGATTCCAATACTTTCCCTATACATTACCATGTATTGCAGGGAAAGTAATTAAAGCCCACGGGAATAGTCCCACCGTTCTCTTTGTAATATCATTTTACATAATAAACTCAACTCACACTTGGTCAGATGGATTGATATCTCATAACTTACATCATTTTGTTTAACATATTTTTGCTAAAAACTTTTTAAATCCTAGGAAATAATACGTACATAAACAATCAAAATAACACTGAGCAACAGTCAAAATGTCTTTGAGGAAATAAAGTAGCTATTTTTCATTATTTTGAACAATGCGGATCATAAAAATAAGCTTAAAATGTGCGTATTAACTCTAATTTTTAAGTATCGTGCAGAGTGGGAGATCATCTCCCCCCCCCCCCCATTGCTCTCATCTCTCACTCTTATAGCACTTCTGTCTCTTAACTCTCACTTTCATTGCTCACTCTCAACTTGTAAAGGACCTTGCTACCCCAACCAGGAATTGAACCACAGATCTGTAGTGGCCAGCCAACTCTCTACCGTTGAGCTACTGGAACGGAATTGCAGGCTCTTATTGTCGAAGAGGATTCTGCAGTCTCCACCCTGCGTGGAGGTAAACGTCTCTGCGTGGACGTTTACCTCCCGATTTGAGTTCGGCGCTCAATTTACCAGAGTCCACTGAATCCGTACTATGGCCCCTTTCAAATATGCAACAGCTTTATGTTAACCTACAGGATCAATTTATTCAGGCGCCATTGTAAAGTCCTGACCTGTTCGGGAACCATTATAAAGAACCTTGCTGCCCCAACTAGGAATCGTACCAAGGACCTTCATACTGACCAGCCGACGCTCTACCGAACTAATGGGACGAAATTGTAAGCTCCTATTATCGAAGTGGACTCTGCAAACTTTCGCTCGCATTCTCACTTCTGTTACAATTTCAATCCCTTACAATCTTACTCTCTCCCAATCTCAACTCTGTCTCAGTTTATCACTTTCCCAATCTCAATATGTCTCTCAATCTGAGTCTTTCACTCTCCTAATCGCAGTCTTTCGCTCTCCCAATTTCAGTCTCTCACTCTCCCAATCTCAGTCTTTCACTCTCCCAATCTTACTATCAGCTCTCTTTCTCAGTCTCTCACTCTTCCTCTGCCAGTGTGACCGCTCTTACTTCTTCAATCCCTCGTATCACTGTTTAACTTTCATTTTCTCCCTTTCTCTTCTCCCTCTTAAGATCCCCAATAAAAACGTTCTTCATATTTCTAAAAAAATCTGATGTGGGCAGCACATGACTTTCCTTATATAATGCAATGAATTTACTACTTTTACAGTAAAATAAAAATAGATTATTTTTATAGTAGATATTTATATTCTTTCCAAGATATTGAATTTTCATCAATGAGTCGTCATTTGCATTGATTTAGCGTCATTTTTATCCATTTGGCGAGTGTTTCGTTAATTCAGCAGCATTTAAAAAAGTCACCAAGTTGGCGACATTCCACCAAATTTGTCGCCAAAATCTCGCCAAGCGTTACGGACGGAGAAATAAGTTATTCTTACAGCAGATAAATGACTGTTGGCGTTCAAATACAAAAGTATTACTCAAAGTATCTTTTTTCATGAATGGAACGAGCTAGATCCACGAGAATGATGTTACCCAATTTATCGCATGGTATTACATATGAAAAGTGAATATGTTTCTCAATGGGAAATATTTTTTTTTATTTTATATGACTCTTTGATAATTTTTTCGAAAAATGTGTAATATCTCGAGAACTGTTCATGTTAGCGTTCTAAAATTTATGTCAATCGTTTTCTAATGAAAAATTACATCAGAAATGTCTATTTCCGTAACTTTATAAGAGGTTTTGATTTTTTGAGGATTTTTTCAAAATTCCACTCGGAAAATTTAGGTTGGGTTCTGAACATTCGATTGCTTGTAAAAACAATAGGCTTCCAGTGTTTACGGATTGTAGTTTTTGTACCAAATTTCGTTCGAATCGGTCCATTCGTTCGTCAGTTATCGTCTCCACAAACTCACTGGCACACACACACACACATACACAGACATCACTTTAAAAAAATTTTATTCGTGATCAGGGATGCTTGAAACGTGCTCTCCCGTCGAAAACTCGAATTCGAATTTTTGATCCCGTCACAATACTTTCCTTATACATTATGTATATAAGGAAAGTAATAACTTTTGAAAACTATTTTACCGTGTATCATATTATTTACCCGTTTTTCTCATGAAACTTCAATTCATTGCCATTTTGGATAACGCCCTAAAATTAACAGACTTCACTTTAAGTACATCCTCGTCATTTTTATAATACACCCTTTAGGTCCACCCGGCAGCAAAGCACGCACCGCCGCGGCTGACAATAGCCACGTAGAAACAGCATTGTTGTAATCCATCGAAACCTGATTGACACCTGACATACCCACGATAATGAGTTTTCGAAGCCGATAGAACCGCACAGTTGACAAGACTTGAATTTTAAGTAACACCTCAACGAGTAACATAAAAAAAATAAACCCCCAAGACATACGGCACACAAAGAAAATAGAAAGATATGGCAATCAATATGTAGGCAGAAAGCAGATTTAAATAGCACAGTCAGCGAATAATAAACTGGGATTTCATTCTTCAAAACATTAATCTTTGAATGCCAGGCAAGGCTGGATTTTTTTTACTCTGATTTTGAAGTGTTAATCGTATTAGATGATAAATAATATTCTGCAAAACGTAGGTGATTAATATTTGTTTGAAATCGCCCCTTTCATTTTCGTGCATATGCTCATTTAATAATTTCCAAAGAGGAAAAATCTATTGCGGGCAGCACATGTCTTTCCCTACAAATACAGACACATTTTTTTTTTCTCTTAATTTGAATTTTATCATACAAAATGGATATACAGCCTGTTTCAAAATTATAAGACCACTTAAAATTCCACCCTTTCTCAACAAAGGCAACATTAAATGTGAATTTCAAAGAAGGTGTATGAAACGAAACAATTTTGTGGTGTTGATTTAGCTTAGGAAAAAAAAAACAGATCGACTATTCGTGCCAAACGATTTTTCGAAATCACGGTGTTACATAAATATAAGACCACATTAGTTTTTTTAATAATGCAGACAATTTTTGTTTAACTTCGGAGTTTAACTGTAACCTAAACCATCTAAAAAGGTTGGAAATAAGTAAAAAAGGCAGAAATTCAGAATTGAACTAATTGATTCTTTGGATTATTAAAATGGCTTTTGGAAGTAATTTGTCTGAAGTAGAAGTGTGAAAAGTTTTGTTCTACAATGGAAAAGGTAAGTCGGAACGTGAAATAAGTAAAACTCTTAAATCGTTCTAAAACGGCTATTCATAATGTTTTGAGTAAAAAAGAATCGTATTGAAAACAGAAAAGATCTGGCCGCAAAAAGCAGTTATCAGCTCGGGATAATAGGTACATTTCAAGCTTGCAATGAAACACTACTAGTCCACCCGTAAAATAGCACAGCACACAAATAAACAAGTGTCTCATCTAACTGTGTTGAAGACCCAGACCGTCCGACTCGTCCGAGGACTTAGAGCAACTATTTGGACATCTAACTGTGTGGCGAAGTTTGAAGTCAAATGTTGATGTTAAACTTTGGAAACTAAGAAGCAAACCATAACTTCTTAAACATCATAAAGAAGTACGTCTGAAGTGGGCAAAGAATATCATGTCCTGGAACTCTACATGGAAAAATATAATCTTTTCGGACGAGAAAAAATTTAACTTAGATGGTTCGGACGGCAATAACTACTACTGGCATGATTTAAGGCAATAATCTCGTGAGTTCTTCAGTAGGCAGATGGGAGGCGGTTCCGTTATGGTATGGGGCTCTTTCTCATATGCAGGAAAATGAAATCTGCAAAAAGTTGATGGCACAATGAACTAGGACAGTTATCAACAGATGTTATACGGAAGTTTGATATCCTTCGGGCCACTTTTAGGAGGGCCGAAGTGGAAGTTCCAACAAGATAATGCTCCCAGTCATGCATCTAAATCAACAAAAGCATGGTTCAAAAAAGAAAAGATTGGTGTTATATCTTGGCCAAGCCTTGACCCTAACCTAAACCTCATAGAAAACCTGTGGGGTTATTTGTCTCGCCAAGTATACGAAAACCACAAACAATATCATTCAGCATATGAACTGGAAGCGCCATTATGGAGAAATGGGGCAATATTCCGGAATCCGTCCTTAAAAATTTAATTAAATCGATGCCAAATTATGTGTTTCAAGTTATTCAGAAAAATGGTGGAGCAACAACTTACTAAATTTGCAAAAACTTTATTTTTCCACATGTGGTCTTATAATTTTGTAACAGGTATTTGTGCCACTCTTTTGTTATATTGCTGTTATATTTTTTCTAAATGAATTTCGTACATGCCAGTTGCTAAATTTTATTTAAAACTTGTACTGACATGGAGTTGCTTTGATTTTGAATAAAAAAATCTGATGTGGGCAACACATGACTTTCCTTATATAATGTAATGAATTTACTACTTTTACAGTAAAAAAATAGGTTTTTCTTATAGTAGATATAATAGTCTAATATTCTTTCCAAGATATTGAATTTTCGACAATTAGTCGTCATTTTCATTGATTTAGCATCATTTTTATCCATTTGGCGAGATTTTCATTAATTTGGCAACATTTCAAAAAAGTCGCCAAGTTGGCGACATTCCGCCAAATTCGTCGCCAAAATCTCGCCAACCGTTATGCACTAAGAAAAAAGTTATTCTTACAGCAGATAAATGACTATTGGCGTTCAAATACAAAAGTATTATTCAAAGTATCTTTTTTCATGAATGGAACGAGCTAGGTCCACGAGAATGATGTCACTCAATTTATCGCATGGTATTACATATGAAAAGTGGACATGTTTCTCAATAGGAATTTTTTTTTATGTGTCTTTTTCATAATTTTTTTGAAAAATGTACAATATCTCGAGAACGCTTCATGTTAGCGTTCTAAAATTTATGGCAATCGTTTTCTAATGAAAAATTACATAAGAGATGTCTATTTGCATAACTTTATTAGCGGTTTTGATTTTTTGACGATTTTTTCAAAATTTCATTCGAAAATTTAGGGGGGGGGTTCTGAACATTCGATTACGTATAAAAACAATCGGCTTCCAGTGTTTTCGAATTGTGATTTTTATACCAAATTTGGTTTGAATTCGTCCATTCGTTCGTCAGTTATCGTCTCCACAGACTCACTGACACACACACACACACACACACACACATACTTTCACACACACACACACACATACTTTCACACACACACACACACACACACACATACTTTCACACACACACACACACACACACACACACACACACACACATACACACACACAGACATCACTTCAAAAATGTTTGATTCGTGATCAGGGATGCTTGAAACGTGCTCTCCCGTCGAAAACTCGAATTCGAATTTTCGACCCCGTCACAATACTTTCCTTATACATTATGTATATAAGGAAAGTAAAAATATTTCATTAATTACCTAAATAACAAAAAGTCTCGTGGTCTTATACTTTTGTAACAGACTGAGCGTACTTATTACTTTCCTTATATACATATAATGCATAAGGAAAGTATTGTGACGGGGTCGAAAATTCGAATTCGATTTTTCGACGAGAGAGTACGTTTCAAGCATCCCTAATCAGGAATCGAACATTCCTGAGGTGATGAGTGTGTGTGTGAGTGTCAGTGAGTCTGTGGAGACGATATCTCACGAACAAATGAAGCGATTCGAATGAAATTTGGTACAAAAATTGCAATCCGTAAATACTGGAAGCCTATTCATTTTAAATACAATCGAATGTTCAGAACTCCCCTAAATTTTTGAGTAGAATTTTGAAAAAATCATCAAAAAATCAAAATTTTTAATAAATTTACGCAAATGGACATTTCTTATGTAATTTTTCCTTAGAAAACGATTGACATAAACTTTAGAACGCTAGCATGAATCGTTCTTGAGATATTGCACATTTTTAAATAAATTCATAAAATACCATAAATTAAAAAAAAATATTAACTATTGAAAAAAATTTTCACTTTTCAAATGTAATAGCATGTGATAAATTTAGTGACATCATTCTGGTGGATCTAGCTCGTTTCATTCACGATAAAAGATACTTTGAGTAATACTTTTGCATTTGAACGGCAATCTACTATAAGAATAACTTATTTCTACGTCCATAACGCTTGGTGAGATTTTGGCGACGAGTTTGGCGAAATGTCGCCAACTTAGCGACTTTTTTAAATGTTGTCAAATTAACGAAAATCTCGCCAAATGGATAAAAATGACGCTAAATCAATGAAAATGACGACTAATTAACGAAATGTCAATATCTTGGAAAGAAAATAAGTAACCACTATAAAAATAACCTATTTTCTTTTATTGTAAAAGTAGTAAATTTATTGCATTATATAAGGAAAGTCATGTGCTGCCCACATCAGATTTTTTAAAATTGTATCGAATGTCAATTTTGCTTTCATTTAGCGTTTAGCGTTACTGTTATTGTGTTATATATTTTAAAGAATTTGTGGAGAACGATTAATATCGTGAAAAATAAATATCGAAATTTGCGGAGCATTTGTCAAAAATTCCAAAAATTCGTACATATTCCGTGAAAAGTTACATGAAATTCCAACAATCAATACACTTCAAATTCTAAACTTTTTCCATGAAATAAGTAGAATTGTGAACATTTTAAATAATTTGTCTTACATTTTACATCTATTTTAAATTCTCGTCCCTCGAATAATATGGATTTTTGTAGATTTTTGTGCTTTAGCAAAAGGCCACTTTAATTTTATTATAAAGGGTTAATATGTTAAAGGGCTGTGCATTCAACGCTTTGATACATTCATTAATATGCGACTTGTATGTGGGTAAAACTCTGATTTAAAATCACGATCTTTAAGAAAGAGACAAATTATCGACTTAAAATTTTACCGAAGTGAAAGCACTGTCCTAATTATAACTCATCACACAATTTATTCAAAACCGTAAATAGTGCAAATGAATTATATACATCAATACGAACCATAGAATAATGCATATTGAAGTATTGAAATTTCAATTTGATATTTATTATTTACTCTAAATAAAATTGTGTTCTTCTATACACTGCTATGAAACTTTTATTCACCAGGCACAATCTCATTCTCCATATGAAAGGCTTAAAATGAAGAAAACAATTAAGCTGGTCTACAACCACCAAAATATCAGTACAACTACCCACATTTACTTAAAAAAAGTGCTACTCTTTGGGAAAAATTGCTCAGAGATACAGTAGTGTGTATATTCGGTCTGGTAAAATATACCATGCAGCCAAGCGCTAGTTCTACAAGTCCCTCCGTCATCAAACCACATGCGTAGAAGCGCTAATTTGGTCCAAGGTCCGGTTGAAACTCCTTCGTCGCCCTAAACTAGAGCTCCTCTACTACAGGCTGACTTATCAAGCATATTGAAGCCCATACGGTTCCATACTACAGTTACAGAAATTATGAAATAAGTGTTTAAAATAAATACTTTATATGAAAAAAGAAATTTGAATTGGAATATTGTAGAACTTAGCTCGCACAAGTATGCTTCAGTACCGGGTATCCAATTCTTTATTAGCCATTGTTTTCTTCTTTCTTCGTTTCTATGAAAGCGAAATAGCCTAAAATCCTTTGTAGAATGATTAGAGCAGTTCGATGCAGAACAACCACCCATAATTATTTCAATTATATTTTCTAAAGTGAAAATACGAATAGAGCTAATGCTAATGGATTGCGCTTCCAGCTACGGTGGGCTTCAATATGCTTGATGAGTCAGCTCGTATATAGAGGAGCCTTACCCTAAACCATGACGTTCCTCCGCTCTGTTAAAATGAGCAACATGAATGAAGGCGCTAATAAACTGTTTCTTTAAGCTACAAATGCAGGCATCTAATTTCGATTTACAAAAATGTGGCAATTTTTGTTAAATGTAGAAGATTTGCTTTATTTTAATTATTCCTCTGATTCTAATGGTCTGGCGGTGCCGTTCTGGTCATACCTCAGCATTCGCCATGGCTAAAAACTTGAATAGAAAAGGAGTAAGAGTGGCGAGAGACATTGAAGAGATATACGATAATATACAGGGTGTCCCAAAAAGATTTAAACGCGCTTTAATTCTTTACCTGTTGGAGATAAGTGGGCAATGTAGATTGCAAAAATGTTGAAAGTAAATAAGGTAGGAAATAAGATTACGTTAATGAAATAGTCCTCTCATTAATTTTCAAAAAGTTACACTTTTTTAAATTTTTATACGACCCCCTTAGACAAATTTGATCAATCAGAAAATTTTTATTCCTAATGCAAAAAGATCATTAAAAAAACCGCATATCTGTATCTTTAAAATCAACTGAATTATGATAAAGGAAAAAATCTGATGTGGGCAACACATGACTTTCCTTATATAATGCAATGAATTTACTACTTTTACAGTTAAACAAATGTTTTTCTTATAGTAGATACTTATATTCTTTCCTAGATATTGAATTTTCTTCAATTAGTCGTCATTTTCATTGATTTAGCATCATTTTTATCCATTTGGAGAGATTTTTGCTAATTTGGCAACAATTAAAAATGGCGCCAAGTTGGCGACATTCCGCCAAATTCATCGCCAAAATCTCGCTAAACGTTATGGACGTAGAAATAAGTTATTCTTACAGCAGATAAATGACTATTGGCGTTCAAATACAAAAGTATTACTCAAAGTATATTTTTTCATGAATGGAACGAGCTAGATCCACGAGAATAATATCACCAAATTTATCGCATGGTATTACATATGAAAAGTGAACATATTTCTCAATAGGAAATATATTTTTTTTATTTTATATAACTTTTTGATAATTTTTTTGAAAAATATGCAATATCTCGAGAACGGTTCATGTTAGCATTCTAAAATTCATGTCAATCGTTTTCTAATGAAAAATTACATAAAAAATGTCTATTTGCGTAACTTTATTAGCGGTTTTGATTTTTGACAATTTTTTCAAAATTTCATTCGAAAATTTAGGGGGGTTCTGAACATTCGATTGCGTATAAAAACAATAGGCTTCCAGTATTTACGGATTGTGATTTTTCTACCAAATTTCGTTCGAATCGATCCATTCGTTCGTCAGTTATCGTTTCCACAGACTCACTGACACACACACATGCAAACATACTTTCACACACACACACACACACACACACTTACTTTCACACACACACACACATACTTTCACACACACACACACATACTTTCACACACACACACACACATACTTTCACACACACACACACAGAGATGTCACTTCAAAAATGTTTGATTCGTGATCAGGGATGCTTGAAACGTGCTCTCCCGTCGAAAACTCGAATTCGAATTTTCGACCCCGTCACAATACTTTCCTTATACATTATGTATATAAGGAAAGTAAAAATCTGACTTATGCCACTCTTCCGCACCATGTGAAAGGCTGTTTCATCAGTAAAAGTAGAGATCATAAATAAATTGACGATGGAAATTATTTAGATCAAAAATACGTTAACATGTGTCAAAAATTTTTATCACAAATGCATCTAAATAAAGCATTACACAGACAGAAATCATATAAAGCAGTGATACTCACTACGCGGTTGGGTATCCTATGTATTATCATCCAGTTTTATATTTTTTGTGATATGTCACAAATTTATATTTCTAATTTTTTATATGATCCTCATTCACAATGTTTAATTTTCAATTAAATATAATTTACTCAATTTTAAAGATGCAGATATGCGGTTTTTTTAATGATATTGTTACATTAAAAATAAAAAATTTCTGATTAACCAAATTTGTCTGAGGATGCGCATAAAAATTTAAAAAGTGTAACTTTTTAAAAATTAATGAGAGTAATAATTAATAACTATTTCATTAATGTAGTCTTATTTCCTACCTTACTTTCAACATTTTTGTAATTTACATCGCCCACTTATCTCCAACAGGTAAAGAATTAAAGCGCGTTTCAATCTTTTTGGGACACCCTGTATAAGAAACGGCTGCCTGTCTGTCTTCCTGCCTGCCTCCCTGGTTTCTACCCTAAGGTCTATCACTGAAGTTCAAAGGCCACACTGGGAATTTTTTACCTTAACTTTTCCAGGTACAAATTCACAAAATATGTTGAAACTCACTCTCTATGTGTCCATATAAATAAAATGCTAATTACTTTCAAACTCTAGATGAAAATAAAAAATCCATCGAGTTACGTATATCGATTTTTCTTCATGAACTTATGTAAAAGTGAAAATGCGACTCTCTCCTTGCTAATGTGGCACTGCTTAAAATTTCGTCGAGACAAACGAGACAATTACATCTTCCCCGCCCAATAAATGCAAATTGTTATGGTAAAATCACGTTCATAAATTGATAATAGGCCATTATATACGACAAGTAATGCAAATATTGAATTTTTGACTTGTAATGAGTCCTGCCATTACGATAAATTTATTCGATTTACTTTTGAACTCACTGCTCAGACAATTTGTTGACTATGTTTTCGTGCTTTAAAATTCGATTTAAATATTATTTAAATTTATGGTATGTCTAAATATCAAGCTGTTCACTAAATTGGCCATTCAGTAATTTAAAGAAAGATATTTAAGTAGAGCTTATTATGCGGTTGTTCTTGTAATAATTCTTGTAGTAAAATCACCTTGCACCATTTTGCAATTTTATAATTGATCGTTCTTCATTGAGAGAGTGTGATTTATCATGAAATTATTTTTAAATAAAACTTTTATCGACATTATATTGAAATACGTTCAATGAAATTGAATTAAAACAGCAAGAAGGGGAAATGCGATTTACTTGAAACCTTTGAACAGGATTGATTAGGTACTAAAAATGATAAAGAATTCCAGAGCAAAAATAAGATGTAAACAATTATTTGCACGACCAGACCAAACTGCTACAGAATATCTTCTCCTGTGTATGCGATACATTTCGCTACCTGTTTTAAGCATCGAATCCTACATATATCTTAGAGAGAATTGTGCACCAAACTTGCTCAACCTGTTGAAGATATTATGTTGTCTGAGATAGCTGTGCCAGAGATTGTGGATTAGTTCCATTCTGTACCAGACATTCTCTACTGGGAATAAATCTAGGTATCTGACAGGCCGTGGTAGCATACTGGTACCTCATGGGCATTCTTGCAGGATGTTTTCGTAGGTGGATCGTAGTTATAGTGCAGGAAAAAGGCGTTTTTTACACCAGTTATAAATGGATTTACAGGTTCTAATATTTCAGCAACATAACATCAATCTGTTCAAGTGCTTTCAATGCGTATCAAAATGAAACGACTATCGTAGCTGATCAATCGCCATACCATAACACCTTGCATTGAGAAGCTGTGCAGTTCGCCTCCATGTGAATTTATGGCCATAGTCGGAACTTAGACAAAAGCGGTATTCATCACTGAAGACGGCGTCATTCTACATTCCATCTCGCTTAGGAGTAACACTAATTCAAACACTAGCCACAAAGATTTGAGGTCAAGCGCAAGGCGACGCACATGCAATCCTACAAGCAGGACCGTGACGAGCGGGATTCAGCAATGAAGACGACGTTATTCTGCATCTCATGTACGTACGACGTACGTACGACGTACGACGTCAGGTACGTACGACGTACGTATCTACGTACGAATTGATAAAACTCTCTCCTCGATTAGACCAATCAAGGCCGGAGTTCCTCAGGGAGGAAACCTCAGCCCTCTGCTCTTCAACATATACATCAACGATATTCCAAACACACCTCATGTTAAGCTGGCCATCTTTGCAGATGACACAGCGTTGATTGCTAGTAACCAAGCACCACAACACTCAATTAACACACTGCAGACCCATATTAAGAATAGCCTTGAGCACTGGCTCATGACCTGGAGAATCAAAATTAACGCGACCAAAAGTGCAGTTGTCATTTTCAAGCCTAACCACCGAGGAGTCAACGGAAATTTCATGCTCAACATCTTCAATGAACCCATCCCTTTTGCACATTCAGCCAAGTACCTGGGCGTCACCCTGGACGCCCACTTAACCTACAAAGAGCATATCACTAAAAAGATTGAATCAACTGGCAAAACGTACAGAGCTCTCCTGCCCCTCCTCAGTAGGAATTCCCATCTCTCCCTTGAAAACAAGTTGATTGTTTACAAACAGATCATCGTACCGAGCCTTTTGTATGCCTGTCCAGTATGGGGGTCGGCAGCAAAAGGCCACATAGGGAAATTGCAAGTGTTCCAAAAATAAAGTCTTGCGATGCATTGTTAATGCTCCTAGATATGTCCAGAATGAAGTGATACATCATGACCTTAAGGGGACTCATACCTCACTAGCCCTTATGAGCTACTTCCATGTTAACCAATGGGAAAATTTGTTTAGAAGATTCCTCCGTGAATTTTGCCCGTAAATGTTAACTGTCTTCGCGATATTAAAGGATAAACACATATATTTAATCTATCATACGATTTTTTTAAATATTTAAATTTAAAGTGTTTCAAAAATGAATTTAAAAGTTAACATCCCAACGGGAGTTTCCATTAAGGGCTTCTGTAACAAATTAAAAAAAATGTTTGAATATTTTGCATACGTAAATAAAATAGTAATACATTTCTCTATCAATATCAGCAAATATTATAATTTTATCATTATAAGATCGATTTATAATAATCTATAAACTATTTTAAATACAAATATGTGAAACAGAATGAAGTTAAGTTTGCGGCAACCCTGTAAGTCGCGTGCTTGTGGGTCATACAATCTCTATCAGTCAGCAATAGATCTTTATATGCAGTCAACAACTAGGGGGAGAAAGTGATTGTTTGACAGCTATTTATCAAGAAAGGCACAGCCCTCTATAGTTCTCCACTTCGGGGAGCAACAGCTCTTTGCTTTTGCGGTTTTCGGGGGTGACGTTCCAGAAGGAATACAGTTTTTCCAAGAATTGGTAAAAGATTCCAAACTAGTTTTGGACAGGATTCTAGCTTATTTCCGTTCATGCGCTTCTGCTGCCGATGCAAAACTGTTTTCATTTTTGAGAGAAATATTTGTCTTTCCCTTTCCTTTTTTCTATCAATATTGCAGTATTTCTTGTTGAAAGCATTACATAATTAGTCTATAGAATATATAGACTGTCTACAAAAGGAGGTTTGAGACTTTCAGCCCACCGTAGCCGTAGCAAGTGTGCATTATTTTCCTTTTTAGTTCATCTCACTATATTTTTACTTTCTCTATATACATAATATATAATACACAGGGAATCATATTGAGGGGGGGGGGGGGTCTTCCTAACAGCTAAATCAATAGGTTTCCACTAATCATCGAGTGTGATAATCGTACCAAATTATTTCCGAAGTACTGTGACATGGCCTAAAATTCAGATACGAGTTTTTGACGGAAGAGTACGTTTCAGGCATCCCTGAACTCGAATAGAACGTATTTGAAAAAATCTGTGTGATCCTTTGGCCGCGATATCTCATAAACGAATGAAGCGTTTTGGAAATCATTTAATACAACTATCGCACTCGATGATTAGTGATGATTTAAAACTCGGTTAGGAAGAACTTCTCCCATTTTTGTATGAAATTAAAAAAAAAATAATAAGGACTTTCAATAATTACAATACACATTGACAGGCATTTTTTTGCTGGAAATTTGGCAAAAAAAAAAACAGGTTCGTTTATCCCGAATTGTACCAAAATCTAATCAGCACCAGTGTCACCTACAAGTCATTTACCTATAAAATAGAATGAAATTCGGTCAATTAAATTCTGAGTTAGAGTGATTACAAAATCTGCACACACAGACGTCACGCTAAAAATAGTGTTTACTTGTTCTAGAGATCTCAAAACGTGTAGATCCGTTGAAAACTCGAGTTGGGATTTTCGACATGATTCCGATACTTTCCTATATATTACGATGTATTGTAGAGAAAGTTAAAAATATTGGATGTGGGCAGCACATGACTTTCCCTATAAACTTTAATTCATCTTCTCTTTATTTATTTAATAATTCATTAAATTGAATTGAATTATACAAAACAATACCAATTTTCGTTGTTATTTTTTGTGTGTGTGTGTGTGTTACCTGGACATATTTTCAAATGCGGCGTAGCAAACAAGCGAAAAAACTAAAATATCTGGAAAACGGCTAAAGTAGTGACTTCGTGCTAGAATAATGGGATTGGTCTTATTCTTTTTATCGTCAAAAATTACTTTCAAAACAAACATTTAATGGATATATCTGAGAATGCGTGGACTTTTATTTTAATGAATTTTGCGTGCCATTTTGCAAAAAAAAAAAAAAAAAAACAGGTACTGTTTTCCCAAATCTTACCAGGGTAATCTACAAGTGATTTATCTACCAAATTTTGTGAAATTTGAGAAATTAGTATTTTTAGCTGCAGTGTATACATGCGATTTTTGTGGCCATTTCGCAAAAGGAGGCAGGTTCTGTTTCCCCGAATCCTACCAAAATCTAATTAGCACCAAGATCCCCACAAGTAACTTACCTTGAATAATTTTTGAAATTTGGTCAATTACTTTTACAGTGAGAGTAGATACATACATTACACAGACAGACATACACACAGACGTCACGCTAAACATGGTTTTTTTGTGTTCTATGGGTCTCGAAACGTGTAGATCCGTTGAAAATTCGAATTGCGATTTTTGATATGATTCCAATATTTTTCATGTATTGCAGGGAAAGTAAGAAGAAAATGAATTTTAATTTGTAGGCAAAGTCATGTGCTGCTCACATTAGATTTTTTATTTTCCCTGCAATATATGGTATATAATGTATAGGTAAAGTATTGGAATCGTGTTTTCAACGGATCTATACACGTTTTGGACCTCTGGAACACGAAACAAATATTTATAGCGTATTTATTACAAATATTTATTAGTACAAATATTTATTAATTCAATTTTTGTTTCTATTGGGTAACTGGACATATTTTGTAACAAAAATACGAAAAAACTAAAATATCTAGATAACGGTTGGTCCTAGAGTAATAGGGTTGGTCTTATTCTTTTCCTCGTCCAAAATTACGTATGAAACAAGCATTTAATTGATACATTGGAGCATACGTAGTCCTTTATTTTTGATTTTGGCGATTATTGCGGACCATTTCGTAAAAGATGTCAAGTTCTTAATTTCCTAATTGTACCAAAATCTAATCAGCACCAGGGTCACCCACCACAAGTGACTTACCTATAAAATTTTATGAAATTGATCCATTGGTTTTTGAGTTAGAGTGGACACATACATTGCACAGATAAACACGCAGACACATACACAGACGTTACGCTAAAAATAGCTTTTTTGTCTTCTAGAGGTCCCGAAACGTGTAAATCCGAAAATTCAAGTTGCGATTTTCGACACGATTCCAATACTTTCCCTATACATTACCATGTATTGCAGGGGAAGTAATATACAATTGAAGTGTTAAAAAATCCTACGCATAAACAGAAAAATACCAATTTTCTTTTGTATTCACTAGGAAAAAGAGAAGGGGACAACAAAAAATGTTCTTTATTTGAAAAATATTTCTGCTTCCAGGGATAATTCCAACCCAATAAAGACATAGGCATACTCGCATTGATTAAAAAAAGGAGAGTAAAAAATTTTGATGTGGGCAGCACATGATTTTCTCTACAGCCTCATATTCACATATGTTTATATCCTCAATAAATCGAGTTTATTTGCACAAAATAACAACCATAATCATTTTAAATGACACCGAATTTGCACTTTGAATTCAATTTTCATTTTCATTTGGTAACTGGATTTATTTTCAAAGGTGGCCTAGTGAAAATGTGATAAGACTAAAATATCTCACGAACGGCTAGTTCTAGAGCAATGGAGTTCACCTTATTGTTTTCGTCGTCAAAAATTACGCATAAATTAAACATTTACTTGATATATCCTAGTCTTTTATTTTTAAATTTAACGTTTTTTGCATTAAAGGCCGGTTCTTTTTTACCGAATTGTACCAAAATCTAATTAGCACCAGGGTAACCTATAAGTAATTTATCTACCAAGTTTTGTGAAATTTGGTCTATTAGGTTTTTAGCTAGAGTGAATACAGGCAATTTTTGCGGGCCATTTCACACACACACACAAAAAAAAAACTGATGTTTGTAGCACATGACTTTCCCTGCCGACTTATATCCACGTTATGTTTTTTTAAATTAAATTTAATGCATTTTTAATTCAATTTTCGTTCTCATTTGGTAACTGGACTTATTTTCAAAGATGGCGTAGAGAAAATACGAAAAAACTGAAATATCTCGAGAACGGCTAGTCCTAGTGTATAATGGGGTTGGTCTTATTCTTTTCTTCGTTAATAATGACGTATAAAACAAGCATTTAATGTACGTAGTTTTTCTTTTAGATTTTGACGATTTTTGCGGGCCTTTTCGCAAAAACAGGCAGGTTACTTTTTTTCCGAATCTTACCAAAATCTGATTAGCACTAGGGTAACCCACAAGCGACTTATCGGCCTTTTCGCAAAAAAAGGCGGATTCCTTCATCCCGTATTGTACTAAAAACAAATCAGCACCAGTGTCATACCCAAGTGACTTACCAAATTTTATGAAATTCACTCAATTAGTTTTCCAGTTAGAGTGGATACAATATCTGCATACACACACACACACACACACATTATGCTAAAAAAATTTTTTTTTCACGTTCTAGAGGTCTCAAAACGTGTCGATCCGTCGAAAACTCGAATTGTGATTTTCGGTGCGATTTCAATATTTTCCCTATATATTACCATGTAATGCAGGGAAAGTAAGAATATATGTATGACAGTGAAAATTTGTGAGTATTCCTATTGCACATTAAAAAATCTGATATGGGCAGCACATGATTTTTCCTGCAGACTCATATTCACATTTCCTATTTCTTCAATAATTCATTATATTGATTTTAATTATAGAAAATTACGTCCACAATTATTTAAAATGACACTGAATGGGCACTTTTAATTCAATTTTCAAAAATGGCGGGAATCCAGGTGAGGTGATTTACTCTCACGCATCCGATCTATATTCAGTAGTGTCATTCCAATTTTTTTTAACAATCAATTTCCATCAAATTGGAAACGGCATATTTAGTATTATTCGTGGCTGATTTAGGGTGTGATCACATAGCATTTATATTAACTTTTAACTTTATTAAAACCAAACTATATATTTCAACCAAAAAAACAACCGGTTTCGGTAAACCAACTGGATGATACCACTGACTATATTTATCTTTTATGATAATACATGTCCCATGTTTCCAAGTGTGTGTCTGTTAGTGATATAGTTGAAAATCTAAGCAAGCTAAATCAATACACTTTTGCCTTTTAATTTTCAATTTATTTGGTTTAATTTTCAATTTATTGGTCTGCAAACAATGCTTTATCTCGCAATAAAATCACGTTTCCGTTGCAGATCGTGCATCAAGTGGCGTAGCCAGAATTTATAAAAGGGGGTTGAGGATGGGATATTTTACATGTGAAAGGAGGGGGGGGGGAGTAGTAGTCAGAGGAGTCTATGTAAAAGGCTGATCACGTGCTTTTTTCTGGATTTTTGAGTTTGAGTATGTATGATATGACTTTCTGTATAAGAAGATAAAAAAACAAAATGGTAGGTTAGATATTTATTTATCCTCTTCTGGATACACTTCTGCAGATATGTAGAACTAGGCAATTCTGAAAAAAATATTTGTCTGGTTTTCAAAATATAGCAGTAGAAAGTTAATAAAATGATAATATCTTGTAAAAAAATCTATGGATTGCCAGTTTTACAAATATTTACTTTCTATCCACGATTTTTATAACGTTTTCTTTTTAGCTGATTCAGTGAAGTTTAGGAATTGTGTCACAACTCCTCGTTTACGAGGGTTTTTTTTTTTTCTTTACCACAGATTTAAATTTTATTGTAATTTTTCATTTGCAGATAATTTTCTGTAACTGCGTTTTTTAACACTTTCCATCATAGTTGTAAAGTGTTTATAACTTTGTTCATTCTGTCTGTCTGTCTGATCGTTCGCACGATAATTGCCGTAAATAGGAATTATCAAAGTGAAATTTTAGTATATTATTGTGACGGTCTGTGAGACATACGGGAATGAAAATGAATAATATCACTGAATTCGCTTCAGATTTAACTCGGGCTGAACAAAGAAAGACATTGAACCCCATGGAATCTAATTTTTCAAATATTTTTTAACCGGAGTTAAAATTTACTAATTGCTTCGAAAATTTTAAGACATATTCAAATTATCAAGTAAAATGTGCAAAAAAATTTCAGCAAAATGTAATTAATTAGGTAATTTTTTAAATAAAAATTGAAATAATAGTTACTTCCATATTTATATGAATAGATCACATGACTCATTTCAAAAAATAAAATATGGCATCCATTTTTCCTTTATTTAAATATCGTGATGTTTCCACGATTCCAAGATCTTTTAAATTTGTATTTAGTGTTGCATCCATCATAAAACTGCTTTCTTTTTGCATATTTTCTGTTTATCTAAATTTTGTGCCAACGCAATTACAATATTTTTTTTAAACGATTACTGAACTTTGATTATTCCTACAAAGAAGCCTAATTTCTATAGCATGCAGAATGCAAACAAATCAAGCGATTGTGAGATGGGTTCCATATGAATTGGTAAATTTTTTCATGCAAAATTATTTGGCTCTGGAGTCTGAAATATAAGTGATATGTATGAAATATTCATTGATTTTACATAGAGAAGCAGACGATTTTTTTTTTGCATTTTTTTTTATGAAGTTTCAGGTTTCCAAATTTAATAAATTATTGTAGTACTGTGTTAATTTAAAAAATATCAGTGCTGCATGTATTGCATTTCAGAGATGATTAAATAAAGTGGCATTTCAGTTGGAAAGTGCTTAATAATCAATGATTTATGCATGATTGATTTTTCTTGTTTATTTTAAATTTTGGCTTTAGAAAATTTTCCACAAATATGTCATCTTACTATCGCTTGTTACACATGAAACCATTCCCAATTCGCGATGTTTGTGAATTTTGAAGAATTTAGTGCTTTCAAATATTTTATAGTGCTTTCGCATTTTAGAGATGTTTAAACCAGGCAATTTATATTTCAATGCCGTGATTTGAATGAAGTTCATTTCTTTCGATGAAGTTTTAAGTTTTCAAATATAATAAATTAATGTAGTATTGTGATAATTTTAAAAATATTACCGAGGAATGTATCTCATTTTAGAGATGTTTAAATAAAATTTCATTGAAGTTGGAAAGTGTTTCATAATCAATGCTTCATGCATGATTGATCTTTCTTGTTTATTTTTAGTTACATATGATTCCTAAATATTAGCAGGTATTATCTGCTACTTAGAAAATAACATTACGTTTTTTGACGTTTTGATTGTCAAACTGAAGGTTCGAATATTATTAGATTATTATAGTGACAAAAATATCTTGTAATATTGAATAAATTATTTATATGTTCTTATAATCATTGATAAAAACATTCCCATTTACTTCATCGCAATCACGTTTACTTTCCCTACATACATAGTGCATAATGCATAGGGAAAGTACTGTGACATGGTCTAAAATTCGAATGCGAGTTTCCGACGGAAGAGCACGTTTCAAGCATACCCGAACTCGAATCGAATGTTTTTGATTTAGTGTGTGTGTATATTTGTGTATCCGTGAACCAGTGGACTCGATATCTCATGAACGAATGAAGCGTTTTGGAAATAATTTTGGACGATTACCACACTCGGTGATTAGTTGAACCCCATTCATTTTCATCGCAGTTAGGAAGACCGCCCCCCCCCCCCCGGATTTTTGTATGAATTAAAAAAAACCCAGGACCTTCAGTAATTACAAACACATAATCATTTCTTATGTAATCTTTCATTAGAAATCGAACGATGCAAGTTTTAGAAAAGCTAGCACGAACAGTTCTCGAGATAATGGACGATCTTTGAATGACTTTTTGAAAAACTATATTTAAAATATTAGGACCTTGAATAACTAATCATTCCATACGCTATTAATAGAAAGCGAATGACATAAACTTTAGAATTCAAGAGTAAACCGTTCTTGAGATAGTGTACGCTTTTCAGATATATTTATAAGCAAATTGCATAAAAATAAAAAGGAGTAAATATCATCCAATAGCTTCACTTTCCGTATGCAATATCATTAAACAAATCTCTTAAAATCTTTCTGATGGACTTAGTTTATGTCATTTACGGGGGAAGATACTTTTTATAATACCGTTGTAACTATATCCCGTAGAATTCGCCAATAATATTTTATTTCACGGAATATTAATTAAATGCCCATTGCATTTTGATGATGATATTGCACGTGGGTGTGAATGAGTCACTTTGTTTGGATTAATAAATTTCTAAACTTGATTGCAGTTCGGTGTTTCTGTCATGAGTTTCTGCCAGCGACTCCGAACTAGTTCAGGACGAGATTTGAGCATTGCATATGGTAGAACTTTGCACTGCCAATGTAGATCAGTAAGTCTGGTAGACTCCTCCGCCCCCCCCCCCCCAGTGGCTTAAACTGTGAATAAACACCCTACAGTTTTTGAAATACGCCATCATTGACAATCTCGATATCTATTGCAATTACTGCTGTTTTAAATAAACACTAATTGCCAAAGATGTTAAAGTCGATGGAGGTAAAATATTTCTCTAGTATTTTGAAGAGGAAGATTTCTTCTTTCTTATAAGATGAGGTATGCAATCACAATTCAGTAAAAAAATCTGATGTGGGCAACACATGACTTTCCTTATATAATGCAATAAATTTACGACTTTTACAGAAAAAAAAATAGCTTATCTGTATAGTAGATACTTATATTATTTCTAAGATATTGAATTTTCATCAATTAGTAGTCATTTTCATTGATTTAGCGTCACTTTTATCCATTTGGCGAGATTTTCGTTAATTTTTGAAGTGAAAGATTTCTTTTTTCTTATAGAGCGATGTATGCAATCACAATTTAATAAACAGGAATCTTACATTGTCTTTCACATCAAATTTCCCAATTTTAAACCCAATTTGGTGTTAATCATAAATGTTAACGTAATTCTGCTGCTGGCTCCAACTTTCAACTAAACTTTAATTGAAAATTTACGCAAATTTCCAATAAAATAATCTAATCATCAGTACGATATGGCATCAGACAAGAACTGTTCAAAACTCTTTCTTTCTGTTCGGAGGGCTGAAACTGAACTGGTTTATTCAATGCAATGTCCTGTGCCCACAGGCTTTGTATCGTGACACTCCCTCACCTTGGATAAGGGTACGGGAATTTATGACTTTAGTGCGTCCCGAAATAGGATACAAAGGGAGGCTTACTTTTTGGTGGGAAAGTCATTTCGATGATGGGCAGCTCAATTAGGAAAGGGGACTGTGAAAACAGAGCTAAAAGCTGAATTCTTGCAACCATACCATTTTTACAAGCGACATCTAGGGAGCAGATTGTTGCGGATTTGAGTTCGATTGAACGGTTAGCGGGGCCTTAAAATCTCTGGCATTAAAGAGTGTCATGTCGCAATTCTGCGCCATGAGCCTTTTTGTATTTTCTGCAAGAGAAACATCCTTCTCTCCGTTTGTGCCTGTACAGTGTTTTTACTAACACTTGTTTCCATTGAAATTACATTAAAAAGCGCATTTCGTCGAAAAATCGTTGGATTGTCTGGACTTAGTGTCTGGCCGGGATGCGTGACGTTTGCTCGCTGTTGCCGAGGAGGAGCGCGCCGTCCAATCAGGAAGAGGCGAAATTTTTGCGAAGGAGAACTTTGCGTGGGCTCAGAGGACCCATGCTCGCTCTTCTTCGTGCTGGAACTCTTGGACTGAAAGGTCGCATCGAAAGTTTGTCGAAATGAGACAAAGGCCTTTAGCCAAAATGGCTTGCCTTTTCTGGAGCTGAAGAAGCGGAGCCTGGAAACCATTATTAAATATTCTGATGTGCATATTTTTCTAAATCTTTCTTTTTATTCCAGGTATATATCCGTCATCAAACCCCCGGATTTTTTTTGATGTGTTCATTCGAAAAATGATTCGGACCGGTGAAAAATGGACTGATGTCCTGAGAAAAAGTTTGGTTTTCCTTTCCTCGACATTTCCCCATTGGAACTTTTGACTCAGCTTTAATCCGTGATTACTTGATGCGAATCTGTTGCTCCAAATTTTGTAACTAAGAGTCAAGGTAATTTTTCCCCTTTATCCGGAACCAATGTTTCCGAAGCGGCACTGGCATGATGAAACTAAATTTAATAAGAGGCTCATATTAAAATATTTATAGTTAAGTTAGAAATGATTTAAAATCATATGATTAGTAAATAATTTGATTATTGGTTGCTATATGATTTTTACCAGAGCAATAATTTGAATATGTCTAATATAAGTGAAGCTCTGAAGTCATGTTTTATTATTTGAAAGATAAAAATGCATATATTGATTTCTTTGGAAAATCTAAAATAAATTCTTAATTTGTGTGAAAAATGAGCCTGTTTATTTGTGTCTGCATATTTACTTTACTCACTGTACTTCATTTAGGATTAATTCTCCTAAACTGGGAACTCCTTTAGATCTTGAACCTGGTGTTTTTGCTGTTAAATTTTTGAGACTAGATATGTCCAATATATGTCTCTTTGGCCTTTTGAAATTACGATCGCGAAGTTGTGGGTGGTGGAGTCGGTAGGTGCTGTTTGTACTGACCCAGCTCCCACAAATTGGTGCCGTATCCCTTTCCCAGAGTATTACAGTGAGTGAGGTATAAATTTATGAAAGAGTGCAAAATTTTTTTATTGTGATTATATATATTGCAGTACTAATATGTCGAAGTAAGTTGAAAAATTCTTTTGTGGTGCAAAATATTTGAGTTAATGGGCATGAGAATTTTTGTTTATGTGTCATAAAGTAAAAAGTGCAAAAAGCACAGAAGCCCATATGCACCTGATTATATGTGTATTTGAAAAATATTTGTTGCATATATATTCTCAAATTCATATGTCATACACACAAAGTTTTATATGATAAAAGTAAATTTAAAATTTTCAAAAACACATACATTGACAAAACTGTTGAGGAACAGAAATAGTGAAATTATATGTTATACAAACTGTTTTTTTCATATTTCACATACATTTGGTTACTCACCTATGTTGACAGAGGTGATTAGTTGTCCAACAGTCACCTGACTCGATACTGTATTATCAATACAAACTCGATCCGGCAGTTTCACATACACTGGTTGCATATCAGAAATACTGACATAGTTTACATAGAGATAGCACCCTTAGTCGCTACAGTCATCAAAGTTTTCGGTTTTCTGATAGTGCGTGGAAATCAGAGAAACGACATATTTCACATACAGTTAGTATTGCTGGTAGCCACAGTCATCAGTGTTTTGGTCTTACTGATAGTTTATAAAAATCAGAGTTGTTGGCACATTCACATACAATATTGTTGTTTTCCTACTATCACCTGGCTGGACACTGCATTGTCACACAAAAATTCAGTGATTGTTTTCTGACATTATCTTCACATACAGATTATTTTGCTGGTTGCAAAGGTTCTGGCAGTTTCACAAATATTGTGTTTCTGACTTGTTCTTCACAAGAACTGTGTTACTCAATGGATCAAGTCAGATCCTCTTGTTGATCACATATTAGTGAAAAAGTTACACGTTGTGTTTTTCAGTGCTCTGTTTACACATAAATAAGTGATTTAAGCGAAAGTGAAACCAATTTTCCACAATAAACTGTGCTTCGTGATAAATTTGAAATTTTCTGGTGAAAAACCTTGTGCTAAAATGCCTAAATCTAGAAATACGAGAGCAAGCAGGAGTAGAGACTCCTCTGCTCAACCAAGAGTGTCCAACCACCGTATCCCTTCGGTGTCTCCACCACGACTTTCTCCAAATGCTGGCAGATCGGCTTCCGCTGTCAGAGACTCTAACAAAATGAAAATTGGAATTGGATCACAGTTCCTTGGATCCATTCCAAGTTTTGCTGGCAATGCAAATGAATCTTTTCACGAATTTTTGGAGAAATTTCTTCTTGTCGCTGACCATGCCGAATGGTCTAATAGAGATAAAATTTTTGTGTTGAAATTGAAGTTATCTGGTCGTGCTGAAAGACTGATAAAATCCATCCCGAAACTAAACCAAAGCACGAATTTTTCAGAATTAGTGAATACACTCAAGGACAATTTTATGAAAAAAGAAAATATTGCCAAGAATGTCGCTTCCCTGGTCAACTGTAAACAGATGACAAATGAAAGCGTACGTGATTATGCGAATCGAATAGAGGCCGAATCCTATGTTGCCTTTCCGCAAGATGTTGTGTCTGATAATGAAGATTCCTTGAGAACTGCTATTTTGATCAACTCATTCAAGAAAGGGTTGAAAATCAGTATTCGAAAAGCTGTTTTATCTGCAAATCCACAGTCATTTGAAGCTGCAAAAGAAATTGCCATTCTGGAAGAAGAAGTGCAGAATGAAGAGCTAGAAGAAATGACAGAGGACATAAATACAGTGAGAATTGAAAAAGACACTAAACAGGAAATTGAAGAGTTGAAGAATGAATTAAATTTAAAGAAGAAAGAATTTGAGAAATTAAGAAGAAAATTTAGTGAAAATTCAGAAAAAAGAAAGAAAAGACTGAATGAAATAAGAGAAGATCTGGAAAAGAGCAATTCCAGTTTTGAAGAATCTTTCCTGGATACGCCCTCTACAAGCAGATACAAGGAAAATGAATTGGAAGAAGAAGATTGGGAAGATATTCCAGTAAAGAAGAAACATAAACCATCAACATCTTTCAGAACTTCTACACCATCCAGAAAATCTGAAAGTAGAAACCGTTTCAGTCAAAGAAGAATTCCAGTTGCCTCACAGGAAGAAGAGTGGTATGTTAAAAGTCCATATCAAAATTATTCTCCAAGGGAAAAACTCTCATATTTTTAGAAGACCTTTTCGTAACAGTTCATATAGAAATTCAAATTTCCAGAGAAATTTTTCAAATTTTAGAAATTCTTTTGATAATTATAAATCACAAAACTTCAATAATTTTGGATATAGAAGAAATAACAGATATTTTAATAATAGATTTGGTAATAGAAGGCAATTTAGAAGACAAAATTTTAGAACACAAAATTTTCAATCTCCACTAGTTAATAGACGAAATTCTGAAGTTAGTTTCATGACGGAAATAGAGGATCCTTGCCAAAACAATTTTCCTATTATTCAAGTTTTTGTTGAAGATGTCACACTAAATGCCTTAATCGACACTGGAAGTTCTATAAACATTATCTATAGTGATGCTTTACACAAAATCAATCCGAGAAAAGTACAATTAAAGCATACATCCACTATTCTGAGAGGAATTGGAAGTCAAAATATTTTGGTTGAGAGAAAAGCTTCTTTTCCCATTATTATTGGAAATGAAAGAGATATGATTGAATGCTGCATTTTAAATACACCTGCCCCAGGAAGGTACAACATGATTTTGGGAAATACATTTTTACATGAGAAACAAGTGACAATTACTTATAGACATAAACGTGTGAATTTTTTGTACTGTAGTATTCCTTTTACTGAATTTACCGAATCACAAAGTTTTACTGTGATTTCTGATGATGTACAATTTAAACCAGTCGAGAGTTATGCAATAAGCCATGATTTTGACAGAAGAAATTACAATTTTACAAATGATGTAGATTATAGATATAATAATGGATATTTATTTGAACAAAACAATTTTCACAATGAATTTAGAGATGTTGATTTTAGAGATTTTGATGCAAATGGAAATGAAAGGTCAAATTATGAATGTGAAAATGATTTACATGAAAGACAAATGAATGACAATGTACAAACAGACAGATTTTTGACAAAAGACAATACCAGTGACAATGAAATATTTCAGACAGATTGTGATAAACATGAGGAAGGAAGTTCACAACAAAACCAGGCAATAGAGATTGCCAAAGCTTTCAACAAATGTGTTCTACACCCATTTTCAGAATCTTTTATTAAATTAAAAAGAAATTACAAAATTGAAAAAGACACGACAATTTTGCTTGAACCTATCAATAATAAAGAATTTTCTGCAAACAAAATTTTCGTAGCCAGAAGTATCCACAAAATTCCTGAAAATGACTTTTTGTATGCTAAAGTTGCAAATCCATCTGAAAAAGTTGTTTATATAAACAAAGGTATGAAATTGGGAACTCTCGAAAACATCCATGAATCTGATATTGACATAAATAATAGAGTTGACATTGAAAACTGTATTGAAGAAAATGAAACATTTGATGCATGGGGAGGAGATTTTGATTTGAAACATATGAATATTGCACAAAAAAATTTGCTTTTGAAATTACTAAGTAAATATAAACATGTTTTTGCTAAAAATATGAAATAATTGTCTGGATGTGACACTATTTTGCACGAAATTAATCTTGAATCTAACATACCTGTTAGGCAAAAGCCATACCGCATTCCACATAATTTACAGAAAGAACTTTCACGCCAGGTAAACGAACTCCTTGATGCAAAAATCATTCAGCGCAGTACATCACCTTACAATACTCCAGTGCTTTTTGTGAAGAAACCTGATGGAAGTTACCGTTTGGTAGCGGATTTCCGAAAGTTAAATAAGATCACTATTGTTGAGAACTATCCGATTCCAAATATATCGGAATTAATCGATAACTTGTCTGGAGCCTTGTATTTTTCTACCCTGGATCTAACCAGTGGATTTTACCAATTGTGTTTACATCCTGATGATTACCCAAAGACTTCCTTTTCAACACCTGATGGCCACTTTGAATGGACCAGAACCCCATTTGGTCTTAAGAATGCGCCTGCATCCTTTCAGAGACTGATGTCTCTGGTGCTGGCTGGCATATCTGGAATTTACATAGATGATATTATCGTCGCTTCAAGAACATTCGAAGAACATTTGAAAAAACTAGAAGAGATTTTTGTAAGATTAAGTAAACATGGTCTTAAATTGAAACCAAGTAAATGCCATTTTTTCAGAAAAACAATTAAGTATCTTGGATTTTTGGTATCAAATGGAAAAGTACAACCTGATACTCATAATTTGGAAGTTGTAGAGAAATTCAAAATCCTAAATCAATTAAGAATGTGAGACAATTTCTTGGACTCACTGGATTCTATAGAAAATTCATAAAAGACTATGCAGAACTGACCTTGCCATTAACAGAATTATTGAAAACTAAGAATAATGAAAGCAAAAAGAAATTTATTTGGACTAATGAAGCTCAAAAATCTTTTGAAATTTTAAAAGGAAAACTTCTATCAAAACCTATTTTGACCCTTCCAGATTTTAGAAAACCATTTATTTTACATACAGACGCATCAAATCACTCTTTAGGTAGCTATTTGTCTCAAGAAGATGAGAATAAAATTTTGCATCCAATATCTTACGCAAGCAGAAAGCTTAGCGAAGCAGAATGTAAATACAGTGTTGTCGAAAGAGAAGCATTAGCTGTTGTTTGGGCTACAAACTATTACAAACATTATTTAATTGGAAAACCTTTTACAATTTTTTGTGACCAGAAATCTTTGTCCTTTGTATTTAAATTAAAAGATCCTACATCTAGATTGGCAAGATGGATCGCATCTCTATCACAGTTTGATTATCAAATAGTACATAAACCAGGAAAAGCAAATGTAGTTGCTGATTATATGTCAAGAAATGTAGATGAATGTACAAATACTATTGACAATATTCCACAAAGATTTGTGTCACAATATAAAGTTATAAATCAAAATGTTAATCAAAATTTTCCAAGTGTAAATCAAAATTCTCAAAGTTCTAATAATGTAAACAATACTAATAGTAGCAATAGAAGAGAATCAGAAATCAATTTGAATCCAGTCAATACAAATGAAGCAAATGAAATTTGTGCTGTTAATAATAATGAAAGTGAAATGCAAAATGAAAATAACATGCAAATTGGTCAATTGGAACAAACATTTACTTGTCCCACCTTGCTCATAAGAATTAAGAATGCTCAAAAATCTGACCCAAGGTGCAATAAAATTATAGATCTCTTAGATAAAAACATAAAACCTTACCCACAAACTTTGGTATTTTTTAGAAAAGATGATATACTGTGGTGTACGCACAGGTATCCCAAGCGTAGACATCAAGAACAAGAAAGAGTTGTTGTTCCGCAGGAACTTGTATCTGAAATTTTATGGCTGCATCATGATTGCCCTACTTACGCACATTGTGGATTTAGAAGAACTTTAGCTTCTGTAAGTAGAAAATATTTTTGGCAGGGAATGTATTCCCAAACACAAAATTATGTTGCATCATGCGAAATTTGTGTGGTAAATCGTGGCTTTAGAAATAACAGAGCACCCATACAAAGATTTTCGAAGTCCACATACCCATTTGAGCGTATCGCCATGGATTGTGTCGGACCATTACCTATATCAAGATCTGGAAATAAATTCATATTGGTCATAACTGACTATTTTACAAGATGGCCTGAAGCATATCCCTTAGCTTCAATTAAAACTGAAGACATTTTAAGTTGCTTAGAGCACTACATGGCTCAGCATGGTATACCTAAATTCATCGTCTCGGATCAAGGGACGAATTTTGTTTCTAGAACAGCAAGATGCTTTTATAAGAAATTAGGAATAATAAAGAATACTACTACTGCCTACATGCCATCTGTAGACGGTTGTGTTGAAAGATTAAATGGTACTTTGATCAGATCCTTGAAAAATATTGCATATAACGATAAAGATAATTGGGACAATCTGATACATTTTGCTTTATTAGCACATAGAAATGCCATACATGCTTCTACGGGTGAATCGCCTGCTTATTTACTCTATGGTAGAGATTTAACAGTTCCAAATACTTTGATCACTGGATTTAAACCTCCGACATATGAATCAACATATGATTATGGAGAAGACATGAGATTCCGACTTAAAAGAACATATGATGTAGTAAAAAGTAACTTAGAAAAAGCTGAAAATTCACAAATTTTACAACAGCATAAGAAAGCAAAGATGCCCAATATTAAAGTTGGTGATTTAGTGTATCTTTACACTCCCTTTTTACCTCAAGGCCAGTCAAGAAAACTGAGCTCTTTTAACAGAGGTCCTTTTAAAGTGATAAAACAAACTTCTGCTGTTAACTTTTTGATCAGACATGTGATGAATCCCAAAAATGAACAACTGGTTCATGTGAACAGACTGACTCTTTTACCTCCAAGAAGAGAGGAATTGCAAAAATTTTCAAAACAAACTCATGAAAGTCAAAAATTGAACTCTAAGCCAAATAAACTTACTCCTGTGATCACCGCTGAGAAAGACTCTGTGAAACTAAAATCTTGTTTAGCAAGATCTGGAGATAAATCTCAAAACAAAAAAACTGTGAAACGAGTAAGATTTAATTTGCCAAATAAAAGGGTAAATGAAAATGCTGTTCAGGCTAGATCAAATTTTCGTGCAAATCAAAATCAACAATATGTTCAGAGAAATAATTCAAATAACTTTGATAATAGAGGAAATGGAAGAATCATTTACAACAATAACTTTAGAAATAGTTATATACCACACCAAAATCAGTATTACATGACAAACAGAAATACACGTACACCCTATAATCTTAGGAATAAAAGATTTTCACAATATTAAATTTTGGGTTGAGTTCACAATTTTACAGAAATTAAATTTTGCAAGAAAAGATTTCATTTTAAGTTAAAGTTTATACTTGTTTAAGTTTTATATTTCAATATTGTCTTTTAAAATAGAATTTATGAAAAAATTGTTGTGATTTTAAAAATTTATTGGAAATCTTGCATTAAGTTAAAAAAGTAAATAAGTAATTGATTTTGTGAACTATAATTTATGAATATTTATATTATAATTTAAATAATAAGTAAAATTGTTAATTGACTCTCCTTGGACTTTAAAATTTTTCGAGAGTCCTGTCTTGATTGACTTTGATTATATTGATGTGTTTTAATGTAAAAAAATGTTTGATCATTTGTTTAAATTCATTAATGAAAATAATTAAAATGGTGTTGGTAATTTAATTGTTCCCCTAAGTAAAAGGGAGGAAATCTTGATGTTCTGAAGGAAATTTTGAATTTTGGAAAAAGTAAATGATTTTATTAAAATAAAATTGAAATTAAAGGTGAAATTAATATAAAGTAAATATAAAGAATTTAAGTAATTGAAATAATTTAAGTAATTTGAATTGAAAATGAAAAGTTTGAATTTGAAATATTTTGAAAATTTAATGAAATTTTTTCGAAGATCAAAAGTAAATGATCTCTTTTGAAAAATGTTTTGAAACTTTGTTGCTGAGAGAGGTGAAATTTTTGGCTGATGTGTTGTTGAAATTCTGTTCTCTTGAAATTCCATTTCACATTATTGTTTTTTTTTGACCAGCAGTTTTCAAACATCTACACAAATTTCAGTTAGACATCATATTTTATGCTGCAACCCCTTTTTCTGAAAGCTGGCTGGTGGACGCAAACATGGACATATTTACATTGGAGCACAGATGAAGAAGCAGCTTAGCAAATTAATTGTCCGAACTTTTGTGGCAGGACTGGAGTCCTGGACGACAACTTGCTCCGAGCCTACCTAGGACGGTTGTGATTGGCCAGGTGGGAAACTGGTGAAGCTATGAGGATGATGATGAAGAAGATGATGATGATGTTGGGATCAGCGCAAGCTGCCCAAAAATTTTGATGATATCCGTGCTTCTGAGGCATGTCCTGGCGTCCTGTTTCTGCTGCAATCGCTTCCTGCACGCGAGTTTTTTTTTTTCTTTTTTCTACACCTCCTTTTTTTTTAGTGTTGGCAACTCGTTAGTCCCCGCCGAGTTTGCTCTTTTGATGTGTTCCTGCCCTTTTACATAACTGACGTGAATTTCAGGAGAAATTTTTCTCCTTCTCTCTCTCTCAGTGAACAAATGTATATAAATGTAAATTTTTGTTTGTGACATGAAATAGTCACTTGTTGAGTTATTACAGAGTGAAATTTGTTAAAAGTAAAGTAAATTGAAATTTTAAGATAAATTAAATAATGTAAATATAAATGAATAATTTAAAGTAATTTATGAAAGTTGAGTCAGAATGAGAAAATTCTGAATTGTCTTGATGACAAAAATAAGTTGAATTAAAGTTAATATTGAATATGGTGAATAATTGTTGAAATTGTTGAAATTGTTGAATAATGGTCGAAAAGTTGAAATGATGAAAAATTGGAAAGTAAATGTAATTTAAAGTTAATATGTTGAATTTGAAAGTAATTTAAAGTGAAAGTTAAGATTTTAATGAAAGTTTTGAAATTAAATATTGAAATTGAAAAATGGAAATATTGAAAGTGACTTTGTTCTCAAAAAGTGAGACAAGTTTTTGAATGAGTAAATGAATCTCATTACCTGATTATGACAAATTTAAATTAAAATTAATTTTCAAAATATGTAATCCTTAAGAATTTTTGTGTCACTTGTGTGTTTGAAAGTGACAATTGTTTGAAATTGTTTGAATTTTTTTGAATTGTTATATTGTTAAGTTTGTAAATTCATATTATATCATATTTTATTTTTCATATCACCTGGTTGATCTCAATGTTGTCGATTGAGATATTGTGTTGTCAAGCAAAGTGCCTTGACAAATTTAGTGTAATTTAAATGTGAAATTTTGTAAAGGTTCCTTTAAGATGTGGTGACGCCTTGTCATCCTTTTGGTTTTCTTTTGGTCTTTACCTGTGGTGGTGAGTGGCTTGGCCAGTCATTCAGATCTACAGTGTTGTTGCTTTTGAGAGAGGTGATCGATCGCACTTTTCTCGCCCAAAATTTTGTTTTAAATTATTTTACACTTACAGGTTCCTAAGATTCTTTGTAAATTTTGTGTTTTTGTGTTTTGAGTGAGAGAAAAATTTTCCTCACTGTGTTCTGAAAATTTTTGCCTCCCAGAAGGGGAGAGCTGTCATGTCGCAATTCTGCGCCATGAGCCTTTTTGTATTTTCTGCAAGAGAAACATCCTTCTCTCCGTTCGTGCCTGTACAGTGTTTTTACTAACACTTGTTTCCATTGAAATTACATTAAAAAGCGCATTTCGTCGAAAAATCGTTGGATTGTCTGGACTTAGTGTCTGGCCGGGATGCGTGACGTTTGCTCGCTGTTGCCGAGGAGGAGCGCGCCGTCCAATCAGGAAGAGGCGAAATTTTTGCGAAGGAGAACTTTGCGTGGGCTCAGAGGACCCATGCTCGCTCTTCTTCGTGCTGGAACTCTTGGACTGAAAGGTCGCATCGAAAGTTTGTCGAAATGAGACAAAGGCCTTTAGCCAAAATGGCTTGCCTTTTCTGGAGCTGAAGAAGCGGAGCCTGGAAACCATTATTAAATATTCTGATGTGCATATTTTTCTAAATCTTTCTTTTTATTCCAGGTATATATCCGTCATCAAACCCCCGGATTTTTTTTGATGTGTTCATTCGAAAAATGATTCGGACCGGTGAAAAATGGACTGATGTCCTGAGAAAAAGTTTGGTTTTCCTTTCCTCGACATTTCCCCATTGGAACTTTTGACTCAGCTTTAATCCGTGATTACTTGATGCGAATCTGTTGCTCCAAATTTTGTAACTAAGAGTCAAGGTAATTTTTCCCCTTTATCCGGAACCAATGTTTCCGAAGCGGCACTGGCATGATGAAACTAAATTTAATAAGAGGCTCATATTAAAATATTTATAGTTAAGTTAGAAATGATTTAAAATCATATGATTAGTAAATAATTTGATTATTGGTTGCTATATGATTTTTACCAGAGCAATAATTTGAATATGTCTAATATAAGTGAAGCTCTGAAGTCATGTTTTATTATTTGAAAGATAAAAATGCATATATTGATTTCTTTGGAAAATCTAAAATAAATTCTTAATTTGTGTGAAAAATGAGCCTGTTTATTTGTGTCTGCATATTTACTTTACTCACTGTACTTCATTTAGGATTAATTCTCCTAAACTGGGAACTCCTTTAGATCTTGAACCTGGTGTTTTTGCTGTTAAATTTTTGAGACTAGATATGTCCAATATATGTCTCTTTGGCCTTTTGAAATTACGATCGCGAAGTTGTGGGTGGTGGAGTCGGTAGGTGCTGTTTGTACTGACCCAGCTCCCACAAGAGTATATTGGGCTATCCACTCAAAATTTTTACAAGAAAAACTCCAGTAGACTCTGTATGAGAGACGTCGATCAGGTCTATGACCCGATCGCGCCTTCCTATCTTAGGAAGCGCAGGCCTCGACACATTCTGTTTGGCTCTAACGAGACCAAATGGAAAAAGTGTCGTTACCTAGTCCCTCAAACGGGTGTTTCCTAGTTTTTCAGCTACTCTCGCGGATCGAAGATAGATGGCGCCACTCCGATTCAAGGACTTGGCGTTTTTTCGACTCTTCTTTCACGGCCTAGTCACGGGCCAATAGTATGGCTTGCTTTTGCCTCTCGCGTTGCATGTTAGCGACACCTTGTCCACGTTCCATTATCCTATAGAGATTTAATACTTTAAAGCATTTTTAATCTGCTTTTAGATTGAACTTAATTTGTATTTTTAGCATCAAAAGATGCTAGCGTCTGCACTCCATCACGCAGACCTTTTTTGTGTCCCCTGAAAAGGGCCTCTTTTTTCCACAACAAGCAAGGGAATTTAAATCTGTAAATTTGAAAAAGTTATTTAGTTATTTATTTATCCACTTATTTATCATATCCATTTATCAAAAGTTTTATTTTAATATGTAACCTGTAATTTTGTAACTTAAACTTAACTTGTAAACTCGTCGATCTTTTTGATTGGCTCTAGCCCTGCCCCGCCCCCTTTCCTTTCCAGTACCTACTTACGAGTTCAGCCTCCCAGGACAAGAATTTCCATCGTCATTCAACATCCAGTCAACCAGAGCACAGCACCCTCTCCTGAGATGAGTGCAAACACTGATCGCTATTGCTATCTTCGCTATAACGAATGGACATTCTATATTTGAGATGTGGGGTTACGCGTCGGAGACGCAGGCACCCCGAAAGCAAAACGTCTTGGCTTGGCATCTCAGGTCGCTCAGGAGCGATACTATTTCAACACTATACGCGAAGAGTTGAGGTTTAAGTGCAAGACGACACGCATGCAATCCTACAAGCTACAAGACGTTTAGGAGTCGTTCGACGAGTGATGGCTTAACTGAAGTCAGGCTATAGGAGTAACTATGACTTTTTGGCGAATTAGATCATCACTCTGACTGGTCAGTCTACGTGCTCCAATCCCGACTTTATGAGTGTGAATACCAGGAAGGTATATACACCTTTTCATGGTGAACACCTTCTCTCAACCATTTTTAGACACGTCGTTAGACAGTAGTGTTATTCCAGTCCACATGTGCCACTATACACGTCGAAGTTGATTATACAGCCTCATTAAGGCCAATTATCCGTCCTCTTTCAAAGTTCGTTATCTGGTTGTATTCCTTGCGAACAGGAGTTCTGGGCATTCTAAACAACTTAATCGATTTTCTGAAGCAAACTTTAATTAAAATTGGCTTTTCAAAAGTAATTATTGCTCAATAGAAATGTATGAAACAATGAAGTTACAATGCATCAGGTTTCATCTTAATTAGCTACCGGTTTTGCAGTGTTACTATGAAACTTAAATCATTTGAACTTGTCGGATTAACGTTGCTTTATGCAAATTTTCAGAGAAATCAAACATGCTTGTTCTTGCAGTTTCACTCAGTGTAGTTTTATTAAATCGAAACAACTTTTTATATAACCTATAGAAACTAATGTACAATTCCCATTGCGATTATTTTTTCAGATGTTTGGATCTATTACATTTAACAATATGAGGACAAAAACTGGAATGCTTTAAGTTTTTTCAAGAACGAGAAAGTGGATCATAAGGTGGATAATTCGAAATCAGCACCTATATTATAACACCAAGCATTAGTTATTATTTTTATTTACAGAAGAATACCGCTAATGCAAATCACAGTAGTCTGAAATTTTAGGAAATTTTAACATGGCTTTAAAGAAAAAATACTGAAAATAATTAATAAAAAATTTTAATTTTAAGTAACTTTCTGATTTTATTCTGTACTAGCAGCATACCCGTTCTTCGTACGGAGTATATAATATAAAGAAACTTATAATTCGCAATCATGTGCAAATTCTGTTAAAATATTAAATTTATTGCTCCTAAAGAGAAGATTAAGAATATCTGTTCTCACTATGAAAAATTATCTTCACGGGCATATCTGAAGAATAAAACTTCCTGGCCCCTTTTGTAAGCAAAATTACAAAAAAAAAGGAATTGTATCAATATATGTAAAATGAAAGCATTAAAATTGTATAGGACCCGTACTACTTATATACGAATATTAGAAGATATAACCTGTATTAGTACATTAGAAGATTACCCGTACTACAATATGAGTCTCAAAAATCCTTGCCAAAATAAAAGAGATGACGTAATAAATTGAAAATATCAATAATCCCCGTAATCTTTATGGCACAAGGTCGTAATTGATTCCAATATATGCCAATATATATCAAAACATATGCCAATATACCTGTACTACTTATATTCTCGTAGATTAGAAGATATACCCGTGGATTTGTAGAAGATTACTCGTACAACGTACAATATATGAGTTTAAACAATTTTTGTCATAATAAAACAATGGCATAATAACTTGAAAATGTCAATAATCCCTGAATCAATAATCCCGAAAATATCAATAATAATAACGTTTAAACCTGAAGACCGTAATTGATACTATCCAGTCAAAAATGCTATAAGAAAAATCAAATCGTTCTTTTCTAAAATATATTTTTATATCCATTTCTTTATTACTCAAATCGACAAAATAATAATTAAAATTAACAGATAGACTTAATTTAATTGCGTTTCTGAGAAACATGATATAAGATAGAATCTTCCTCATAAACTGCGAAATTAAATAACCATTTTGATTTCTTTATACTTTTGTTCAGCAAAAGCTTGTGAAAAATAAACCATGAAGATAGATTTCCCATTTAAATCATGTTTCAAACAATTCATGTTTTCAGAAAGTGACTAATTAGAGCAAAAAATCTCCCACCAAACTCACAGATAAAGTTTTAATTCACTTTCAAACGATTTTCAAGCTTTTCGTTTGTATAAACCACGGAGTTAGAGAGTAGAACTAGGAAAAAATTTCGTTTTTCATTAATAGAATATCTCGACAACCTCTGGTCTTAGATACTCGAAACTTGGGCTAAATTTATGGGGGGCTATTTAAAGGCTATCCACAAAATTTCATCAAATTCGATTTAGCCGTTCTCCCGTGATGAGGAGACAAACGAAAATGTCGTTTTTTACTAATATCTCGGGAACCACTGATCGTAGAAACTCCATACATGGACTACAGTTTAAGTGGGACTATTTCCAGGCTACCCACAAAATTTCATCAAATTCGGTTCAGCCGTTCTCCCGTGATGACGGGACAGACAGACAGACAGATTTTCATTTTTTATTTATATAGATTTTCATTTGACAATTGTTAAAATTGAAAACATATGAGTAATGTTGCATGCATTACAAAATCAATTCAAATGTACAGATGAATTAAAATACGTAACAAAGTACAGATCACAAAGTTTTTAGTTTGCAATAATGAAGCACTATATATTATTAGCGCATCTTGATCGAATTGATTTACGCTGATATATACCGTAATACTAATATTGTTTACTTGGTCTCCCCACAACAGATAAAAATACTGTGGCCAGTTTATTCAATGCATGCATGTTCTATCTATGTTTCATCACAGAAATAATCAGAGTCCGGTTAATCACGTACGGGGGATTACTACCAACAGCATAAACAGCTATTCTACAGTTGAGGAAAAGATGGCGCTATTATTGAACATCAGCTGAAGTTCGAGTTAGAGAAACATGGTGATACATCTCCAACTTAAGCATATTCCAATTTTTATTCAATTACTATTCGACTTCAAAGTCTATTTCTTAAGCATAGACTCTCATAGCTGCACTAGTTTTACTTTCATCCTACAATCTTCCATCTGGACTCATACAGTACATTTGAAAAATGAGATTATGACTCTCAACATAATGCGATGTTCCCTGCTCAGCATGAATACTCTGTAATTCCCGCGGTCCCCCAACGATGTGTCTGCCTGCTCAGTCATTCATCTAAACTTCAGATTAATTATATTTTAAACAAAAGCAAATTACATTCTGCCAACCTGTTTCAAGTAGCCATTGACCCTGCTCCAGCCGGCTACCACCCTCTGTTGCGTAGGCGTACGGATAATTAATTGACGGCATTTAACAAATTGGCCTTACTCCCATTTCTTTTGCTGCTTCTGATTACTTTTTACCTGCAACCGTGATTAGTGAGCGCATTGTTTCCTGTGACAAATTGCCTTTATATTTGTTTTGGGGGGATTAACTCCAAGAGGTAATTAACTCAAGATGGACCTTATAGACACAGAAGATATAGGATTTTTTGCCACACCTTGATGGTTGGAAATAGAAAGTGGTCCTTCGCGGGAACAAAGGGAGACCTTTAAAACAGTGGGGAGTGGTAGGTTCTGTCAAAATATCGTTATCTCGCGGATTTAGTTTAATAGACTTCTGATTGAGTTTGTCAGATGTAATTACGATTTTGATGAAAATAAATACCATTTCGATGGAAAATTAAGTAATTTTAAGTTATCCGATTATGTTATTGGGTTAGAAAAAGATTTTGTAAATGTGTTTAAATGGTCTAGCCATCTCTTAATCATCGTGGTGGATTATCTCATAAAGCGCTCTATAAAATATTTCCTGCGGTTTGTTTTTGTTTCTTGAATATCTGTGTCATTTTCATTTAGAAACTAGGCAACGTATTTTATTGTGTATCACTGCTAATGCAAGATGATTAAAAAATCTGTTGTGGGCAGCACATGACTTTCCTTATATAATGCAATGAATTTACTACTTTTACAGTTAAAAAAATGTCATTCTTATAGTAGATACTTATATTCTTTCCCAAATATTGAATTTTCGTCAATGAGTCGTCATTTTCATTGATTTATCGTCATTTTATCCATTTGGCGAGTTTTTCGTTAATCTAGCAACATTTTAAAAAGTCGCCAAGTTGGCAACATTCCGCCAAATTAGTCGCCAAAATCTCGCCAAGCGTTATGGACGGAAAAATAAGTTATTCTTACAGCAAATAAATGCCTATTGGCTTTCAAATACAAAAGTATTACTCAAAGTATCTTTTCTCATGAATGGAACGAGCTAGATCCACGAGAATGATGTCACCAAATTTATCGCAAGGTATTACATATGAAAAGTGAACATGTGTCTCAATAGGAAATATTGTTTTTTTTTTATTTTATATGACTTTTTGATAATTTTTTTGAAAAATGTGCAATATCTCGAGAACGGTTCATGTTAGCGTTCTAAAATTTATGTCAATCGTTTTCTAATTTAGGTGATCGATTTTTTGAAAATTTCACTCGAAAATTTAGGTGGGTTCTGAACATTCGATTGCTTATAAAAACAATGGGCTTCCAGTGTTTACAGATTGTAATTTTTGTACCAAATTTTGTTCGGATCGGTGCATTCGTTAGTCAGTTATCGTCTCCAGAGACTCACTGATACACACACTCACACACATACACACACACGCACACACACACACATACTTTCACACACACACACAAACACACACACACACACAAACATCACTCTAAAAATGTTTGATTCGTGATCAGGGAGGCTTGAAACGTGCTCTCCCGTCGAAAACTCGAATTCGAATTTTCGACCCCGTCACAATACTTTCCTTATACATTAAATTACTAATAAATTACTAATTTTATTTTCCTTATATAAGGAAAGTAAAAGGGATCTATTTTGGTGAAATTGGATACCTTTTAAGTATATTCCTCAATGGCATATTTTTATAACTATCTGTCAAGTGAATGGTGCAGAAAAAGATAGTATGAAGTTGTTTAAATGTCTTTTATCAATCAATTAATTTATTGCAATATAAGTTTCCCCCAATTTTCAGAGGACTTGCCTTCCTTTGAATGTTAAACGTATTATTGCGCAAGTTTGTTTTGATCAATATCGCCTGTTTATTTCTGGAAAATATTATAAAAGGAATCATGTCATCTACGTACTACCGGGAAAAAAAATCCTAAAAATATATTTTTGTAAATTGCTCTATGAAAATTTTCACCAACAATATCTATCGAATCTGTACAGTATTGGTGGTTTCGTAAACCTTTTATCATATCCTGTTCAGAATGGTAGCTAAGTTTTATTTTTTGTTACATCTTGTCTATTACACCATTCGAAACACATGTTATAAGCCACAAGTTCGGACATTTAATTAGCATTTTTCTGGCTTTAATTGAGCGTGTTATATCCCAAAATAATTTCTGTTATACTCACTATTAAGGTTCTGAGGTGTTTCCAAACCCCAAGTGTATAATGCATAATGTATGTTATTGTTATTACTAATTCCTCATGATCTAGATATCGCTAGACCATGAAGAATTAGTTACAACAATAATATCTTACACATATTAATAAGATATAATGTGTGTTCCTAATTGTAACTTTTTTTGCTTACTGGTTTGTGTTGTAATCCCACTCATAAATATACCTTTATATTGTTCTAGTGTATTTTACCATCCTTGCTAGAGGAGAATACCTCTAAGGCAATAAATAAATTTATTGATCGATTTAAATGACAATTGCTTACACACCCTTCTTTACATCATCGGGGTGAGTTATCTTTTAAGACTTTCCAAAAATATTTTCTGAAGCTTATTTTCCTATATCTGTGTTCTCTTCATTTAGAAAGTTAGTCAACACTATGGCAGCGGCTTTTTAGTTTCCCTATATTACATAGCATAAGGTATATGGAAAGTATTGTGCTGGTGTCAAAAATTCGAATTCGAGTTCTCGACGGAAGAGAGCGTTTCAAGAATCCCTGAATACGAATTGAACGTTTCTGAGGTGATGTGGCTATGTACGTATGTATGTGTGTGAGTCTGTCGGATGCAATAATCTCACGAATGAATGGAGCGTAATGAAATTTTGTAGAAATCTTACATTCAGTTAATATTGAACCCTATTGATTTTAAATGCAATCGAATGTTCGGAAAACACCAAAATTTTCGAATAAAATTTTAGAAAAATTATTAAAAAATCAGAACTTTTAATAATGTTACGCAAATGATATTTCCTTATATAATTTTTAATTGGAAAACGAATGACATACACTTCAGATTGCACATTTTTAAAATAAATTTATAAAAATAAATCACATTAAATTTAAAAAAGTATTAACTATTGAAAAATATGTCACTTTTCCACATGTATTATTATACGATAAATTTGTTAACATCATTCCCGTGGATTTAGGTCGTTCCATTAAAAAGAGAAGATACTTTGGGCGCCCATTTCCATTAGTCATTTGTATATAAGAAAAGCGTGTAGCGGGCTTGACTCTACTATAACTCGTTGCCTCGCCGCAGTCTTCAATTAGACAGTCTTGTCATAAATCCATGGTCAATCCATGGTCAATTCTGAAATTTCGAGGGAGTGGAAGGTTCCTCCCAGCCATCACTGGTATGCGAACAGAGAGCCGGGCTCTTCGTTCGTTCTCAATTGTGACAGAGCCTCTCGAACTGCAATATCCAGATTAGCAAGCGGCCACACAAAAGGTCTCTCGTTTTTTGAGGGCAGGAAGATTTTTGCAGTCTGCTCTAAATGTCAAGCTCAGCAGGCTTCTCCTGAACACATCCTGGACTGTCTGGGACTTTCCAGAGAGGACATATACTCTTCCCCCCTTCTGGTCCTCGACTTCCTTTTCTTGTCTGACTTCGTCAGACAGCCGGAGGATAAGCCACAACAACAACAACAGACAATCTTGTCTGTTTATGAAGGTTGCTGGACGAAGCTACGTTATCAAAAGTGTGCTTTTGATTAAGACCAGACGCATTATTGGAAACTTTTATGTACAAAACTTTTATGTACAAACATTTTATGTACAAAACACTATAGGATTAAAAATCATACAATAAATTTATCAAACTTAAATTGAGCCTCTGGGTCCATAATAACGTGACATACGACAAGGCGTATTTGCGACAAGGTGTATTGCTAACTAGCTAGTCACGGGTGTGCCTCTTTGGAAAAGCAGACCGACGAGAGCAAAGCCCGCGGTTAAATACCTTCACGTGCCTGACGTCACCAAACAAATAATTTTTATTGACGACCGGCACAATTTATACATTATGAGAATCTGAAAGCATATTAGCATACAATAAAAATAAAGTTTGAAAGTTCAAAAATAAAGTTCAGAAAAATGTGTAAAAGTCAAATGGATTTCAGCCACCACATGTGCTTCTCTCCGTATGTCTGTAGCGCTTGGCGAAAAATTTGGCAAACTCGGTTGCAAATTTAGAGAAATATCGCCAACTTGACAATATGTCGCCCTCAAATTAACAAAATTATCGTCAACATTGCACAAATGACACTAAATTAACGCAAATGATGCCAAATTGATAAATTAATTATTAAAATATTTTAATATATGAACTATATTGCTTATTGCGGATGCTATCAATTTGGATAATTGTTAATTTAGAGTTGCGCGAAATATAAATTAATTGGGTAATACTAAATAATTCATACATATTGTCATCCGGAAAGACGTGTACAATTCAACGCTATGTACAATTCAACGCTAAAAATGGTGTCATGGATCTCATGCGAATACATCACTTTTCACTATGTAAGAAGTAAATTCGTTGCATTATAATGTGAAAGTTATTTTCTGCCCATATTAAATTATTATTTTCATTTATTTATTTGTATCACTGTCAATACAGGGTAATTAATTCAAAGGAATCTTTTTGACCAAATAGGATGATATTCCAAGTACAGCCTCAATGATATGATATTGTTGTAATTATCTTATATCACCATTTCCCAGCTCTTTCCAATGGGAAAAACAACTTTTACGGGGTTTTATCATATGATCGTGGCAACAAATTTTGGCGAAATACCGCTAACATGTCGACTTCTGGTAAGTTTTGTAAAACACGAGAATTGAAGCCAGAAGTAAATTTTTCAAAGAGTTTCTAAAATTTTTCATACAGGCTATTTAAGCCGTACAGTAACAGTTCATTTCAGCTCTATATGTTATTCTCTAAATAAAAACTGCAAAAGTTAACGTCAAAATACAAAGGTGAGTCAGGGAAAAACAATGACACATTTCTGCTTTGAATTTTATATAAAAAATATTCACATATAAATATATCATTCGTTTTCCAAATAGAAACCAGTTTAGTCTTAATTATATTGTTTAAATCATAAAGGTAAAGGGAACTCTATCTCCATTGTTTAAAATCTTCATCCAATCTTCTTATTAGTTAAATTATAGTTTTATGCATGGAGTTATAAATTTATATTGTTTGATGGAGTTGAATAGAAAATAATGATATTCGAAGATTTTTAAACACTCTTGAATGGCAACGAGTAAAATATATTAAAAAAACTCTTATTATTTTCAGTAAGTAATATAGTTCATATATTACTTACTAAAGCCACAATAATTTGGCTTTCTAATTGATTTCGAGATAGCTTTAAGACGGGAAGTTAGTTATACAGGGTGATTCAAAAGTTCGAAGCAAAAGTAAAACGCTATAAAAAAAAATATCTATGGGTCGGAGAGACATGCGGTTTGCAGATTAATATTCACCGTAGTGGGAGATTTTGTATGGCATGAAAAAAAAAAGTTCAAAATTTCGACACTAGGGGGCGCTGCTGCAAAGAAAACAATGCGAGATAATAATTGTGAAATGAGGTATTTTATTTCGGCATGATTTACAGCTGCAAGTGCTCAATGTGTCCACCACCACATTTCGGTACTGAGTGCAGTCGCGGTATTACGGCTGATACAGCATGAAACAGCATATCAACGGGAATGGCTGCTACCTCCTGCCGAAAGACGTTTTTCAGAGCTGGTAAGGACTGGAGACTTCCTCTATAGACCCGTAATTTTAGGTATCCCCACAACCAGAAATCACAGGGTGTGAAATCTGGGGATCTCGCTGACTATTCATATGTGCTATGCCTGCTCATTAGGCGATCGGCGCCAAACGTTGACCGTAGGAACTCCATCACTTGACGTGTCGTATAGGGTGGTATTCAATATAATGTTTTTGTCTGATCCTAATTTTGTGCTTCGTGAGCGATATGCATAAGTCACCTCCATGGCTTTATCTGCAGCAGCGCCCCCTAGTGTCGAGATTTTGAACTATTTTTATTTCATGCCATACAAAATCCCCCCACTACGGTGAATTTTAATCTGCAAACCGCATGTCTCTCCGACCCATAGAAATTTTTTATAGCGTTTTACTTTTGCTCCGAACTTTTGAATCGCCCTGTATTTGTCATAATGTAAGTATGGGCATGGACTGCTAATGAAACTATCGATGAAAGCGATTGAAAGAAAGTCACTGAGATATGACGCTGATACACAGAGCAAAGATACAGGGGATTCGACAGGGGAAAGATAGTATTGAAAATAGTTTCAGCTAAAGACTAAATGCAAAACACAGCCAATTAATTATTATTTTCAGAGTCCTATCGCTAAGAACTTGACAGTTGCCTAGAGCGCAAATGCTCTGTGCGTGTACAGCTAATAAAAAAAAGCTGCTGAAAAAATTGCTGACAAATCATCGATCAATGACAATGACTAATCATTGGTTCATGACAATGACAATCATCACAATGAATAATCCTCAGTTGGATTTTTCTGTTGCCTCTATTATTCAAAAGTCTTAGCATTTTATTGAAACATCTCTAAAGCTTTCATATCAATAAGAATTCCAACAATTTGGTGAATAATGTGTCTATTACAAAGTTACGGTGTGTAGCATAATAAACCAGAGAGAAGCAAATTAAGTAAGCATGACCTTGCTTACTTAATTTGCGTCTCTCTTATTTATTATGCTACACACAATTTCGCGTCCTTATTTTCTGTATTTCAATACTGTTTCTCTTTTTACTTTCTGTTGTCTAGGAGTCACTGCTACAGTTTAGCACGTGAGCTCTCTTTTGCCCTTTAACTCTTGGATTATTGGTACTGAAGACGAAAATCCAAACAATTCCGAAACCATCATCCGCTTTTATCATTTCATTTGTGAATCAGTTGCGTTTCTTTTATTGTTATCACGCAAAATGACATTCTATATTTATCTACATGAATAGGTTAGTGTATTGCCACCACATATCCTCGGGAATCCTGGATGTATTCTGAAGATACAAGAATGAGTCAAAATTCTGGATAACTAACGATTTTATTTAAAACACCAATAAGCGTAAACAGGAACAATATACAGATAATAACTTACGATTGTTCAAGATCACAAAAACTATCAGGTACAATGAAACAGATACGATGAAACAGATATTAAATGTTCAGTTCATTCAAAAACACTCCCCCCCCCCCCCCGATGTATTTCACAATTCACTTTTATGACATCATGACAACTCATTCTAAATAAACGATAATCAGCTTATATATGCTTTGTGGAAATTTCTGGAAAATCGACACAATTTTGGAAATTCTTAACCGATCTACAAAACCCCGAGTAATTTCCGAAAGTCGCCAAGTTAGCGATAGTTTTCTAAATATGTTTAAAAGGTCAAACAACCCTAACCTTATAAAAATCAATGGTTGCCTGTAAATGTCGTTTTCCTTCAAGTACAAGCAAGGTACAAGCAATATGTCGTGAAGACATTTCAAGTTTTCGTAACAGCCGATGTGGTTGTCGAGTGGTCAAGGCAAGCGTTTCCGTAGCAATTGCTCGACCGCCACGTTGTGGGTTCGAGCCCCACGTAAGGCATAGATGTTTGTGTTGTGGGCACAATGTGATCCACCCTCTCTGGTGCACCTGGGGCAACGTCAATGGACGGCTAAATGGTTCACACTCTAGCCGCTGTAATAAAGGCGAATGACGAAGGTCAAAGTGCCTGGCCATTTGAAAAAAAAAAAAAAGTTTTCGTAACAATATCAATACATTTTACGCAGTGTAACAAAAATATAAATAATTGTTCCCAAATTGTATACCAGTTCTCAAATGTCTTAATTAATACAAGCTTTCTTTAATGGATAATAAAATACTGATTTTAATTTTCTATAAGAGAAAAATACTCGTTTTAAACATATCCAAAGATTCATGATTTCAAAAACACCATTAGTCTAATTTCTTTTAATAATACATGATTGCAAAACAAGTGAATGCAGTGAATGTTACTCATTAGCATGATAATTTGAATAGAAAATAGTAATGATTAAGCACATGTAATTAATTTTATAAAACAGTTTGTATTATTAACTGCATTATCTCTTTTTCTTTTTTAAATAAATGGTTGTTATATGCTGTTGAAGAACTTGCATTGGAATACATTAAGAAAACTATTTAAATATATTAAGATTTAAATATATAAAGATTAAATTTGACGTATGCAACAAATGACTTTCTCCTACAAACTGACGAATTTTTTGTGGGGGCGAATTCGCTCAATGTAAATATCAGGTAAAAAATTTAAAAAAAATATTTGAAACTATCTCATATATCTAATGTAATATCCTCCAGAAAATTTAAAAGATTAAAAATAATATTAAAATTTTTCATAATATTTCTGATACATTTCAACTGCAAAAATAAATCACAGCAATGTGTGTGTTACCTTAAGAAAATCTGATGTGAGCAGCACATGACTTTCTCTACATAATACAATGATTTTATTCCTGTCATGGTGAAATAATGGTCTACAAGATCCATAGCATAATGCATTGAATTGTAGGTTAGCATGTAGCGCTTTTCCGAATACAATATTATTTCGAAGTACCAAATAGACTTATATTTCGCTCAAATTTAACTTGGCGATTAGAAAAATTGCTAACTTCCCCTAAGCAAAATAAACAACTAGTAATAAGCTGTGATAAATTGATTGGGAATTAAACGCACAAAACTCTAACTTTAATCTTATCGCATTAGATTCATAATTTGATATGTAGACTTATTTCATTTCTAATAACAATGTGCAAAAATCATACAATTCTGATAATAATTATGTGAGTTAGGATTATATAATCCGGGAATTTTTTTTCATTTCATTTTGTTAGACTCTTAGGAAAACGTTTTAAAAGGATTCATTCAAAGAAGGATTGTGTACTAGGGGCGCAGTCAACGGAGATCTAAAAGGCTAATCTCAAAGCTTTTCCAGAAAGAGAGCTTTTTCCGAAAAGCTCTTAGGGCTGGTCGTTGAAGGCGACTGGATATATTGTATTCTTTTGTCACTATTAAAACCGCTCTTATCCAAAAGCTTGTATCACTGAAAAAAAAATAGTCAACAGTAATTTTTTTGAGCCAGTCGATTTCGGTTATTTCCTTCGAGTTCAATTTTAAGGGAGTTCAGAATACAAAAATCTATAAAAAAAATAAATAAATAAATAAAACACATTTTCTTTTTTTTTTTGTTTAAAAAATACTAAAGTTTTTAAAAACCAAATCTCATGTTTCTAATATAGCGTATATGACAATTTTATGTTGTACTAGCTGTGCTGTTAAAAGATGAGAACTAAAATTTTCTAAAAAGTTCATTTATCTCGGAATGAATTTTTTCATAATGTGTCAATTTTTACAAAGATATATCTAAAATGTCAGGTACATATATGAAATTTTGTACAGAGTTCTTCTGTTCCATTTTCAATAAATTGTCTTCAGGGTTTTTGATTTTGAGTGAACACTTTAAAAATATTTTCTTCAAAGCAAATATCACTCTTAAAAAATGAATTTTTAACTTTTTAAATTATTGAAAATTTTACAAATAATATTTCTTTAAGCTCCGAAGAAAATTTAACATGAAACCTATTCTTAACGCGAAATTGAAAAAATAAATATGCATATTGAACAATTGACTCTGCAGTTATATCAAAAAATTAAATATGCTTAAAATTTAACATTTTAATTTCTTTAAATAAAATTTCAAATAGTACAAAACATTTTCTAATATAACAGGATCTTTATATAGACACACATTTCAGGAAAAAAAAAATCATTCCAAAATGCCCATAAATACAAAAATGAAATTTTGTGTCCCGGATCCCATTTAGTTCCGGAACTGGCTCAGACATTCCACTCTGCATGATTAGCAATTTATCCTCACAACTAAACTGAGAAATTGGTGTATTTTCCAACAGTTCATATGCTATATCACTTATTTTAATCCATTTAGCGCTTATCGCAAGCAACACAGAATATACTAATAGGAACTAAATGCATAGCGCACAACTAAAATAGATGCAACGAAGCGCATAGAGAGAAAGACGCTAGATTATCACTAAAGATCATGCTAGATTAAGTCTGCCTCACAGCTCAAAAAATGAATCTTAGTAACGCAAAGTTCTTCTCAAAAACCTCCCACTTTATTGCAGCGATCGATTGCCGCACAAAACTTCCATATCACTGAGCAAAAATAGAAATGTATAGTGCTCATAAAGACCCTATTCCTAGCAAAAATGAATATGTTCGTAAACATTTATTTTATTTTTATTTTTATTAGTAATTTGGTTGAAATAGATTCAGGATAATCTACTTTGCCGCTCTAAGCCGAGCATAAAGGATTTAACCGCTTCACTGATTATCCCGAGTTAACTCGTGTTAATACATTTTGCAAATAAATATTATCCCGAGAAAACTCGGGGATATATATTATTTTTTTCGATATGATCTGTATCAACGCGGTTTAATGCGTGTGGAAGGTAACAGAAGGATAAATGAGTATTCCTGCACCCATTGGCAATTTGCCAAGTTTCGTTTGTGGTCTCGCTGGAATGACACAAATATAATGACAAAATGGGTGTAATGGCAAAATGAGTGGTGTTGATAAAGTGGATCTGCATTTAGCTGACTATTGTACACAAAGAAAACAAGAAAAGAAGTATTATAAGAAGATATTTTTGCATTTAGTGGATTTAGCTCTATGGAATTCCTACATTTTGTACTCTAATGCAAGAAGTAAACAAACACCTCTACAATATAGAATGGAACTTGTCGAAAACATTATTGCAGAAAATCATTCTGATGAGTTTTCTGCAACATCTGGCAGACCCAGCATTACTCCTTCACCGCTTAGGCTAACATCAAGGTCCAGGCTAACATCATTTCCCAGATATCAAAACAATGTGTTTTTTTTTCAACAAAATAAAATTAAAATTAAAAAATAATATTTATATTGTGTTTTATTTCAGTTTCTTTTATTTAAAAATGCAATTAAAAATATGATTATTTTTTGCAATATTTTTCAAAAAAGATATTAAGGGAAGCGTTTAATTATGCTTATACTGACTAAGTACTAGTGAACACGTGAGACGAAACAAATGCACCTCTGTATTCGTAAAGAATATCAATAACCGTGTTACTGAGGTCATTCGTCGCCTAGTTATGACCTAATATGAGCCTAACAATATGTAATCTAAATAGATATAAATAACAAACACCAGTCATACTCCAATATTTATATAAATAATTTGTACCGTGCCTATTTATTCTCGTCTACCCCTTTTTTAATCGACAACAATAACCAAGAAAAACGTCCGTATGTGCTTTTCAATATGTTCATGAATGTAGTTCTATGCATGTTTCAGAATATCCCTTCTTCTCACAATCTCACCAGTATGTCCGATAATATTTTCTAAGCGATAACACAAGAAATTTCAAATTTGTTATAAATGTTCAAACTATCGTGCATTTTATGTGAATTGTACACATCAAGATAATATGCCATACCATGGGATGTATTATCGTACCTACTATTAAATTTTTATACAACTCTCAATTCCTACGGGTGCATAACTAAAATTTTAATTCCCATTTAAAAGATTTGACATATAACCCGAGATTACATCGCAATGATTTCTTAATTTTGGTAAATCTTTCAGAAAATCCAGTACAGCCGTATTACATGTGCAATACGACGTAAGATTTTTCAGCACTGCCACTCCAAAATACTACAAGAAAATTATAATAAAAATAAATATTAGAAAATTTTTGGTAGATAATGTGTGACACTATTATGAAAATTATCCATCAATTTATAAAACTCTGAAAACATATCACTCATATTATGAATTAAAATTGTGAATGTTACAGCCTTAACAAGTTTTCTTCTAATTTATTCGCTTCACCCCTTAGGAAAAGTTTTTAGCGGTCACCTACTCCAGAAAAAAATTGTTCTTCACTTTCGTCATAACAAGGAGCGGATACTTGAAAGTGTAACAATAGAAGAAAAAGAAAACCCTCACCCCATCAATCTTAACTTGTTTAATACCTCTATCCACACCTGCAACGCAGAAGCCTACGCGGACATGATTAAAACGCAACACAAAAACAACAGCTTCCAAAACTGGAGCAAAATCCTTACCGAAGCAGTCATTTAACCCGCCTCATCTACATACCTACGAACTACTGGCCAGAAGCCATTCCGAATATCGAAAACTCCCACCAATCAGAGCCCCATCCGACATATCGAGATGACAGATTCCGATTGGATCCATTCGCTAACCAATTGAATCACCTCCCTTCGCATGACGTCACGATTTCAACAAAATTAAAATTCCGGAGGGAGGCGGGCGAAAGCGCAAAATGAGGTCGGATGGCGACCCGGTCAAGTAGCGTGGTCTGTTCCGACCCTATTTCATGACCCAGAAATCGGCTTCTTTTAAGAGTACGTGATGTGTGTAATGTTAAATGCTTGTTTGTGCTGGAATATTTATAATATTAAGCTTTCAACAGATAGCACAAAAAAAAAATTAAAAAATACAAATAGTTTTTGTTGGAGCTTTTTCTTTTGTCACGAATCTAACCTCGAGTTCTATGTCAAGTAACTCGAGATCTATTAGCGACCTGTTTCTAAATTCGTTTATTTCTTGCAATCACGAACAGAGAGGGAAATGGATGCATTTTATTCATGCTTAAAGATTTTAATTTTTTCTTTAATTTACTTTCAAAATTAACGTTGCAAAAGTATTGCTTCTCAATGCTACTTGTCGCAGGGTTTTTTTTTCTTTAATAAATAATTAAGTGTAGTTGAGTTCCAATTGTTTGTTCTCTTACGTCGCCTTGTGCACGTGAGAGAAAGCGAAGTTCAGTAAGAATGAAATGTTATGTTCTAAAGCAACCCTGACCAACCTTTTTGAGTCTGTGAATAAATGACATAATTTTTATCTCTGGCGAACCAGATAGGATTTTTATACATAAAGTTTTATATAGGTTATTTTATCAAGTTTTATATAGGTTATTTTGACCTTTATTTATCAAAACCCATTATTTTATGGAACGTATAACCCGTTACTTTCTTTTTTATATTCCACCTTGTCCCAGTATAACGATTTCTCATAGCGAATAGAATTGACAGTCACTTCCATCTTATTAAGTAGTGTTTGCATTATTTTGATGATACGTTTAATCATAAATTCTAATTAGATTTTTAAATTGATTCGTGTGAAAGGCACATATAATGAGACACACATTCTTCAAGCATAAATTGATCAATTGGATCGATCATTTTCAGAAGATGATATGCTCAGAATTTTAAACTTCCCATCCACTGCAAAAAAAAAAAAAAAATACTTATTATGCATGCGCAATTAAACCAAAATAGAATTATGTCATTGCATAGAATGTAATTTTGGAATAAATTCCTTGTTTATTTATTTTTAAAACGCATACAAAAATTATATATACATTAAAAACTCGAATAAGCTCGACAGGTTTTAAAAATAAATATAGGAAGCGGGACATTTTTTCAACAGTGGCATGCATACTCAACACACAGACATACCAGCTTTGCAGCTTTTGAAAGAGAATTCATTTCGGAAAAAAATAATAAAAAAAAAAAAAAAAAAAAAATCTAAAAAGCTCTCAAGACGCGAGTCATTTCTGGGGATTCTAAATTAACAACCAAATTTACATAATCGTAATATCTATCTCTAACCCTTTTTTAAATAGTTTTCAGCCGATCCGTTGGTCGAGCAGTCAGGGGCATGCGTTTCCGTCTCATAGCTGGATTGCCGGGTTACGGGCTCGAATTCCGCCAGCAGGCATGGATGTTGTCATGTCGATGCCAAGTCAGACTTCCGCCCTTCGGGGAGCATCTATAAAAGTGAAGCTGCAAATCTTCTCCCCTTCGCCATGGGATAACCTGGGGGGGGGGGGGGGGGGTCTTATGGACGTGGTAGGCGCCCCTTCACCACGGGGGAATTAGTAATGAACGAAATAGTTTTCATATTGGGTTTCATATTGTTTATGCCCTCTATATCATAATCACAATCAATAAATTATTTCTTTAATGAGCTCGCAAATTATTTTGTGAATAATTCATTATTAATTTTTTTTTTTAAACTTTTTGTTTTGTCAAGTTAATAACAAGTCTACCACTTAGATGAATTAGATGCATTCGTCTCATTTGCGTGAATAAGAAGGGGTTCACTCATAAGTCTATATGCATCACTATAACTTTTGATTAAAGTGTTCTAGAGTTGCAAAAACAGGGTCTACTAATAGTAAATCAACTATGCGCTATCGATCGAGAAGTTTTGCAGCGCCTCTGGCGGCGATGGAGAAAGTTATAATTCCTATCTCGAAAACAAACAAGATAAAGGAAATTTTTCAACTACGAAGTTATATCCAAACAGTTACCTTACACCTTTCTGGTAGGTCGGACGGTCTGGGTCTCAACAACAACTACGAAGTTATAGAACTTTTTCTATAAAGTATGGAAAGATGTGTAGTTTGAACACGACATATTCACAGACGATAGAGAATGAGATCAACGAAAAGCAATAATTAGGCAAATGTCTCGTCACGAAGTGATTCTGAAGAAAATGGCAAGAAATGAGCATGAAAAATAATTATCCACGTAATAAGCTAATTTTAATTTTTTGAGAATTATCATTTTTACAGTAAAAATTAACTATGTGTGGCTCAACTCGACTTTCTCATACCAAAATTCATTTTTCAAATATTACAAGAAAAAATTTTAAAAATCGGTATCATGGATCCACATGATTAGAACTATAGCGTTTTACTATTCACTTTAAAGGCTTTGAAAAAATCTTACGATTGATATCATACTTGACAATGCACCCCCAGGGGGTAACTTACCATCTAGGGGGCTAATGACGTCACGTACAAAAAAATTGTATCGCGGCTATTTTTCACAACAATGATTGAAACTATTAAGTCTCGCGATCATTGAGCTACGAATAAACCATTTTATGCATGATTATTTCAAATTATGTCCCATACTGCCATGTTAAAAAAATATAAAATTTCGAAGTTTTCGCTCGAATTTTAAAAAAATTCCATCTAATTCTAGATCTTTTGATGGCAAAGCCGAATATAAAATTTTGTGAAAATCCATTAACATTTATGGCTGCTATTGTGCAGGCTGGAAATCGTCCACAGACATCAGACAGGCGAACATCACTCCAAAAAGAGTCAAAACGTGTTCAAAAGGTCTTAAAACATATATTGGCATAAAAATGTATTCGGGAAAACAATACTTTCTCAATACTACGTATTAAAAATAAAAATAAATGTCGTATTATAATAGCACAAATCGTGAAGTACAATAATTATCCCTTTTCAATGACATTATATTTTTTTTGTCTACGTTAATTCTCAGTGAAAATTAATTTATAATTACTTATCGTGACTCATTTGCACGACCGAACAAATAGTCGCAGCAAGATGAATATTTGTTTTAAAATGTTTAGAATTTGTAAGCACTTAATACTTTCACTCATCTAAACCTTAAATAAAGTATAATAATGAAAATAATAATAAACTTCCAAACAAACTTTGGACGAATTTTCGCGAATTTTTAAAAAATATATACATTTCGTATGTTGAAGACGTGCGTGATCTATCTATAATAATAGATCCCCGAAATATTCCTCAGAGTTTTCATCTTAACTCCATAGACATAGCAGTTTTATTATTATCATTATTATTATTATGTGGTTCTTATTATAAGCTGACGTATTGTTTGTTGTTAAAGCGTTCTCCGGTTTTCGATAATTGGCTGTGAGTTCCAGTGATTTTAATCATAAGATTTGTATCTAAAATTCCGAACACGCTGAGTACATTTTCTAATATATATATATTCCAAAAAGACAAAGAAGGAAAAAGAAAAAGAAAAAAGGAGAATTTCAAATAAAGGTGTGCTTACGGTGTATTAGTAATGTCAAGGGGGATTTAACCCCTTGACATTGAAATTATTTTTTGAAATTCTTTCTTGAAATTCTCCTTTTTTCTTTTTCGTTTTCCTTCTTTGTCTTTTTGGAATATATATTGAGGTGTTTGTTTAGAGCTGCAATTTGCGCCTATACTCATCTCAGCTTTTATATCATGTTCATAGATTGTGTTCATTTGAAGGATATATATATATATATATAGATAGATATATATATAAAACTTAAAGTAGAACTTGAAGAGACATAGTATAGCACCCATAACTAGTTAAAAGAATCAAATTGATTACTAGATATAGAGTTCAATGGAATACAAGTCAGCAAAATGAAAATTAGAAGGAGTAAACAGAAAAACAATATATATGAATTAAAACTAATTCAAAAAAGAGAATGAATAAGAATGGATAGAAAGTAATGACATTGTAAAATCGTCATGTTGTATATATAAAACATACCTTCTAACAGCTCTTTTCATTGAATAACCTTGTTAATTGGAATAAAAATACTGTTCTACACCTCCAATCACTATAAAAACCATGAATAATGGAAAGAAAGTATGAGATTTTTCTAAAAATAATTTAAGCCTACTACTTACACGTACATAGATGGGGTGTAAAAACTACCATACTGTTGCCACACATGAAGTGAAAAGACTGTGTTGCCAAACATAAAGAATAAAATAAAAAAAAAGTGTTGCCAATCTTGAAAACATGTTAAAAAAACAGAATAGCCAATCAAAAGTAAAAGCAGGAAAAACACAAGATATACAACATTTAAAATACAACAAATGCCTATTAGATACAAATAGATAATAATTGCTAATCAGTCCAATAACTTAAAAAAATTAACATTTATAAATACTTATGAGAGTAACGATTTGTTTAATAATAATAATAATCATAATTGTCATAAAAATCGAATTTTGAATTAAGACAAACCAATCACAAAGGAGATGTTGCATTGTATTTGTGATTGTATTCAAAATTTAATTTTTATAATAACTCAAGACAATTTCTCAAGATTGATTATAGATATAGCTTAGATTATGACTGATATGAATTCAGCATTAAATTTCGAGCGAAATAGAAAGTTCACTAAAGATTTCCAAATTTTCACTTCTGGTTCAAAACAACTTCATTGAAACATATATTGCTTATAGGATTGTCTTTAGATAGAGCTTGGATGATGATTAATATGGATTCAGCATGGACATCCAGAGATGCTTAGGTGGTTCACTAAAGATTTCAATTTCCGGTTCTGGAGATGTCACGTCTTATTGTTCTGAAAGATCCCATGACTGTACAAAACAAATATGCAAAAGAGAATAAACATGCTTAAAAGTTACGGCGAAATAGAAATTTACACACCATTTGTCTCCCTATGAAGATCCCCTTCCTAAATTTCTTATCATTGTACAGTTTAGCGAGTTGGCGCAAATTGAAAGTTTTCAAAATCGCCAAATGAGAAAGAATTTTGTTTTTAAATACCGCAAATTCGTTATAATTTCAAATAAGCATTTAATCCATTTTGTGCGTGTTTAATAAAAGTCAATTCGATGAACATGAAAAAATAATAATTCGAGTCTTCTAGGTGAACGATTCTTATCTCAATTCCAGCCTCTGCGATATTATGAATAATGAATGATTCAATACCTTATAACGATTTTTACCGTTCAATCATACTTAAATTTCAAATCTATCTTTCCTTGGACACCCTCCTCATCTTATACGACCACCATCAATAAAAAAACGAACCTCAAGCTGGACTTCCGACAGGTTTGGAGGCAATAAACCTTCGAAGATAGTTCTTTTAATTAATCACATTTTTGACCATTTGTCTCCCAAATGTGTGTCAAACTGGTTCTGGGCCATTTTTGTCGCGGCGATAAATAATATTCAAGCTGTAACGCGTCATCCTGGAGGCATCGTACCTTCCTTTCACATGGAAGGTTTTCAATGATCTGGATGTGTTTACTTCGATGAGAAGGAAGTATTTGAAGATTTCCTAAGTTATTTTAACATATATCTCTTTATCTTTCTTGCCCTTGGGTATAGATAACTGGCGTTATGTTCCAAATTAGGAATTGTTCCAAATTTCTAGAGCTATTTCTAACTTGATTATTTCACACATATATTCATATTCCATATTGTTTCAAACAGCTTATATTATAATGTACGAATGAAAAGATAATGTATGTTTTATACGTTTTCATTTACAAGTTATTTTTTTTTTCCAATTTTCTCTTTTAATCTTACAGCCATCCCAATGAATTTGATGCATTTGTCTGATTTCTGTTAATATATCCCACTTTAATACCATCTGCATCTATAACACAGTTCAAATTATCTTTTTTCTGCCTAGACTATAGTACTATCACAGTGTCATGAAAATCTATTCTTACCATGGAAAATCATATTCTTACCACTGTAAGATATGATTATAAAACATGCAATTAATAAATTAATTTAATTATAAAACACTCTACCTACATAATTCAACTTCTTTTTTTTCTATATTGCAGTAAGTATTTATATAATAAATAATTATCCAATTTTTGTCTTTTCAAACCCCTAGAAGTTCCTCTGTAACCAAGATTACCGAATTTTTCTCAGACATATAGCACCGATCTCGTAGCAGAACCTAAAGAAGTCAGATTTTTGATTCTCACTACCAGAACAAAAAAAAATATCTTTCTACGTCGCCCATAAAGTCCCCGATGGCCTAGAAGGCTAAATCTTTCCACACTTACACCCTTGTCTACGAGACAGAATGTTACGGAACCTAATTTTAGACTTCTCTCCAGGGGGCTGAGAAAATGAGTTTTTATTGGAGAAGTCCTCCCAAAACCTCGAAAACTTTTGTCTTCCGGTTAACTTAGGCTGAATCTTCGCACACTTATAGTACTCCGGCCGCGCTCTCTGCTGCTCTATGTCCTAAGATAAACCGGACGGTCTGGGCTTTCGACACTTATAGTACTATGAGACAGAGCTTAACAGAACCAGATTTTGGATTTCAATCCCAAAGATGGAAAAAATGAGGAAGTCGAAAAATATTTCCACAGTATTTGGCAGGTTTTAAGTACCAGCCTACGTTTGGACCCATTTTTTTTAAAACGGTTATTTTTTTTAAGGTAAATTGTGAAATAAAAAGTTGAAAATGTCTGAAAATTTAGTTATAGGTATCATTTTATATATATATAAATTAAATTGAATAATTTCAGGTAAATTGAGTGAAATTTAACCAAAGCGGGCAATACTTATACAAAATTATAATGCAGCAATCTTAATTTACTTTCGTATCAAAGTGACAATGGTCTTTGAAATGAACTAAAATCAAATGGAAATTTTACACTGCAAGAAAAATACAGGCATTGACATGCGCTCAAATGGATATTTTCCAAATTTTGCAACCTGTTTTCTATAAAAACAGTTGTTATTGAAAAGGTATACTTCCCCCACATCAAAACATTTTTTTTGCCCGAAATTAATAAGAAAGTAAAAAACTGATGCAAGCTGTGGCAGAAGGTGAATTCCTTTATAGACTGGCTCTTTTACCTTATTTACTACTCTTTGAAATCTATAGAATATGCACTGAACTCACTGCCTGAGTAAATAAGTGAGTGAGTGAGTGAGCGATGGGAGGAGAGGTGATGTATCAAAATGATCGAGCATTTTCACTCTAACTTAAATCTTAGTTATGATCTCGTTTGGATTCGCCTCTCTTTCGAATTCAAAAATTCAAAAACACTTTTCAAAATGATCGAGCACTTTTGCTCTGCCGGAATCTCATTATATCAGTCTCACATTGCAAATCAACGAAAAGGTCAGATATTTCCAAAAATCGAATTAAGGATGTACACAATTTTACATCTTTTTGCAGCCAACAGTTAAAACTCTGTATCAACAACTTAAGAGATCAGGTGCACAGGTGATTTAATGACCATTATTCATTGAGAAAGCGCGACGCACGTGTGAAATAGATAATGATATACAATAAAAAATACGATGTGGACAGCACATGACTTTCCCTGCAGACATATCCACATTCTCTTTATTCTAATTAAATTTAATTCACTTTTAATTCAATTTTCGTTCTTATTTTCTAACTGAACTTATTTTCAAAGGGGGCGTCGGTAAAATACGAAAATACGAAAATATCTCAAGAACGGCTAGTCCTAGTGTAACGGGATTGGTCTTATTATTTTCTTTGCTAAAATTTACGTATAAAACAAGCATTTAATGGATATATTTGAGTATGCGTAGTTTTTTATTTTAGATTTTGACGATTTTTGCGGGCCATTTTGCAAAAAAAGGCAGGTTATTCTTTTCAGAATTGTAGCAAAATCTAATCAGCACCAGGGTGACCCACAAAAGACTACTGAATTTTGTGAAATTCGGTCCATTAGTTTTTCAGCTAGGGTGGATACAAGCTTTTGAGGGCCAAAAGGCGGGTTCTTTTATCCCGAATCGTACCCAAAACTAATCAGTACCAGATTCACCCACAAGTGACTTATCTACCAAATTTTATGAAATTCGGTCAATTAGTTTTTTAGTTAGAGTGGATACAAAATCTGCACAGAGAGACAAACAGATACACAGATACACACACACACGACGTCACGCTAAAAATGTTTTTTTTTTTTTCGTATTCTAAAGGTCTCGAAAAGTGTAGATCCGTCGAAAACTCGAGTTGTGATTTCCGGCATGATTCCAATACTTTCCCTATACATTACCATGTATTGCAGGAAAACTGAAAAGGTCTAAAACGACTGCCTATGGCTGCTAAAATACAGGCTTCTGGCAAGTGGTCGCTTAACACAGTACATTTTACAAATGGAGTAAAATTTCTTCTTCCTTATTTTCCAACGAAAAACGGGAAAGGAATCTTAGAATATGATAGCCAACATTAAGTAGGATTCTAAAATAAAATAAATCCATCAGCATCTAAATAATTTTAATGGTTATATTAGTCCATATTTCGTATATGGTATTACGTATTTCCTATGCATGGTATTACACATTCACATGCAATTTACGCTGTTACTTTGGGAGAATTTTCTCCCACTTGTTAATTGAATCAGACTCAGAAGCTTTATAATGTGTACGCACACGTGTATGTGTAAAGACCGATCCCTGATATAAAATGAACTAAGAAATGTGTAGTTAATTATATATTTTGCACTTTATTTTGAAACATTTAATTCAAGTTACATATAAGATAAATATAACATTGTATTTACATTTAGAAATTAAAAGTAATGAATTTAAAAGAATTAATCAATTTAAAATTAATTAAAAGGTTTTATGTTAATTTTCATTGTATTTTCTTACAGAGTATGCATCAAAATAGAGCCATTGCTAAATCTTCACAGTTTGGATATAGACCTACCATGTTAGATGATCAGGTGCAAAACATCAGAGGAGACAAGGTAGATATTGTCTACTCAATATAATTTTCAACTAGTAACTTTTATTTAATCATATGTTATTCAAAATAAATGCGTACATTGTTTTCTGTTTAAATAAACGAAGGGAGATATAGGAAGGACTTTTCAAGCGTAGGTGTATTGTTCAGGAGAGACATATATCTTTAAGTCTATCCCCGTCAAGAGTCGTGAAAGGGACTTTTCGCGCACTTCTTACTCGAGCTACAACATTTGTTTGATAAACATGTCTATCTTAGTCGCGACAGCTTCAGGAACTTGCTGTTTTCATTGCACACATCTGTAGCGTTTCAAATCTTTAAGGCCCAAACTAACCAAATTACACTAAACATAATGACATAAAAATTGGCATTCCGTTGCCTTTTATGGTACATTTTGATTATTTGTATTTTGAGCCTTATCAGTCCAGAACGTCCTGAGCTCGCAATAAGAAGGAACTTGTTTTTTTGGGAATAACTCGAGAACCACGGACAACTGGAACGCTCAAATGTGGTACTCATTACCTTTAGTGGTATATTTTAATTCTTTATATTTTGATTCTTAACGGTCTAATCCGTTCAGGGTCCGCTATAAGAAAAAACAATCTGATGTGGGCAGCACACTTCCCTTATATAATGCAATGAATTTACTACTTTTAAAGTAAAAAATAGATTATTTTTATAGTAGTTATTTATATATTCCAAGATATTGAATTTTCGTCAATGAGTCGTCATTTTCCATGTCGTCATCATCAATGAGTCGTCATTGATTTAGCGTCATTTTTATCCATTTGGCGAGTTTTCGTTAATTTAGCAACATTTAAGAAAGTCGCCAAGTTGGCGACATTCCACCAAATTTGTCGCCAAAATCTCGCCAAGCGTTATGGACGAAGAAATAAGTTATTCTTACAGCAGATAAATGACTATTGGCATTCAAATACAAAAGTATTACTCAAAGTATCTTTTTTCATGAATGGAACGAGCTAGATCCACGAGAATGTTGTCACCCAATTTATCGTATGGTATTACATATGAAAAGTGAACATGTTTCTCAATAGGAAATATATTTTTTTTTATTTTATATGACTTTTTGATAATTTTTTTGAAAAATGTACAATATCTCGAGAACGGTTCATGTTAGCGTCCTAAAATTTATGTCAATCGCTTTCTAATGAAAAATTACATAAAACATGTCTATTTGCGTAACTTTATTAGCGGTTTTGAATTTTGACGATTTTTTCAAAATTTCACTCGAAATTTTAGGGGGGTTCTGAACATTCAATTACGTATAAAAACAATAAGCTTCCAGTTTTTACGGATTGTGATTTTTGTACCAAATTTCGTTCGAATCGGTCCATTCGTTCATCAGTTATCGTCTCCACGGGCTCACTGACACACACATACTTTCACACACATACACATACTTTCACACACACACACGCACACATACTTTCACAGACATCACTTCAAAAATGTTTGATTCGTGATCAGGGATGCTTGAAACGTGCTCTCCCGTCGAAAAGTCTAATTCGAATTTTCGACCCCGTCACAATACTTTCCTTATACATTATGTATATAAAGAAAGTAAAAACATTTGGGGGGAAAGTCCAAGCTAGCAAAAAAACAAGATCTACACAAACATTTATTTTTAAATGCACTAAAATACTGAGCACAAAGTAGAAATAACTTATTTCCTCATTTTGGCTCCTGGTTTTATACCTCTCCAAATTATTTTATCACGCTTCACCACTGTAGATGGCACACGTATACTACTTCTAAATTAAGTCCTGGGGAACTGCTATTTTTATCGTTCGGAAAGGACAAGGCCACTTTGCCCTGCGTGCCATCATCTGTAAGTCCAGACTGCTACTCGAAGATTCCTCGCACCAGCATGATTCAATTAAGCGGCGGATTTCTCTACTTTTTCAATTTTACGTAAAGTTTTGGAAATGGAAATTTGGCAAATTATCCAATACTTTTTATGGCTGCCTTCATCTTTCCTGCCCTTAATCCCGGGATTACAACAATGTACCCTTCAGGAAATGATGAATGCAAGGCAATAGGAAAATGCCCACGTCACGATGTAGATTATCACTGTTATCCTGTAGGTCATTCTATCAAACTAGAAGATACATTTTCTTCTGATATCATATTCTAGTTGTACGGAACATTTTTGATTTATAACGACTACCCAGGAAGAAAGATGTGGCTATGTCTGACAAGAGAAAATATGTGCGGTTATGTAGGCGTTGGAAGAATATAGACGCCCTTCGATTTCATATTCAAATCATACCTGTGTACAAACGTTTGAATACTTTAAACTTCAAATTACCATTAATATATTACCCTTGTTATAATATCAAACTTTTAAAAATAAACAGATGGCTACACAATGAGAAATTGCATCTTACATGGGATTTCATATAGGTTCGGTATACTCTCGATAATCAGACAAAAAATGAAATCAGATTTAAATAACTTACAATTTATGAAATAAAGAAACCATTGATTTATGAACTAAGCGCACTGAGTTATGAACTAAACCACTGATCGCAAGAACTAAGAGTGTTTGAACACAGATGGTGAAAGCTCAGTTCCAAAATCTTTCTAAATATGTCTTCGATAATTACTTCTGTGACGGGACAACCCAGTAGTTAAGGCATGGGGATTGCACGCGGAGAACCCGAGTTCGATTACCGACTCTGCCCAAACTGTCCCCGTGCTCACGCAGAGTAAGGGCACATTAAATATGTGGGTCTGAAAATCCTTTCGAGAGGTTGGTGGTTGGAAAAAGAGGTCCCTGTGGATGTCGCCCTCACTGAATTTCGGTCTAAATTGAGTGGTCTTTAAACCTTCGAGCAGATCGGGTGGTCTGGGTCGAAAAAAAGAAAGACAAATACTTCTTTTAAAATATTAATTCGTGAGTCACTAGAATCACCAATCAAAGAACAAAAAGTATCTTGACGTTAGTAATACAGAACTGTGCACACACACACACTATATATATATATATATATATATATATATATATATATATATATATATATATATATATAATAAAAATATAGATAAGGAAGCTAATATTTAAAATATAAAATGTGTTCTAAGTTTTATTGATATCAGTTAGTAGTTACTAATTGATATTAAAAATAATAATATATATATATATATATATATTCCTCAAGTACAATCAAAATGAAATATAAAATATAAAATCCAAGGAATAGTAAGGCGCATTTGCTGCTCTATCTAAGCCTCAAAGTACAATAACAAAAAATGAGATTGAAAATGGATTAATACAATTAGAAGTTGTGTGTTTACGGGGTTGTAGAGAGGTCAAGGGGGATTGCGACCCCTTTTCCTGGTTTAAGCATGCTTTTAATCCCAGAAAACACACCCAGAAACCACTACACGCCCGAAACAATAATCAACAGTATGCCAAGGGAAAAAAACGGAATCCCGAAATGAAGATCTTAAAGTCACAAGAACATATAAAAGCATATAAAAATGAAACAAGTATGAACAAGTAAAAATGAAACAAGGTTAGAATATATTTTTATTCATACTTGTTTCATTTTTATATGCTTTTATATGTTCTTGTGACTTTAAGATCTTCATTTCGGGATTCCGTTTTTTTCCCTTGGCATACTGTTGATTATTGTTTCGGGCGTGTAGTGGTTTCTGGGAGTGTTTCCTAGGATTAAAAGCATGCTTAAACCAGGAAAACGGGTCGCAATCCCCCTTGACCTCTCTACAACCCCGTAAACACACAACTTCTAATTGTATTAATCCATTTTCAATCTCATTTTTTGTTATTATATATATATATATATATATATATATATATTATTTTTATTTGTGTATGTTTCTCTTTTTGGGGAGGCCTAGAACTGTGATGCATTCATAAAGTGTATAATGTAAATAAGTTTTGAATTCGCTTAAAAAAGTCTTATATTCGCATCACAGCGGTGGTTTTGCATCTAAATCGTTGCATTAACGAGGAATTCCTTCCTGTATTACTGTAGTACGGGAAAATCAAAATCACTGAAACAAGTGCAAGAACTCATTTAAACGGACACATTTTCCTTACGATGACCTTGAATAAGTCAAACTCATTACAAAGTCGTGCACCTCTGCATGAGTTATGAGACCCCATCGGAAAATCAAAATGCTCCATTATATCACTCATTAATGCCACATTGTTCCGAGCACATTATATAACGCCGCGCAATTGAGGACCTCTGTCGGTCTCATCCCGTCGATGGCCGCCCATAAATCTCAATCCGGGCCCGTAAAAGGGAAAGGGGCCGGGGCCAATTTTCCAGTAATTGCTACCTGTGTGTCGCATGCGCGTATTTAAAATAATGCGTCACCGAAGAGGTCTATTAATCACAGGCCGATCATGGTGTCTTGACGAAGTGACCCGTTTGCGCGACTAACGCCACAACTGACGCTGAGAACGAGACCTCGGTCGAGGGACCATTTACATAGTGAGAGATTTTTTTTCTTTCCCTATCCTTTCCCTCCATGCATAGTATAATGTGTAGGTATTGTGACGGAATCGAAAATTCCGAGTTTCCGATGGATTGTCACAATTTGACCATTCCTGGAATCGAATCGAACTTTTTGTAGGTGGTGCAAGTGTAGACGCGACATCTTAAGAACGAAGAGAAATATTAATATGAAATGTGCAGCGATTATCAAAATCTAAAAATACTGCCACCCTATTGATCTTAAACGCGATCGAACAATTTTCTTCTTAGGCCCAGACCGTCCAAGCTATCCGAAGTTGCAAGACAACTGTTTGGACGGCTAGGAAAATGCCATACAATTTAAACCGGAACCCAGTGGAGGGGGGGGGGCACATCCACGGAGACAGTACCCTCCTTCCCCCTACCACCAACCTCTCGGAAGGCCTTGTATTTTCTTAAAAATCATTAAAAAAATCTGGTGTAAGCATACGCTTAACTTTTCCTTCGCTAAGCGTTACAGGCAAACGGGGAGAAGAGCTTTTCTTATACCCGTATATGCATGACTATTGGCGAATCCAACCCTTTTCCGATGGCAACATGTAAAACTGCTTCTAAGTTTTCAATTAACTTATATTTCAAGTAACTCTAGATTGATCAATTACCAATATTGATACCATCCGAAATAAGCAATATTGTCTATATATTAAAATATTTGAATAATTAATTCATCAATTTGGAATCATTTATCGCTAACTTTATCATTTTTAGAATTTTCACGATAGTTTTGCGAACCTAGGATTTTGACTATTTTTGGAGTGATGTCAGTTTGTCTGTCTGTGCGTTTGTGGTCGATTTCTTGTGTACACTATAGCGGTCACAAATATTAGATTTTCAAGAAACTTTATATCCAGATTTCTTATCAAAAAATCTAGAACTAGCTAGAATGTTTTCTTTTTAAATTCGAGCGAAAACTTCAAAATTTAATATTTTTTTAACACGGCAGCATAGGACAAAATTTGACAATCATGCATAAAAGGGTTTATTTATAGCTTAGTGATCACGAGGCTTAATAGTTTCAATCACTGTTATGAAAGATAACCGCGATACATTTTTTTTATTCGTGACGCGTTAACCTCCCCCCCACACACACACACCACCACCCCTTCGGAGAGGGGTACATTGTCAATTATGGTATTAATCGAAAGATTTTTTTCAAGCCCTTTAAAGTGAAGGGTAACACGCTATACTTATCATTTGAATCCACAACGCAGATTCTTCAAAAATGTTCTTGTGAAGTCTTGTAACAACCTGCACTCCAATTAATTTATGTTGTCATCCGAAAAAGCGCCAAATGTACAATTCAGCATTAAAACATGATGCCTTGATCTGATACATCGTTTCTTCACTGTAACAGAAGTAAATTCGTTGCATTATACAGGGTGTCCCACAAAGAGAGAACAGTGGAAAATTTTCTGCACTTTCGGTTGTAGACCCATAGTATACTAATTGCAAAAATGCTTTAAATAAGGTAGGAAGTTATGAAATTGTAATTTATATGCTGTACCATATTTCTGTAGAGTGTTAAGAAAATTAACTTTTTATACAGGCCCTCTATCGAAAAACGTCTAATTACAAAAAACTTAAAACCACGCCGTATTTAGTATAACTGGAAAAAAAATTGGCTGTAATACGATTCAATTTGACATAGTTATTCTTAATTAAATTTTTCATTGGGAAATAAGGGGGCATCCACAAATCTACTTCGGTTGCAAATAGTTACTAAAACTTTTACCACGTCTTCAAATTTATTTTATGTAGATAAAGCTATTATGTCATTATTATATCGATTCACAGTTTACATTTAAGCATTCAAGTAACTCTGTTACCTAACTAGAATATGTATGATGGCGCAATTCAGTAGAACTCTGTGAGATGATTTTGATTTACGGCGAATGTAACCGATCTTCCAAGTGATACAGTGAGAGAATACCTATCGTCGTTTCCGTAAAGCCGGCATCCTTCTAGAGTTTTTATTCTGAGGTTAGTATGTTGATTGCAATCAACATATTCGTTTTATCGTGTATATGACTCAGACAACGAGTACTAACGGAAAATGATGAAATGTATATTTTAGCCTATTTCCCGTCCTACAATATGCAAGTGTCCGAGATGTAAATACTGAACAACATCTTCCTAGGTCAACCCGAATCCGACACCAGTCCACTCAAAACCGCCACCTGCTGTACCGCATGCAAGAGTTCTTACCGATTCGTTTATAAGGGCTCCCCTCATTCTAGTGGAAACAGTGCATGTGCTAAAAAGTCTACTGAAAATAGTGGTTTTAAATAATCCTAGTTGATTTCAAAACTTGAAAGGCATGTTTCTTTTTTCATAGATTTTTTCAGAAAAATATCTGACAGATCGACAAAATCACAATAATCTGTTCTATTTACCTTATTCAAGTGCTAGAATAACTTTTAACCAGTATCGTCTGCCTGGCTTTAACAGTTTTTAAAAACAAACCATGGAAAAAATTGTTTCAAAACCCCACTAAATGGTTTTTGTGCATCAATTCAATTTGTGAACGGCTCCTGGATTCATGAATTTTGATGATTAAAAGAGCATCGTAAAGTCGCGAGAAAGTGGTGTAAGTCAGGAAGTTTAACAATTTCGTTTTAAATTTGAACTTTTAAGAACCAAATTTTTCTTTAGTTTTTCTAAATGAAATATTGACAACATTTTTGTAATTAGACTGTTTTCGATAGAGGGGCTATGTAGAAAGGTCTTTTTCGAAATATTTTACAAAAATATGGTACAGATTTAAATTACTATTTCATAGCTTCCTACCTTTAAGCATTTTTGCAATTAAAACTATGAGTCTACAACCAACGGTTCAAAAAATCTTCCACTGTTAATTTTTTATTAAACACCCTGTATAAGGAGAGTCATATGCTGCCCACATCAGACTTTTTCACTTGATATGAAATGCCAATAGCTTTTTAACTGGATTTTGCACACGAGTACGGAAAAGTCATTTTGATTGGAATAAAGATTAGATTCATCAAAAACCCTCAATATTAATTTGTTGTGTTTATTTATCACTAATAACATAATAGTATGGATTTTTGAACGTGAACATAAATTAGGAGGAAATATATCATGAATTTTTTAAAATAGTCAGAAGTGTAACCTTGTATAGAGAATGTCATGTGCTCCCCACATCGTATTTCTTTTTTCATATTTTCAAGAAAGAAGGAAAATATATCAAAATTTAGATGTCGGCGTGTTGAAAACCAACTTGCAACTGTAATGGCATGTTTTAAATGCAATGCCATGTTTTAAAAGCAAAACCTCATCTTTAGTTATTTGGTAGCATGAATATCGCAAAACAGACAGATGGATTTTGGTGCATTCTAATATAGATAACATCTTTAAAATTATTTTTTTTAATAGATTTCGTTGATAAAAGATGATTCTATCATGATGAAATTACTATTTTTCTGATATAACTTCTACTTTCTTTCTTCATCAAGATAAAATTCCTGAACTCAAGATAAAAAAAAAATTATTATAATTTATCTGCTAAACAACAGCCAAACATATTACTTTAACTTAACTAAGACCATCCATTTACCTTTATGATAGAATAGTAGAAAACTCAGGCTGGTAAGAGCATCGACAAATGACGCATTGTTCGTGAAAAGAAATAACTCATACTTGTGTATTATGCTTAAAAATGAATAAGAAATTAATTTTTTAAAAGTCTGATGTGGGCAGTACATGACTTTCGCTACACAATGAAATCAATTTACAGCAAAAAATGATCAAAACGTTGAATTATTATAGCGTTTCTTTAGATAACAGCATGTAAAACTATTTCAAAGTGCCCAATTAACTGATATTTCGCGCAAATATTACATGACAGTTATCAATATTAATAGCGCTCGAAAAAAAAGCAGTATATATATATAGTCCATGTTTTAAAAGGTTTTAATAAGCACTCCATCAATTGTGTCATTTTCGTTAATTAAGCTCATTTTTTAGTCAATTTGGTACTATTAAAAATGTTACCAGGTTAGCGATAGTTCGCCAAAATTATCACCAAGCGCTACAGACAGTCGGAGATAAGTAATTTTCTCATATATAAATAAATGACCATTTGCAAAATTGTTGAGGGATCAAAATGCAAAACTATTACACAAAGTATATTCTCCCGTGAATGGAACAAACTAACTCCACGAGAATGATGTTAACAAATTTGTCGCATAGTATTGTACATGGAGAGTCAGCATATTTCACATTAATTAGTACTTTTTCTTAATTTTATGTCATTTTTTTATATAAATTTATTTGAAAAACTTACAATATCTGAAAAACTGTTTATGCTAGACTTCTGAGTTTGTTTCTTTCGTTTTCTAATAAAAAATTGTATAAGAAATAAGTATTTATGTAACTTTATTTGTTATGTAACTTGTTTTGACTTTTTAAAGTTTTTTGTTTTGTTTTTTCAAAATTTCATTCGAAAATTTGGAAGTCTTTCGAGCATTCAATCCCGTTTAAAATCAATAGGGTTCCAATACTTACCGATTCTGATAATCGTACCAAATTATGTTCGAAACGCTTAAATCATCCGTGAGATATCGTCTGCATACACACACACACACACACACATTACTTTTAAAAGGTTCGGTTCGAGTTCGGGTATGCTTGAAACGTGCTCTTCCATCACAAACTCGCATTTAAATTTTCGACGCAGTCACAATATATTCCCTATACATTATACTATGTATGCAGTAAAAGTAAAGAGCGAGCTCTGTCCCATGTTGACTACACTTTCCAACCCCCATTTTGTTATTATAAACATCATAATATAAGAAAAATCGATATGCAGTCCAACCCCCTAGTACAGAGACGGAAAAACTTACAGTACGATTAAATGAAAAAAAATATTTTGCTGGGCCAAAGATCTCTATTCATTATTTTTTTTTCCCTTCAAAATTCATTTTTTAAAACCTTTAAATATTCAGAGAGGGGGAAAAAAAATCTACTTAATTATTTTCAAGAGGTAGTGGTGGGGTGTGAGATGAATGAAACTGTGATTGAGCTTCAGATTAATCCAGATCTTTAGTCGGTTTCTAAGATCCCTTTTCCTATGTTTCATCATTGAAAATATTTGCTGGCATGAATATGAGAATAGAAACAGCGCCATATATTTTTAGGCATAATTTACCAAGCTCAAAAATGTTGATTTCGGCATTGTTTTATAAAAATCCAATTTTGTTGTGCTAACCACATTGAGCACATTGGCAGGCCATAGTATGCCCATTCCTGCGCTAGTGTTTTCTGAGAATTGAATGTGCATCAAATGCAACTTTAAACAATATTTGTATATTTTCTAATGCATTTTAATCGAGAAGTTTTAGCTGTAGAAGTGTTACTACAAGGTAGGATCAAAAAGTTCGGAAACTGTGCTGATATGTCCAACCCTGATTGGAGGAGACTAGAATTATTTTACCGTGACGTAGAGGCACGTGTGACGCTAGATGTGAAAAGGAAGAAGTAGGTCTTTTTCCAGACAATGCGTGTCAGTCAATTGTAATCGTTCGCGTTCGTCTAAAATGGAAATTATGTTTAAAGAACAACGTGCGAATATCAAATTCTGCAGCGTGTGGAATTCTGCCAGCGTTGTATCAAAAAACCCTGCTTCTTCCTTTTCACATTTCGCGTCACATGTGCCTCTACGCTACGGTAAAATAGTTCCCATCTCCTCCAATCAGGGTTTAAGATATCAGCACAGTCTCCGAACTTTTTGATCCTACCTTGTATATCCCCACACTATCAAAGTAGTGTTACTATGTCCTACCTCAAATTATACATCCGCATGGCACATTCTTCATATGTGAAAATAATTAAGTATGTTCTATTTGGCCTCTTCAAATAATGTGCAATTTATATTTAATTATTTCAAAATATAGGTTAAAGAAAGTAAATGCCAGAATTTCTTGCGGAGTCTCAAGAAGTCTACAATCAGAAATCTTACGTATATACTGTCTGTATTCTATATTCTACGGATATGATGGTATACTTTGCACTTCAGGCAAATATTATTTCTACCTTCCGCATCCCACTCGCATCCTTCAACTTTGGTTATTTCCCTCGCAGCAGAGATCGTCACATGTGTGACTGTGACGTTGTAGTCACGTGATACCTGTGTCACAATGTGAAATCATATTTGTGACTTCTATGCGACGTTACGTATTAGTAACTTTGTAACTTCATTGTGACTATATTCTGTGATGTTTCCACAATTTAATGAACACGTAACAATGTGACGACATTACAATGACAATTACAATGTGACGTCACAAACAAGTTAATATGCGACGTCACAAACGACTATTAAAATGACCAAAATGACTTCGCTGTGACCTCAATATGACATTGCCGAGACGTACTGCGACGTCCTAAAGTCACAGTGTCTTACGTCACTGTGAAAAAAATGCTGTTAGGGTTATTTGGAGTTGCTAAGGAGCATATCTCTTAATGCGGAAGATTGGCCCAAAACCATACGAACTATAGCTGCATAGTGTAGATTTTGTTTTGCTCTTTTAAAATTCCTAATTAATTACCTAGACTGACAGACTCAGGTGGCGTCAAAGAAGGGGAAGGAAAGGGGGTGAAATCATACATTTTAAGGGTAAATTGTCTTCGAGCCACGCATACATGAGTGACAACTGTTCAAAGAATGAAAAAAATCAAAACTCCTCCTCTATATCAAACCATTCTATCCTAGTTACCTTGACGCCACAAATCAAAATGAGTTTAAAATCTCACGCCATGCAATTTGATCCCCCCTCCCCCGAATGGTGGTACTAGGCTTCTTTCCTAAATAACCGCCTGCGATTCTCATCCGAAATCGCAAAATGTGCACAGGTCTTAAACTTTTCAAAGTGTATGATCGGCAAAAAATCACATGACCTGCAATTGCATATACAGTGTGGGAATATAAGGGTCTCCAAACTTCGGTCCATGATCCAAATTGCCCCCCCCCCCCCCCACTCCCCCATCCCGAACCGTTCGATCCCGAACTTTTCCGACAAAAGGAATACAGAATATTTTTATTTCAAAAGTGAAATATTTAAAATTGGTGTGCACAAAATTTGGCATGAGTTTCATTTAAATTTATTTAATCACAGCAGAAACAGCAGTTTTATGCTCTCATTTGAGATTTAAAAAAAAATACTGTCCTTTTGGGATTTCATATTTTTTATCTTCAGTTCTAAAGAAATATTTACATTTATTTTATTGCTCAATTTTATTAGGGTTTTTTTTTTTTTTTTTTTTTCCCCCAAGAGCTTCGTTAGCCCGTGAAATGTTTGAAAATTTAACATGGCCCACGCGTCATAAAGTCTGGAAATCCTTGGTGTAGAAATTGTCTGAGTTAGACTTAAAAATCACCAGACTCTGGCCCAAAATCGTTTGTAATTGGGGAAGTGATAAGCTGGCGACGGAGAAAGCACAGCGTACGTCCTGTAAGAAAGTAGATTCATCGGTGACTTAGAAGAATAAAAAACACTAATAAAAAAAGACTAAAGGAAAAAGAAGAAACAAATGCGTGTAAAAAAGTGAGGTTAATGGCTCGAAGGAACAATCGTATGCTTTATAAAAGTACGGGGGATTCCCCTCAAAGATGGCACCAATAGAGATGATTAATACTGATAGATTTAGAACATTTTCTAAGCTCAATGAATAGCTGTGTTTGCGTAGCAACCGAAAGATAAAAAATTAATTAATCTTTGGTAAAATCGCAGAAAATGACTATAATAATGGAAAGATACACGATACCACTTTCTGAAAATGGGCAAAAACGCTTCCGACCTACTACAAAATTGCTCCTAATGAAAAACTAGAGTAAATAGGAATACAAGATCGACAGGGAAGCGAAATGTGAAATATATAATTCGAATCATTTTCTTCGAGTTCTTTTTGTAGATTTGAAATATAGCTGTGGGGCCCATGCCCCATTTCAAAGTAATTGTTCTTAATATGTAAATGACGTTTATCTTGGCTGTTATCACGTGATCGCATCACGTGACGCTGTCTAACCCTGTAATTTGATACATAATCGTCGACAGATAAGAGCGGCAGTTTTCGTCCTAAGTTAATTACGGAAAGAGAAAGAGGGAAAAATTACGGGTATAAATGTCTAAAGAAAAGAGGGGGTTGCGAATTTTTTTATGTCTGGGTTCATGTTTAATATTCTTTCTCTAAAAGATGCAAGACGACGCTCGGTGCAATTTCGGGGCCAATAAATGATTTTCGGGTGCAATTTGAGGTAATTGCATTTTCATCGTTTGTGTGCTTGCTGGCAAATATAAATGGCGGGATTTTCCAGCCAGGAAGCTGATGAAAGAAAAATCGTGATCTTCTATGGGAAAATATAGTTAGAAGCGAGACCCAATTAAGACAATCTGATGCCCTAGGCACAGCATTCTTTCCACTCTCCCCTCTTCCAGCTTGTACAAGGTATAAACAAAAACATTGTGTAACACACACATTAATACTTTTACATAGACAAAAAATAAAAAGTTATTTCGAGTGTTAGGTATAGAGTATAGTGCAGGCTTGAGGACAGCAACAGCTACTTAATTCCGATTTCAAAAAATATCTATCTTCAGCAATAAATTTTGACTGACACAATGCTGCACAAACACAGATACTTAAATATTTTGCTTTTTTTAAACCTTTCATTCCATGGATAGCATATTTGTAATACTAATATTAAGTATATCTCAGAGTTACCATTCTTAATATAAAAAAAGTCTGATGTGGGCTACACATGACTTTCCTTATATAATGCATTGAATTGACTACTTTTACAGTTAAAGAAAATGTTATTCTCATAGTAGATACTTATATTCCTTTCAAGATATTGAATTTTCGTCAATTAGTCGCCATTTTTATCCATTTAGCGAGATTTTTGTTAATTTAGCAACAATTAAAAATGTCGCCAAGTTGGCGACATTCCGCCAAATTCGTCGCCAAGCGTTATGGACGGAGAAATAAGTTATTCCTACAGCAGGTAAATGACTATTGGCGTTCAAATACAAAAGTATTACTCAAAGTATCTTTTTTCCTCAATGGAACAAGTTAGTTCCACGAGAATGATGTTACCCAATTTATCGCATGGTATCACATATGAAAAGTGAACATATTTCTCAATAGGAAATATTTGTTTTTATTTTATATGACTTTTTGATAATTTTTTTTGTAAAATGTGCCATATCTCGAGAACGGTTCATGTGAGCGTTCTAATATTTATATCAATCGTTTTCTAATGAAAAATTACATAAGAAATGTCTATTTGCGTAACTTTATTAGCGGTTTTGATTTTTCGACGATTTTTTCAAAATTTCACTCGAAAATTTAGGGGGGTTTTGAAAATTCGATTGCGTATAAAAGTATAAAAACAATAGACTTCCAGTGTTTACGGATTGCGATTTTTGTACCAAATTTCGTTCAAATCGGTCCATTCATTTGTCAGTTATCGTCTCCACAGACTCACTGACACACACACACACAGACATCACTTCAAAAATGTTCGATTCGTGATCAGGGATGCTTGAAACCTGCTCTCGCGTCAAAAACTCGAATTCGAATTTTCTCGAATTCGACCCCGTCACAATATTTTCCTTATACATTATGTATATAAGGAAAGTAATATTTATATAAGTTATTGATATTATTACTTTCCTTATATACATAATGTATAAGGAAAATATTGTGACGGGGTCGAAAATTCGAATTCGAGTTTTCGAAGGGAGAGCACGTTTCAAGCATCCCTGATCACGAATCAAACATTTTTGAGGTGATGTCTGTGTGTGTGTGTGTGTGTGTGTGTGTCAGTGATCCTGTGGAGACGATAACTGACGAACGAATGGCCCGATTCGAACAAAATTTGATACAAAAATCACAATCCGTAAACACTGGAAGCCTATTGTTTTTAAACGTAAACAAATATTCAGAACCCCTCAAAATTTTCGAGTGAAATTTTGAAAAAATCAAAAGCACTAATAAAGTTACGCAAATAGACATTTCTTATGTAATTTTTCATTAGAAAACGATTCATATAAATTTTAGAACGCTAACATGAACCGTTCTCAAGATATTGCACATTTTTCAAAAACATTATCAAAAAGTCATATAAAAGAAAAAAAATTATATTTCCTATTGAGAAACATGTTCTCTTTTCATATGTAATACCATGCGATAAATTGGGTGACATCATTCTCGTGGATCTAGCTTGTTCCATTCATGAACAAAGATACTTTGAGCAATACTTTTGTATTTGAACGCCAATAGTCATTTATCTGCAATAAGAATGACTTATTTCTCCGTCAGTAACGCTTGGCGAGATTTTGGCGACGAATTTGGCGGAATGTTGCCAACTTGGCGACTTTTGAAATGTTGTCTAATTAACTAAAATCTCGCCAAATGGTTTAAAATGACGCTAAATCAATGAAAATGACGACTAATTGTCGAAAATTCAATATCTTGGAAGGAATATAAGTATCTACTATAAGAAAAACCTATTTTTTTTACTGTAAAAGTAGTAAATTCATTGCATTATATAAGGAAAGTCATGTGTTGCCCACATCAGATTTTATTATACCCGTGATTAGCATTATACTTATGTCATTTATATTTATATCAGTTATCAGTATTTTATCAGTTTTCAGTACCAACCATTCTTTGAATATACAGGCAACCCTCGAATAACACGATACATGAATTACGCGAAAATTCGTAAAATACGGTCAAAAATTGCACCAATCCTCGAATAACACGATACTTCAATTTCACGTTTTTTAAAGTTTCCTCTTTAGCAAATCTATAGATTTGCTAAAGAAGAAATTTTAAAAAACGTGCGCTTCTTATAAGAAGAATTATTTTTCGCATTTGACTAAAATTTTGTACAGTTCGCAACATACAGTTAGCCATCAAGCAGTTGTCATTATTTGTTGCTGTTACCAACGCTGACTTCATTTGAATTCATATTATCAGCAGAACCAGAGTGAAATTTATTTAGTGGTGCAAATCTGTTTCAAATCACTGTGGGCGTTATTTCGGGAACCCACACTGACTAAAGATGATTCAATATAGAACTAATCAATGATCCTGATTTCGACATAATAAGCGGTGATGCACAAGATTCGTTTGAAGAATCATCCTCTTGTTTTTCCATCAACAAGATAAAAAATCTGATGTGGGCAGCACATGACTTTCCCTGCAGACTCAAATTCATTTTTTCTTTATTTCTTTAAGAACTTATTAAATTGAGTTTAATTGCACAAAATGACACTAAATTTGCATTTTTGATTCTTTTACTTTTATTTGGTAATTGAACATTTTTCCAAAGACGGCATAAAAAATGCAAAAAATCTCAAATATCTCGAAAACGGTTAGTCCTAGAGTAAGAGTTGTTCTTATTTTTTCCTAATCAAAAATTACGTGTAAAACAAGCAATTAATTGATACTTTTGAACATACGTAGTCTTTTTTAGATATTGGCGATTTTTGCGGGCCATTTCGTAAAAAAAGGCAGGTTGTTCTTTTCCGAATCGTACCAAAATCTAATCAGCACCAGAGTATCCTACATGTGATTTATCTACCAAATTTTGTGAAATTTGCTCATGTTGTGTTTAAGCTAGAGTGAATACGTGAGATTTTTGAGGGTCATTTCGCAATAAAAGGCGGGTTTTTTTTTCCGAACTATACCAAAAACTAATCAGCACCAGGGTCACACACAAGGGTCTTACCTACCAAATTTTATGAAATTCGGTCCATTAGTTTTTGAGTTAAGAGTGGATACATACATTGCATGGACACACAGACAGACAGACAGACACACAGACAGACACACACAGAGACGTCACGCTAAAAATAGTTTTTTTCGTATTCTAGAGGTCTCGAAACGTGTAGATCCGTCGAAACTCGAGTTGCAATTTTCGACATGATTCCAATACTTTCCCTATACATTACCATGTATTACAGGGAAAGTAAAAAGGTTTAGATTTGACAGTTGGAGTTGCAGTGTCTGCAAAACGGTATTTCATTCTCACGCAAAATAACTTTTAAGGGAAATTTTTAAAAATGTCTATCTCGGTACCTAAAACTCTTCAAGATGTTAGTAAATAAAGAAACACCATTTTCTAGCGAAAATGATCTTAACAATCAAAGTTTTTCCATTGATGAAAACCCTCTACCCGTTCGAAAGAGAACGCGACTTTTGGATGATGACAGTAATGAAGAAGAAACGTTATGTAAATATTGTAAGTTGATAGTAAAAATTATGTTTCCTTTAAAAATCGTTTTTTGCTTTTAAAATAAACATTTGGAACCGAATGTCCATTTATGTATGTATCGAATAGCACGGTTTTCAATAACACGGAATACAATCATCACATTTGTATGAATTCCAATTCTCGTATAACACGGTTTTGAATAACACGGAACCAATTAACCTTGTTATTCAAGGTCTGCCTGCGTATTATCGTTTTATTGTATTTTAAAGTATCATCTTAGATCCATTGATATTAATTTCCACAGCGAGTCTTAACCAGGTTATAAACCCTTAAAGTCGGCTCCTTACTGACGGTGAATGAATGAATTCGTCGGTAAATGACCGACTTGCCTTAGAAACTCAAATTAACCTCTACCTCCATATTTCTTGCAATTCTACGGAATGACAACTACTGTTAAGTAAATATTATGATTATTTGACATCGTATTAATTATTCCTGTTCTGTATGGGTTACGCAAAGAGGTCACATGAATATACTTCCTATCACGATGCAAGTAATTAGCGTTCATTAATCGACACATAATTACCCAAAGTTGAATAACACTCACAATTAAAAACACGAGGATTCTACTACATTACAACACGATGTTTGACGTCACACACTCTTATACTCGTATGTTAACATGTTTTCAAATAAATCCATGTTTACAATATTCAAGATCGTAGCTCTGTTAATGTAAGGAATTAAAACGTGTCTTTAATTACCTTTAAAGAGTTAATTGCAATTCGGTACTTCTGATTGCAAAGAAAAGGTAAAGGGTACAGCTATTGACTTAAATGGTTATGCTGCTACGCATTGTTAACTATCTCATAGTTTGCCAATTATCTGTCTAATTGCTCAATAAAGCTAACTGGTAACTGATCGGAACGAGCTGCAGACGAATTTCGTGTAGTGATTTCGTAATCTCCATAGAGAAATAATACATTTAGGATTTCTTTTTTCGTTTTTCCTTTTGTGAATTTTTAACACTTTACAACATAGTTGAAAAGTGTTTATGACTTTGTTCATTCTGACTATCTGTCTGTCCGTTCGCACGATAACTGCCGTAAAAATGACTTTATCAAAATGAAATTTTAGTATGTTTTTCAGACGGTCTGTGGGACCTGTGGGAATATAAATAAATAATATCACCCAATTAGTTTTGGATTTAACCCTGGATGAAAAAATGAAATACATTGAACCCTATGGGACATAATTTTTCAAACATTTTTTAAGCGAATTTAAAATTCACAAATTGCTTCGAAAATCTTAGGAAATAATCAAATTATCCCATAAAATATATAAAAAAAAATTCAGTAAAATATGTTAGGTAGTTTTTTAAATAAAAATTATTTAATATAGGGAGAAAAATAAATTCAATTATATTCTGACTCTTGCTATATCCTCCAGAAAGAAAAAAGAAATATATTATATAATAAATATCTTTCCAAGAGTTGAATTATTTCATACATAAGAGAAGTTTCACATTTTGAAATAAATATGGTAAATAGCAATTTTTCAAATTTTTAAATAAAATAAATTATTATAGTATTGTGATGAATGAAACGATTGGAAAAATGTTTATGAATGAAATGCTGCTTTTATATAGATTCGATTTATAATTCAATGTCATCATTTGAATAAAGTTCATTTGTTTTCGGTGAAATTTTCAAATATAATACATTATTGTAATATTATGATAATTTTAAAAATATTCCCGAGGAATGTATCGCATTTTAGAGATGTTTATATAAAATTGCATTGAAGTCGGGAAATGTTTCATAATCAATGCTTTATGCATGATTAATCTTTCATGTTTACTTATATTTTTGCACATTTTACGCACTACCTATTTCATTACTATAAGCAAACACTCCAAATTTCACGTGCAAGATATTTTAAATTAACCAATGCCTTTTTAATTCAATTAATTCATTTTGTGCCAAGAGGAAGGTGGAAGGAGAAGTTCTTCTTGCGGTGAAGCAAGTAATAAAAAGTTTTTCTGTGAACATTTGTTTTGGCTGATGTGTTTGCTTACGAGCTAAATAGAATATGTTAGGTAGATGCATAGCGAGAGCAAGCTGACTATATATTTCTCCAAAGGGAAAAATAGTGAGTAATACTGTTATTCATTATAGATTGATATGGAATATCACTCTTTTTACTTTCCCTGCAATACATGGTAATGTATAGGGAAATTATTGGAATCATGTCGAAAATCGCAACTCGAGTTTTCGACGGATCTACACGTTTCGAGACATCTAGAATACGAAAAAACCATTTTTAGCGTGACGTCTGTGTGTATGTCTGTGTGTCTGTGCAGATTTTGTATCCACTCTAACTAAAAAACTAATGGACCGAATTTCACAAAATTTGGTTGGTAAGTCACTTGTAGGCTAGTCTGATGCTAATTAGTATTGGGTACGATTCGGGATAAAAGAACCCGCCTATTTTTGCGAAATGGCCCGCAGAAGCTTGTATCTACTCTAACTTAAAAACTAATGGACCGAACTTCACAAAATTCGGCAGATGAGTCATTTGTGGGTCACCCTGGTGCTGATTAGATTTTAGTATGCTTCGAAAAAAATAACCTGCCTTTTTTTGCAAAATGGCCCGCAAAAATCGTCAAAATCTAAACTAAAGAACTACGCATGCTCAAATATATCCATTAAAAGCTTGTTTAATACGTAATTTTTAAGAATAAGACCAACCTCATTACACTAGGACTAGCCGTTCTCGAGATATTTTAGTTTTTCGGTTTTTCTCTACGCCACCTTTGAAAATAAGTCCGGTTACCGAATGAGAACGAAAATTGAATTAAAAGTGAAATAAATTTAATTAAAATAAAGAGGACGTGGATATAAGTTTGCAGGGAAAGTCATGTGCTGCCCACATCAGATATTTTACTTTCCCTGCAATACATTGTAATGTATAGGGAAAGTATTGGAATCATGCCGAAAATCGCAACTCGAGTTTTCGGCGGATCTACACGTTTCGAGACATCTGGAATACGAAAAAACTATTTTTAGCGTGACGTCTGTGTGTGTGTCTGTGAGTGTGTCTGTCTGTGCAGATTTTGTATCCACTCTAACTAAAAAAGTAATTGACCGAATTTCATAAAATTTGGTAGGTAAGTCACTTGGGTATGACCCTGGTGCTGATTTGTTTTTGGTACGATTCGTGCAAACAGAACCCGCCTTTTTTTGCGAAATGGCCCGTAATAATTTCATGTATCCACTCTAGCTAAAATACTAATTGACCAAATTTCACAAAATTTGGTAGATAAGTTACTTGTGGGATACTCTGGTACTGATTAGATTTTGGTATTATTCGGGAAAGAACAACCTACCTTTTTTTACGAATTGGCCCTCAAAAATCGCCAAAATCTAAAAAAAAGCTACGTATGTTCAAATATATCAATTAAATGCTTGTTTTATACGTAATTTTTGATGTGGAAAAGAATTAGAACAACTCTATAACTCTAGGACTAACCGTTCTCGAGATATTTGAAATTTTTCGCATTTAGTTATGCCACTTTTGGAAAAATGTCCAATTACCAAATAAAAACAAAAATTGAATTAAAAATGCAAATTTAGTGTTATTTGGTTCAATTAAACTCAATCTAATGAATCATTAAAGAAATAAAGAACATATGAATTTGAGTCTGCAGGGAAAGTCATGTGCTGCCCACATCAGATTTTTCATATTTCGAATGGAAAAAAGTTAATGTATGTTGTATGGGACGATGGTACAAAGCATTCTAGGAAAGAAACATTTCGATATTTTTTGATTCATTGAAATTATTTTATTATTATTATTTTAATTATACAATTTCAATAGATTAAGACAATGCAGTTTATTTCGTCCAAACCGGATCGCAAACGACGAAATTATCGACGTTGAAACGTTTGGATGTAATGTTCGCTGCAACTCCACCGGATGGGAGTGCGGTCGGCGCGATAAGCACATACTGACGTACAAAGCATATGTTGATGCACAGATGTCGCAGATCCAAAATTTAATTAATTTTTTCCACTGTTCTACTAGTATTGTTTTATAATACAGCTTAAAGGGTAGTCAGAAAAAAAATTATACATTGGGTTATGATGTTAACTGCCGCCGTGTTCACGCGGAGTACGATCACGTTAAACATGTGGGTCCATAAGTCCTTCCGAGAGGTTGGTGGTAGGGGAAGGAGGGTACGGCCCCTGTGAATGCCTCCCCCACTGGGTTCCGGTCTAACATGGGTGGCACTTCCCAGGCGTCCGAACAGTTACCTTACACCTTTCTGGTAGGTCGGGCGGTCTGGGTCTCAACAACAACAACATTGGGTTATGATGCATTGAGTTCAGCAGACACTTTTTCTCGCATCACGTCGGTAATCATTGAACAATGGAGATCTTATATACCACATCCACTGTGAAAAATTCTAGAAAGCTCGTAACTCGTCATGTTTCTAACCAGTCTATAAAATTCGAGAAATTTCCAAAACGAGTCAAAAGTCACTCACTTTGGCGATATTCCACCAAATTGGTCTCCAAAGTCAAGTGATCCAGGCATTCAAATTAATGATTTTCTGTTACGTATTCGTAACAATATGATGTCACTTCCGTTACATACTTCCGTTTCATCCCTGTCACATTTCTTTCGAGATTTACTCTATCCCTGGCCCCTTACATGTCTCACATCAAAAATAAAAACACTAAAGAAGTCATTAACGACTGCGTGTTTGCAAGTTCATTTATAAATTTAATTACAGACAAATTTAACAGATGCTGATTTTCCGTTTTACCAATCGTTAACTATGAAATTCCCCTTAGTTTAATACTTATTTTGAATTTCAGTTTGAATTCAGTTAAAAATTAAACAAAAAATAATGTAAAATACAAACAACGAAATCATAATTTATTATTATACTATTTTTTTTAGAGGAAACTCGGTGCCGTTTCCCTCAAAGCAAATTATCAAAAGTTGGTTGAAAGTTTAATTTAAATTTTATTATTATAGGGGTAAGGATGACAAAAAACATTCGAATGATTAAGGTGAAGCACCTCATTTAAAGCGATATATGGAATTGAAATTTATATAAATAGTAACGGGATAACAAGTTTTCGAATATTTATATTTTAAGGTGTGTTATAGAATAAAACGTTGAAAGTAATGCGTTCATAAAAACATTAATTCAAACACGGTAAGATATATACACTGCGCATTCATAATATAATAATAAAATATATGTATTTAGAATAATAATGAGCTGGATAAAATGAATTTCTACTTTAAATTGCGGGAAACGCCAGATAAAATTTCTAATTATAAGTCTTTCAACAATTATACATACTTGGGCATCGCAGATCCCCCCTGGTGGGAGATAGTTCGAATTCGAAACCTGGAACCTGGAGTTCGGAACCTGGAGCCTGAAATTCGGAACCTGGAATTCGGAACCTCGGAGCTTGCCTTAGTGGTGCTTTTTTTTTAGCAGCTCAACTGCTCTTGTGTCACTCTCTACTACGAAAGATATCCCCGATTATACTTTCGGTTCGGAAGAATTCTTTTGGGTCTAACGGCATAGTACGGGATCAGCAAGCTCTGGGCTCCGAGTTCGAACCCATCCCCCATCAAGGGGGATCTGCGACCCCCACATATATATAGACAGGCATTTCGTCGCAATCTTCTTAATAATGAGCACATTGCATTGATCGACATTTTCTGGTTATTAATTCATCCTTCAATCAATTCCTCTCATTTACCTGAAAATGAGGAGATAATAACCAATCCCCATAGAGTTGGGATGTAAGGCTCTGATGACATTAAGAAAAGAATTTGAGTTGAGATGAATTCTAACTATCTGCGAAACAAATTTCCATGAATATTTGAAAAAGCAGCCCGCTCAGCCTCCGATGATTATAAGAGTCACGAATTGGTTCTTTTTAATGGGTGAAATTTCTTATCTGCAAGGTCTTGCTCATTTTTAATTCTCTTTTGTTACGCTCACTCATAATATTTTCAAAGTAATTAGATAAAAGAAGTTTCCATTTTGAGGTACAGCACGGAAAGATAATTTAATGCTCCAGATAATTAAAAAATAGTCTTTAATGCACTTTATCTCAATGTCAACTTAATTTCCAATTATAATTAAAACTAAATATTCGTAGATATAATTACGCTAAATTAATCATGTCCTTTTTACTTTCCTTATATACATAATGTAAGAGGAATGTATTGTGACGGGGTCGAAAATTCGAATTTGAGTTTTCGACGGGAGAGCACGTTTCAATCATGCCTGATCACGAATTAAACATTTTTGAAGTGATGTCTGTGTATGTGTGTGTATGTGTGAGTGTGTCAGTGAGCCTGTGGAGACGATAACTGACGAACGAATGGACCGATTCGAACGAAATTTGGTACAAAAATCACAATCCGTAAACACTGGAAGCCTATTGTTTTTATACGCAATCGAATGTTCAGAACCCCCCTAAATTTTCGAGTGAAATTTTGAAAAAATCGTCAAAAAATCAAAACCGTTAATAAAGTTACGCAAATACACATTTCTTATGTAATTTGTCCTTAAAAAACGATTGACATAAATTTTAGAACTCTAGCATGAACCGTTCTCGAGATATTGCACATTTTTCAAGAAAATTATAAAAAAGTCATATAAAATAAAAAAAAATAATTCCTATTGAGAAACATGTTCACTTTTCATATGTAATATTATGCGGTAAATTTGGTGACATCATTCTCGTGGATCTAGCTCGTTCCATTCATAAGAAAATGTACTTTGAGTTATACATTTGTATTTGAACGCCGTCATTTATCTGCTATAAGAATAACTTATTTATCCGTCCATAACGCTTGGCGAGATTTTAGAGACGATTTTGGCGAAATGTCGCCAACTTGGCGACTTTTTAAATGTTGCCAAATTAACGAACATTTCGCCAAATGGATAAAAATAGCGCTAAATTAATGAAAATGACGACTAATTAACGGAAATTCAATATCTTGGAAGGAATATAAGTATCTACTTTAAGAATAACCTATTTTTCTTTGCTGTAATAGTAGTAAATTCATCGCATAAAGGAAAGTCATGTGCTGCCCACATCAGATTTTTTTTATCTATAACTTATGCATTTCAATCCATTGGAACATTAAAATATAGATTTGACAATATATTGTTGGACAACAGTTTTACAATTTAATGCCTGTATTAGTAAAATTGTACAACTGGTATTGTCTGAAAACAATATGATTTGTCTGATACCCCATCGTCCAATTTATTTTATGTCCTAAATATATAGAGTTCCCTCATAAGTAATTATGTATCCTTTTAATTTTCGATTGACTTTTCTACAACTGCAACCAAGGTTTGCTAATAAGAAAGAGGCTATACGATATCGATTGAGAAAGTTTGCAGCGTCTCTAGCGGCGAATTGAAGAGGTTAGTATTTCTATCTCAAAAACAAAGCAAGATAGGCAAAAATTCTCGACTGCAAAGTGTTTTTACATTTTCTATTTAGTATGAAAAGGTGTGTGGTTTGAACACGTGCACACAGACGATAAAAAATGAGGTCAACATAAAGTGATCATTATGCAAATGTCTCGTCATGCCGAAGTACTTCTGGTAAAAATGAAGAGAAATACTCATGGGGAAAATAATATTCCATATGATAAGATAATTTTAATTTATTTAGAATTATGTTTTTTGCAATAATAAGTAAATGTATTAAAACAACAAACAATTACAATGCAATAATTATCACTTTCATTGACATCATTTTTATCTTCTATGGTCTGTGGTAATTCTTCGTGAAAACTTATTTATAACAACTGCTTACCGTGATTATTTGCAGCTGATTTAGCTGGTTGCGACAAGATAAATATTTGTTTTCAAAAGATGTATCAAATATTTTAAATAATGTGCAAACACTTAATACTTTAACTCATCTGAACTCTTATTTATCTGAAACTTCATTCATCAAAACTCTTACTCTTATTCATTTGAACTCCAAGAAAGGTTTGGAACTTTGGTTGAAATAAATGGTAAATATTTTTAATGACATTTTACAAAACATCCAGGTAAAAGAAAAAATTATTGCATTCTAATTCACAAGTAAACTGAATACAATAATTCTTAATATAAATAAAGAACTACGTTATACTGATCAAGGAAAGCAAAACCCTCATCAGCATAATGCACATTAAAGCGGAAACTAAATTAAAGAGGAAGGTTAAACAATGAAACAAAAAATGAAAGAAAAATATTTCTTGAAATAACGCATATAAATATTGCACAAAAGGGGCATAGACGACTATCCATGGCCAAAGTCATCAGACATTTTAAAATAATCGCCTTGTAAAACAAAAATGTTCTGATACAAACACGTACGTGTCAAACAGATAAGGTCATCAATTTCAAAATCAAAGAAAGTAAATACTTATACTGTGTTCCAAGGGTCACAAAGAGCTTTCAACCAGAACATTAGTGAAGAGTAAGTTGATATTCAAAAATGTAATAATATATTTACCTATCTCGAAACTTCGAATTTCACTGCCAAAATCATAAGAGTACTTGCAGCATAAATACTGACACAATGTAAGGAAAAAATCGACAAACTAGAAATTCAACCAAACGATAAGAAATAGTGTCAGTATTCGAAACAATAGGCCGAAAATTAACATTAGCTTTGGTAAAACACAATAAAATCTAACACAAATGGACATTTTTAAAAATAACAGAATTTTAAAAGTTCACAGTAATAATCGCAGAAGATACATTATTTCTTTTTTTATTTAATTCACTGTTTTTACTTTTTCGGTGCAAACAAAAGGAGAGCTGAACTCCCTATGAGTCAAAATAAACGCACATAACTAGCACAAATGGTAAATTACAGCTACAATGAAGCCATCCTGATCCAGTGTGACAGAACATAAGTAAAATAATAAACAAGAAAATACAGTAAATGAAAACAAGAAATAAGTTGTAACAAAAGATTGAAATACAGAGAAATAAATTATACATGACCATCTATGACCATAGTTCGACTATGCTTAATTTTTTTCACCCCATTTCTTAATTTTATTAACTGCATTGACGAAATTGTTGTTCTCATTTTACCTTTCTGTCACACTAGGCGGCGCCACTCATATTTGAGCATTTTCGGTAGCATGTGGTTTTCATTTGGTGTTCAGATCTTGACACATTTTTACTATAGAAGAAAACCCAAACGTTTATGAAATAAACCGTCTGCTCTTATCTTGAACCATCCTGATTTAAAAATTTTATCTTTAGCATTTACCTCATTCGACGCACATCCATACAGACACTCTTAATTTTACTTCAAAGAAATTCCTCTAAAATATCTCTTTGGAAGATCTCATCAATATTACAAAACTTCCAATGAAAGACCCTCGACATTTTCTGTCTTGATAACCGATCAACTTTGGAATTATTAATTATTCTTCTCATTTGCCCGAAAATGAGGAGATAATAATCAGTCCCCATAGAATTCAGATACGAGGTTCTGACGACATTAAAAGAGGAGTTGAGTTGAGAAGGGTTCAGAATCTGTGTACGAATTTCCATGAATATTTGAATAGACAGCTCGGTCTCCGATATGATTATAAAAGTCACGAATTGTTTTTAATGGATAAAATTTCTTATCTGTGCTTATCTTGCTCTTATATTTTAAGTTTTGGCAACATATGTATTTTGTATTTTTTAACTAATTGGATGATAAAAGAAGTTTCCTTACTGCAAGAGAGCACGAAAGGATATTTTGATTACCATATAATTAAAAAAATCTGATGTGGGCAACACATGACTTTCCTTATATAATGCAATGAATTTACTACTTTTACAGTAAACAAATAGGTTTTCTTATAGTAGATACTTATATTCTTTCCAAGATATTGAATTTTCGACAATTAGTCGTCATTTTTATTGTTTGCACGTCATTTTAATCCATTTGGAGAGATTTTCGTTAATTTGACAACATTTCAAAAAGTCGCCAAGTTGGCGACATTTCGGCAAATTTATCGCCAAAATCTCGCCAGGCTTTACAGACGGAGAAATAAGTTATTCTTACAGCAGATAAATGATTATTGGCGTTCAAATACAAAAGTATTACTCGAAGTATCTTTTCTCATGAATGGAACAAGCTAGATCCACGAGAATGATATCACCCAAATTATCGCATGGTATTACATATGAAAAGTGAACATGTTTCTCAATAGGAAATATATTTTTTTATTTTATATGAATTTTTGATAATTTTTTTGAAAAATATGCAATATCTCGAGAACTGTTCATGTTAGCGTTCTAAAATTTATGTTAATCGTTTTCTAATGAAAAATTACATAAGAAATGTCTATCTGCGTAACTTACTTTACGGTTTTGATTTTTCAAAATTTCACTCGAAAATTTAGGTGGGTTCTGAACATTCGATTACGTTTAAAAACAATAGGCTTCCAGTGTTTACGGATTGTGATTTTTGTACCAATTTTCGTTCGAATCTGTTCATTCATTCGTCAGTTATCGTCTCCACAGACTCAATGACACACACACACACACACATACACATACTGTCACACACACACAGACATCACTTCAAAAATGTTTGATTCGTGATCGAGGATGCTTGAAACGTGCTCTCCCGTCGAAAACTGGAATTCGAATTTTCGACCCCGTCAGAATACTTTCCTTATACATTATGTATATAAGGAAAGCAAAAATTTGTATCGCGGCTATTTTTTGAAACTATAAGGTCTAATGATCATTGGGCCACAAATAATCCCTTCATGCATGATTGTGTCAAATGTTGTTCTATGCTGCCATGTTAAAAAAATATATAATTTAAAGGTTTCGCTCGAATTAAAAAAAAATCTATCTAGTTCTAGATTTTTTTTAACAAAGCTGGATATAAAGTTTCATGAAAATTCATTAATATTTGTGGTTGCTATTGTGTGCACAAGATATCGACCACAGACATCAGACAAACAGAGAGGCATCATTCCAAAAGTAGTCAAGACGTGTTCAGAAGGTCATATTAGCATCAAAATCTCAGAATTTAAAATTTTCGGGAAAAAACAATACTTTCTCAATACTACGTATGGCAAAGTAAAAATATTGTAGAGAAACAATAACTGAAATTAAAACTTTTTTATTACATGTTCTCACTAGAACTGAACAGACCAATTATTGTTATCTATTAAAATAAGCATATGCAATTTCACTGGAATCACTCGATATTTTCTAAAGATATCTCACTCCCTGTGGAAAAGTGAAACTTTTGATATCTCGAGGACGTCTCTTGATAACCTCCAAACACTGGTGTCTATTTATATCAGGTTAAAAACGCTTACCTAATGTCCACTCATTTAATTTTTACTTTCTTGTACATTGTATATAGTATACAGAAAGTATTGTTTTCACGAAAATTTTCAAATTCGAGATGTTGATGCCAATATATGTTTTAAGACCTCTTGAACACATTTTGGCTATTTTCGGAGTAATTTCCGTCCATCTAGATGCCTGCATGTCTGTCTGTATATATGTATGATTGTAGTTGGTATCTTGTATACACTATAACGGCCACAAATATTAATGTATTTCACGAAACTTTATATCCGGCTTTGTTATTAAAAAATCCAAAACTAGATAGAATTTACTACAAAGAGTGGTAACTCCTCATAACTATAAAACTATTAAGTAATAAATTAAAGACAAATCTTTAGATTTTAAAAAAGACATTTAATAAATCTCTTATTGACGTATATATAAAATAAAAGCCAGAGCGCTTTCGAGCATCTCTATACCCTTCCTCGGTGGCATTAAATGAAATTCGCAAACAACATGCTTAAATACCATCCACATTGGTAGGCCAAATTTGCATATTACAATCGTCATCATTTCAGAAAACAAAAAACACACCAATGCATGAGGGAGTGAGGTAGCCCAGTGGTTAACGAGCGGGAATTGCACTCGGTAGGCCCGGGTTCGATTCCCTCAGCTGCCAAATCTGCCGCCGTGTTCACGCGGATTACGATCACGTTAAACATGTGGGTTCGTAAGTCCTTTCGATAGGTTGATGGTAGGAGAAGGAGGGTACGGTCCCTGTGGATGCCTCCCTCCCCCACTGGGTTCCTGTCTAAATTGGGTGGCTCTTCCCGGCCGTCCAAACAGTTACCTTACCCCTTTCTGGTAGGTCGGACGGTCTGAGTCTCAACAACAACATCAATATATAAATTACGAACAAGGAAATTAAAAACACTGATAAGTTTAAGGATAAGGAAAACTATAAATACCAAGCCGGGGTATATGTGGTACCCCTTCTTTCTCCTAATAACGAATTCAAGTTTTATATTGGTATCACTAAACGTACGGTTGGTATATGGTTGTCTGAACATGCTCGGGACATTAAAAATGGTAAACATTCCACGACTCTTGCCCAACTTGTGGTTAAAGATAACTTTCAACCCCTTTTCGAAAAATCGTTTCTTTTAATTAGTTGTAATAACCCCGTTCTACTTTACTGTATGAATCCCTGTTTATTTATCTATTATATCGTGCTTCTATATGTAATTTTAATCCTGTGCATGTTTTAAGCTACGCTTGGCGACGCGTTCTCGATTCCATCCGCGTCAAGCCGTTACAATGTTATCTCAAGTTTTAATATTAATTGCTTGTAATTTATGCTTAATATGGAACTTGACAAATTGCCCTTCTAATTTGTATTATAAACGTGGTCAGTTTATTTTTTTGTTCGTAATTTATATACTCATGTGTTTTTTGTTTTCTGAAATGATGACGATTGTAATATGCAAATTTGAACTACCAATGTGGATGTTATTTAAGCATGTAGTTTGCGAATTTCATTTAATGCCACTGAGGAAGGTTATAGAAATGCCCGAAAGTGCTCTGGCTTTTATTACTTTCCTTATATACATAATGTATAAGGAAAGTATTGTGACGGGGTCGAAAATTCGAAATCGAGTTTTCGACGGGAGAGCACGTTTCAAGCATTCCTGATCACGAATCAAACATTTTTGAAGTGATGTCTATGTGTGTGTGTGTGAAAGTATGTGTGTGTGAAAGTGTATGTGTGTGTCAGTGAGTCTGTGGAGACGATATCTCATGAACAGATGGAGCGATTCCAATGAAATTTGATACAAAAATCACAATTCGTGAATACTGGAAGCCTATTGTTTTTAAACACAATCGAATGCTCAGAACCCACCTAAATTTTCGAGTGAAATTTTGAAAAAATCATCAAAAAATCAAAACCTTTAATAAAGTTACGGAAATAGACCTTTCTTATGCAATTTTCCCCCTAGAAAACGATTGACATAAACTTTAGAACAGCATGCACCATTCTCGAGATATTGTACATTTTTCAAACAAATTGATCAAAAAATCCCATAAATTAAAAAAAAATATTAACTGTTGAAAAACATGTTCATTTTTCATGTATAATATCAAGCGATAAATTTGGTGATATCATTCTCGTGGGTCTAGCTCGTTCCATTCATGAGAAAAGATACTTTGAGTAATACTTTTGTATTTGAACGCCAATAGTCATTTATCTGGTATAAGAATAACTTATTTCTCCGTCCATAACGCTTGGCGAGATTTTGGCGACGAATTTGGCGGAATGTCGCCAACTTGGTGACTTTTTTAAATGTTGCCAAATTAACGAAAATCTCGCCAAATGGATAAAAATGACTCTAAATCAATGAAAATAACGACTAATCGTCGAAAATTCAATATCTTGGAAAGAATATAAGTATCTACTATAAGAAAAACCTATTACTTTGCTTATATACATAATGTATAAGGACAGTATTGTGACGGGGTCGAAAATTCGAAATCGAGTTTTCGACGGGAGAGCACGTTTCAAGCATCCCTGATCACGAATCAAGCATTTTTGAAGTGATGTCTGTGTGTGTGTGTGTGTGTGTGTGTGTGTGTGTGTGTGTGTGTGTGTGTGTGTGTGTGTGTGTGTGTGTGTGTGTGTGTCAGTGAGTCTGTGGAGACGATAACTGACGAACGAATGGACCGATTCGAACCAAATTTGGTACAAAAATCACAATCCGTAAACACTGGAAGCTTATTGTTTTTATGCGTAATCGAATGTTCAGAACCCCCCTAAATTTTCGAATAAAATTTTGAAAAAATCGTCAAAAAATCAAAACCACTAATAAATTTACGCAAATAGACATTTCTTATGTAATTTTTCATTAGAAAACGATTGACATAAATTTTAGAACGCTAACATGAACCGTTCTCTAGATATTGCACATTTTTCAAAAAAATTATTAAAAAGTCATATAAAATGAAAAAAAAAATATTTCCTATTGAGAAACATGTTCACTTTTCATATGTAATACCATGCGATCAATTGGGTGACATCATTCTCTCGTGTATCTATCTCGTTCCATTCATGAAAAAAGATACTTTGAGTAATACTTTTGTATTTGAATATAGTCATTTATCTGCCAATAGTCATTTATCTGCTGTAAGAACGACTTATTTCTTCGTCCATAACGCTTGGCGAGATTTTGGCGACGAATTTGGCGGAATGTCGCCAACTTGGCGACTTTTTGAAATGTTGCCAAATTAACGAAAATCTCGCCAAATGGATAAAAATGACGCTAAATTAATGAAAATGATGACTAATTGTCGAAAATTCAATATCTTGGAAATAATATTAGTATCTACTATAAGAAAAACCTATTTTTTTATTGTAAATGTTGTAAATTCATTACATTATATAAGGAAAGTCATGTGTTGCCCACATCAGATTTTTTTTTACTGTAAAAGTAGTAAATTCATTGCATTATATAAGGAAAGTCATGTGTTCCCCACATCAGATTTTTTTATATATACGTCTATAGGAGGTTTATTAAATAACTTTTTTGAAATCTAAAGATTTGTCTTTAATTTATTACTTAATCGTAGATAGAATTTTTTTAAATTGAAGTGAAAACTTTTAAATTTTATATATTTCTTTAACAACGCAACATAGGGCAAAATTTGATATAATCATGTATAAAAAAGGTTATTTATGACTCAATGATCATAAAACTTCATATTTCCAATCAGTATAGTGAAAAATAGCCGCCATACAATTTTTGTGCTCTTTAAAGCGAAGGGTAACACGTTATAATTGCAATCATTTAAACTTGAGATACCGATTTTACAAAAATGTTCTTGTAAAATTTGAAAACAGAAAACGCTACTAAAAAGAGATTTTGGTATGTGAAAGTCAAGTTGAACCACGCTACAGTTAATCTTATGAGTAAACGCTTAGCGTGAAATTATTCTGTATACGATTTTTTCATTTTAGATCAAAATTGTGCAATATCTCAAGAACGGCACACGTTAAAGTTTTGTATTCGTTTCTAAATAAAAAATCTGATGTGAGCAGATAACTTTCCTTATATAATGCAATGAATTCACTCCTTTTACAGTAAAAAAATAATGTATAAGATCCACGGTACTGTGTTTTTATAGTTGAATTGTACATTGGGCGATTTTCAGGATGACAACATGTAAAACCATTTCAAAATACTCAATTTACTTATACTTCGCGCAACTCTAAACAATCATCAATATTGATAGCATCCTCAATAAACCATATATTAAAATACTTTAATAATTCCTTCATGATCTAGGCGTCATTTTTATTGATTCAGAGTCATTTTTATCAATTTGGCGACATTTTCGTTAATTTGCCAACATTTGAAAAAGTTGTCAAGTTAGCGATATTCCACCAAATTCGTTGCCAAGGGTTATGAGAGATAGGTTATTCTTGTAGCAGATAACTGACTATTGGCTTCCAAATGCAAAATTGTTACCTAAAGTATCTTTTCTCATAAATGGAACTAGCTAGATCCACGAGAATGATGTCACTCAATTTATTGCATGATATTACTTTTGAAAAGTGAACGCATTAGATATAATATATATATAATATATATAATATATATAATAGATAATATAGATATATAGTATAATATATATTATATAATATATATTATATATAATATATATATGTTACTGTGAAAGACCGAAATTGGAGAATGTCGACTTTCACCGGTGAATGTCAACGCATACCAAATGCGTCGGTGAAAGACCGAATATTTGATTATATTTTTGTGCATTCGGACAATCACCGGTGTATGTCGACAAGCACAGACATGCTCTGGTGGAGGTCGAAAAGAGAAGCAGAGGTCAACAGAGAGGCGACAGTCTGTCGCTAAATCCTTTGTTCTGCTGCGGTTAAAGTTATGTGGCATATATTTGTTATACTCTGGAGCATTACTGTTTGTCAGTCTTATGCAAAGTTTGATGGTGCGCGCAACGTTTTCGGAAAATTTTATTTTTTTATTCGATACCCTAATTTATATTGAATGGATACTGCAGTGAATCGTGATCTTTTTTTTTTAAAGTTAAATGCATTAATTGCGAGTAAACGAGAAGACAATTGTTTTTATTTTTCTCAAGAAAAGTACTCTCAAATACTTTCTGAAGTGATTTCTGCTAAAACTAAGTGCAGCACACCTTTGGATTACAGACGGTTAAGACGTTTTGACGTTTTAAAAATTAATGATGAAGAGAAGTTAATTGTACCATTAAAACCAGGAGAAACGAATATACAGTATTATGTTACCAATGATGAATTGTTCAGTATACTATTTGAAACTCACACCAGAATAAGCCACGGAGGAAGAACACGTATGCTTAAAGATTTGCAAGTTAAATACAAAAATATTACATATGAAGTTGTAATGTTGTATTTAAATTTATGTACACAATGTCAAATGAAACATAGTGCACCTAAGAAAGGTATTGTTGTGAAGCCAATGGTCAGTTCTGAGTTAAACTCTAGATGTCAAGTTAATCTGATAGACCTGCAGTCACACAGGGATGGTGAATATAAGTTCATAATGGTGTATCAAGATCATTTAACTAAGTTTGTCCAGCTACGACCATTGAAAACTAAGACAGCTGAAGAAGTAGCGTATCACCTTCTTCAAATATTTTTAACATTTGGTGCTCCAGCTATATTGCATTCAGATAATGGTAGGGAATTCAGTAGGGAATTCGCGCCTGAAACACGGAGAAGAGAATGCAAACCTCCGACATATTCAACATTCACCATTAGTGCATGGTGAATGTCGACATTTGCCGGTGTAAGTAAGAAATAAGGATATTTGGCAAATATTTTGGACATACACCAAGCGACTATGTGAATGTTGACATTCACCGGTGAAAGTCGACATTCTCCAAATTTCGGTCTTTCACGGTAACATATATAATATATATTTTTTATTTTATTTTATTATAATATTTAAATTTAAATAAATTATAATAAAAAAATTATAATATAAAAGATTAAAATATAAAAAAATAAAAATATAAAAAATTATAATATTTAAAATATAATATATATATATATATTTTATTTTATTTTTATTATAAAAAAAATAAATAATATATGTAATATATATTATATAATATTATATAATATAGATTAGATAATATAGATAGACAATAGATAATATTTTTTTTAACTTTATATGACTTCTTGATAATTTTTTTGAAAAGTGTAAAATATCTCGAGAGCGGTTCATGCTAGAGTTCTATAATTTATTTTAATCGTTTTCTAATAAAAAATTACATAAGAAATTACTATTTACGTAACTTTAGTAAAAGTTTTTATTTTTTGATGATTTTTTCAAAATTTTACTCGAAAATTTAGAGGGGTTCTGAACATGCGATTCCGTATAAAAACAATACGCTTCCAGTATTCATGGATTTTAATTTTTGTACCAAATTTGGTTCGAATCGGTCCATTCGTTCGTCAATTATCGTCTCCACAGACTCACTGACACACACACACACACATACACATACTTTCACACAGACACACACGCACACACACACACAGACATCATCTCAACGTATGATTCGTGTTCAGGTATGCTTGAAACGTGCTCTCCCGTCGAAAACTCGAATTCGAATCCGTCACAATACTTTCCTTATACATTATATGTATATAAGGAAAGTAAAAAGATTACATATGAAATTAATATTTCTGCAGCAATATTTAACATAAATCTTTGTAATTTCTTTATAATTGTGAAAAAATGTAGGGCTTTTCCCTGGCCTATGGCGTTTATGGATTGAAATAATCGTATCAAATTTTATTTGATTCGTTCGATTTGTTCAAGAGATACCGTGCCAAGAAACAATATTTGATTTGAATTCAGAGATACGCATTGCACAGTATGTGTAGATTCACTAAAATCGAATTTTAAACTCAATCGTCGAATTCTTAACACCATCACAATATTTTCCTTTTACATTGCTCTCTATTGAAAGAAAATTAAAATTATGTATACCTTCTGTACCACTATTTTTATATTATTACATTTAATGAAATGTTTGTAAATGTAAACTTGCAGAACTAATTTTCTCTTACTTCGAAATTGAAATCCATTTGATATAGGATAATACGTAGATTCTGTGTTTCACTGTTACTCCTTAAAATGTTATGTTCGCATTGTTAATATCTTACTTGCTAATTATCTATGCACGAGTAAAACACCTGTTTTACCACATCTAACATTTAATTTTACATCCTCGTTTAATATCATCTCACTGCACCAAATTTGTACGTGAGCAATTCAAATGAGCAAAAAGGATCAAGTGTAATAAAATTCTAAATCAGCTTGTATTTTAAATTAATAAAAATAATAAATGTAACTTTTGAACTGTACTTCTACAGCTAGTGTGCTCTGGGTACGTAGAAACAGGGATATAACTAACTTTTGATACCCAGGAGCAAAAAACTTCATCGCTCCCTTTCCTATAATGATCTTTTATCCTTTTAGTAAACCAAAAACGTGTTCAGCGCACTTTTCTAGAAGGAAAAAATTTCAATTTTAAATTTAGACATTTGTCATCTACTTCATCCATTTTATAAAGCAATTAAAATTAATTTGTAAAATAGCAAATTTAATTCACCTTCACAATTTTATTTAATTTATACTTCTCATTCTTGCATTTAGAATCTTTTTTAATAGTGAACGAAAAAATCTCATAAAATTTACTAATAAAATACTATTAGAACCGTTTACGCTAGCATCCTGAGAACCGCAATTTTTAAAAGCAGTTCATATTTTTACTCCAATTCAATTTAAATAACATCAACGATATAGCATTGAATAGAGTAAAATGAGTAGAGTGAAATCACTATTTTAAATAAACGATAGGAAAAAAAGCAAATTTTTGTGAAGAAAAAAATGAATAAACATATCAGAAAAAAAATTGTGAGCTACATTAATCCAACCCAAATACTGGGGAAATTACATGAACACTTCATTTTTATTCTTATAAAAGCTCATTTATATAATATACGAGAGAATAAAAAAATCAAAGTATTTGTGTAGCGTAACTAAAATTTAAATGCATTAAGACAGAGAAAATATACTTTTTTTTTTACATCCACTGGGGAGAGGTAAAAGGTTGAAAACGTCAAATTATTATTTTTAATTTTGGAAAAAAGTATTAGCAATGTAAGAATTTGTTTGATTGAGAGTTTTCATCAAATTAAGTATTTTTTAATCATGTGTTTAGTGTAAAATTCTGCGGAATGTAACATTAAGCTGCTAAAACTAACATCATTCGATGTCGACGAACAATGATCCAATATGAAGAGAACAACTGACAAGAATGCAAAGCTTCAATGTGTCCAGACGGATTTTACAATTCAGGTTGAATTCCAACTATTAATTGTAGATGGTTAATTATTAGCTTTCAAAGCTTAATTTGCTTATATAAATAGAACAAAACAAAAACTATTAGAACATAGCCTCGATTCTCTGTATAGCATATACAAACACTCATAAATTTTGAGGATATAAAAAGATAAAGGAGCATTTAGAGTAGTAGAGTAAATTTTGTATTTCGATATGTGTATTTATCTATACATTTACAAAATGTGTGTGATTACGTAAGTATTTATCTATGCATCTATATCCAGCGTTTTTGCACCCAACTAATTCGCTGATGCAAAATCCGTGATTGATGTTTGAAAGACCTTTACTTATTAAAAAATCATAAAAAAAATATACATCGATTTTTAATTATTTGCCATGAAGTCAAGCGAAAAAATGCTCTCATTTAGTGATAAGTTTTTATAGTGTGGATAATATCCATTGTGGCATATTCATTGTAACATATCAAAATACAATTCAGTGTGACAGATATACGGTGGTGAAACTTTGAGAAAAGGTGTCGCCAGTGATGGGACTTTGAAAACTATTATTTTACGTACAGATCAAACTACTACTAAACTAAAATAACTTAGTTTGCGTTGTAATCTGCTTCTAACGAAGCTACTTTAGATCTAGTACGTTGCCTTCTAATTGAATGCGTCATCGGTAATTTAGGCAAGCTACGCATTGGGGACATATACTACTACATTCTTTCAATATGCGGTTCGTTTCAACAATGATTGCTACCACACTGAAGGCACGGCCACAGGCAATAGAGACGCAATAAACTAGGATAATAACCTGTTTCTACTGAATATTTGAGCTAGGCCTTTTACAGTATATAGCAGCCTTAATTTGATCAGCGTACGAGACACAGTGCACGACGTATATACACGTACATCCTGAATCCGCAATACATGGCCTGCCTTAGTCGCAATCATTTTATACTTCATTCATCTTTAGAAAGAGAATGTGCTCATTTTAGAATGCTAGTATAAAACATTCTCACGATATTGCATTTTTAATTAAATTGACACTGAAGTTATAGATCTGTTACTCCGATAATATTTATGGTAATATTGGGCCCAATACCCATCCGTCCATAATTCGTCCGATTTTAACATTCTTGGTGTCTATCGTTAACCGTAACCTGTCCAGAAGACAGACACCTGGCATGTAATTAATCAACTATATTTCTAGTTTTATATTTCTAGTTTTAATCAACTATACAGGATGAGTCAAAACTCTTGGGCCAAACGTTAAGGGGTGATAAGTCACATCTAAAGAAGCAATTTTTGTCATACAAAGCAGGGTCGTAACGCAAGAGGTGAACCGCTAGATGTTTCTGGCATTGAACGCAGTGACGACTGCGTCAGAACTAGACAGGGTTTAAGCTGATCGCCTGATCTCTCCTCTCTTGACTTTTTCGTATGGGGCCATATAAAAAGTCTCATCTACGATAGCCCCATCGACCCCGACGAGGACCTTGTTGCTAGGATTGCTGTTGCTGCCGGCGTTGTCCAAGATATGCCGGGTGTTTTTGCTAACGTGCGCCGCTCGCTATGTCGCAAATGTGAAACCTGCATTACTGCTGGTGGTCACACTCTTGATCAATTTCTGGAACTTTGTCCATGCATTCTGCAATTTCTGTCAGTAAAACATATTTCGTGCTTACACTGTCATTTTTTTGTTTACTCTTTTCATGAAAGTCATAATTTCCTCATTTCATGAGCTACCACCTAGCGGTTCACCTCTTGCGTTACGACCTTGCGATACGACCCTCTTGCGTTACGGCCCTCTTGCGTTACGGCCCTCTTGCACTACGACCCTCTTGCGTTAAGGCCCTCTTGCGTTACGACCCTATGGCAAAAATAGCGAGTGGCGCACGTTAGCAAAAACACCGGCATATCTTGGACAACGCCGACAGCAACAGCAATCCTAGCAACAAGGTCCTCGTCGAAGTCGATGGGGCTATCGTAGATGAGACTTTTCATGTGGTCCCATAAGAAAAAGTCGAAACAGGAGAGATCAGACGATCAGCTTAACCCCTGGCTAGTTCTGACGCAGTCGTCATTGCGTTCAATGTCAGCGATGTCTAGCGGATCACCTCTTGTGTTACGACCCTGCTTTGTATGATAAAAATTGCTTGTTTAGATGTGATTTATCAACCCTTAATGTTTGGCCCAAGAGTTCTGACTCACCCTGTATTTCTAGAAATCAATATTTTTCAAAACTAGCAAATCTTTTTCAAATGAAATGCAATTTACAAGTTTTTCTCTTTAGTTCCCCACAAATGTGCAAATTCGGAACCGCTTAAGGGGAAAAAAAAAAGTCGGACTTGCAGTGATCCAATTTTTCGCATGATCGTTTTTCCAATAATCAGCACGCCATTGTAATTAAATATATCGTCATTATTTTCTAAAATCATAACATGCTAAATATTACATCTAATGAATGTGCTGATGATTTCTTCGTTGGACGAACATCCAATTTCGGGAAATCGCGTGACTTCGTACATTTCCGTTGCATATCTGAACAACGTAAAGGGGAAAAAAAAACGCATTTCTGAAATTAATGATTTCATTTTTCTCCTGTCATCCTTGGCAATAAACGCATGGTCTACATTTACCTGGTTGTACATTTGAAGTTCAAAATTACTTTTAAAGACCTTAAGTGCCATTTTAAAAAAAAATCATATGACTGGCAATGTGCGTAGTAACGAAATTAAAGTTAAATGGAAATCCCAAAAGTTAATGACATATCACTAATGATCTTCGAAAATGTTCCCCCGTTGTAAAATTTAAAATTATTCTTTTCTAATGTTCATGTAACTGATTTTGATGTAATATTGCTTTTATTTTATTTTTATAGAACTTATATAGGCAGTACCTGACTTTTCCTACCTAGTAACAAGAACATCTAGTGTGTTTTTGCCCTTCCAGACACTCCAGAAGCCCGGCCCGGTGACCTACAAAGCTAAATCTTTGCACATTTACAGTATCAACTACAATACAATCGGATTTTCCTATTTACTCTCACGGTAGCGGAGAAAAGGAGAGGGACTTGCAAAGTACATATTTTACGATCCTCCAAATGTCCCCTGGAGAACTAGAATGATAAATCTTTGCTCACCTTGCCCTCTTTATAGTAACGACATTCGGATAGAACTTAACGGAGCCAAATTATCGATTTAATCATCCCGGGGCGGAGAAAATGAGGAGTTTCGAAAAGTCATTTAAAACCCTCCAGAACACCCCCCCCCCGCCCCCCCCACACACACACACACCTGGTAACCTAGAAGGCTGAATGATACGAGCTATTGATGATGATGATGGTGGTGGTAGTGATGATGATGAATATCGCATCGGACACATAACATAGTCTGATTTTCACACACACCCTACCCAGTTGCAGAGATTATGAGGCTCTTTAAATGTCTTTCCAGAATCTCAAACAGCCCGGTGGCTTAGGAGATTGAATCTTTGCACATTTTTAGTTTGGACCTGTGGGTCGAATCTATCGAAGTCGGACTTTCGATTTTCATCCTGTAGTGGACAAAATGATGGGGTATGGTGTTGTTGTTGAGACCCAGACCGTCCGACAATGGGGTATGGTGTGAAGTTTTACAGAACCCTCCCAAAACCCCACAGGAAATATAAAAGTCTGAAACTCGACCACGGGGGCAGAAGCTAACTTAGTAAATTTTCAAGTGAGACACCCATTTTCAACGCTAAATACCATACATAGTTAAACAAAAAAAATAACTTGTTAAAATTCCGTTTCAACCTTAATTTTTTAAGTATTAGTTTCCCTATCTTTGATAAATTATAAACATAACCATAATTTATATCCACTGGCGATAAGTCAATGTAGGTATAACATGTGTAGATAAGTGTTACATAAGGGAACTCGTAGATAGATAAGTATAAGATACGGGAAACTTAACAAAAGTGAGAGTACTGATTAACTCACTCTCCCACATACGCACATATCACCTTAGGAAATTTCGAATTCGGGGATATTCAAGACGTGGACGTGTATATCTGTCAAAAATTTCCAAATGAATTCAATTTCTGATAAATTATAATTTTTCAACAACTGTGGTCTTTTTTTCCTACCCAGACCATCAAACCTACCCGAAGGTGTAAGGCAACAGTTTGAACGTCTGGAGCAAAGCCACACAATTTAGACCGGAATCCAATAGAGATGGCAGCCACAGGGACAGTACCACCTCCCCCCTCCCCAACCCATCACCTTTCAAATGAATTTTCGGACCTCCAAATTTAATGTGCCCATACTCCGCATCAACGCGGAAATAATTTTGGGCGGCGAGGATAGAACCCGAATCTAGCGATTGCGATCCCAATGCCTTAACCACTGTCCCATTTTTTTCACAATCTGTGGATTTGGAGCAACAAGATGGACGATTCGGATGTGACCTGTAGTCATTTGCTTTTGTCGTTGTATATTTAATTCTTTGGATTTTGAACCTCATAGGGCTAAGTTCTCCTGGGCCCGCCATACGAATGTACTCATTTTTAGGAATAACTCGGGTACCGAAGCAGCTAAAAAGTCCAAATTTGGTATGTCGTTGTCTTTCATACATTTAAGTTACATACATTTTAATAAATACATTTTTCACACATTTAAGATACATACAAATAATAAAAAAGTGTACTTTATAAAACTACAATTCTTTTCCGTCTTTGACTTACTTCTTACACAATTGATTTATACATTACACAAAACTAACTTGAGTACAATAAGGAAACATTGAGTGTATTTTTTCGTACGCTCATTTTGAAATTAGAAATATTTGCACTTCTGTTTTCATACGCTCATTAACTAGATGGGGTTACTATAGTAGTCGATTCGCTTTTCAATATCAATTAAAAAAAATCTAATGTGAGCAACACATGGCTTTCCTTATATAATGAATGAATTTACTACTTTTGCAGTTAAAAAAATGTTATTCTTATAGTAAATACTTATACTCGTTCCAAGATATTTAATTTTCTTCAATTAGTCATCATTTTCATTGATTCAGCGTCATATTTATCCTTTTGGCGAGATTTTCATTAATTTGGCAACATTTAAAAATGCCGCCAAGTTGGCGACATTCCGCCAAATTCGTCGCCAAAATCTCGCCAAGCGTTATGGACGGAGAAATAAATTATTCTTACATCAGATAAATGACTATTGTGCGTTCAAATACAAAAGTATTACTCAAAGTATCTTTTCTTGTGAATGGAACGAGTTAGATCCATGAGAATGATGTCACCAAATTTATCACATGATATTACATATGGAAAATAAACATGTTTCTCACAGTTAATATCTTTTTTTAATTTATGGGATATTTTTGATAAATTTATTTTAAAAATGTGCATTATCTCAAGAACGGTTCATGCTAGCATTCTAAAGTTTATGTCAATCGTTTTCTAAGGAAAAATTACATAAGAAATGTCTATTTGCGTAATTTTATTAAAGGTTTTGATTTTATGACTTTTTCAAAATTTCACTCGAAAATTTAGGGGGGTTCTTGACATTCGATTGTGTTTTAAAACAATGGGCTTCCAGTATTCATGAATTGTGATTTTTGTACCAAATTTCATTCAAATTGCTCCATTCGTTCGTCAGTTTTTGTCTCCACAGACTCACTGACACACACACACAGAGAGAGAGAGAGAGAGAGAGAGACAATACCTCAAAAATGTTCGATTCGTGATCGGGGATGCTTGAAACGTGCTCTTCCGTCGAAAACTCGAATTCGAATTTTCAACCCCGTCACAATACTTTCCTTCCCGGCCGTCCAAACAGTTACCTTACACCTTTCTGGTAGGTCGGACGGTCGGGATCTCAACAACAATACTTTCCTTATACATTATGTATATAAGGAAAGTAATATTTATTGAAATATGAAAAAACATGAGTAAAATGTTTCATTTCAATTTCAGAAATCGATTGGTTTCAACTCAAAATACCATTTTTATACTGCAAAATTTTTGTTTTTACTTACTAAAATTAATTTACACATGAACTATATTGCCTAGCGGAGGCTCACAGTTTTCCCTATATACCTCTCTGTTGAAAAGTAAGTCTTACGAAGACTTCCATCGTTCTAAAAATAAATACACCCAATTATCGCCCACATGTTTAATATTTCATCTCCTACCTAATTTCGTCTTTTGTAAAAGGACAGCAATTCACCATAATTACTGGGGAAGATACCCAAATCGAACGTGCATATCCGGATAACTTCAAATATAACCTATATAAAAGTCAAATGCAGATATGAAACTGCGTCATGTTCCAACTACCGAGCCATTAATCTTCATCTTCTAGGGAGGTCTGCCAACAATTAAAAGTTCTAATGACGGCCATTTAATGAGCGATGGTTCATTATTCATCGGAACGTTATCGTAATTAGTTCTTCATATATTAATGAGTGCCTATATAACGAAACGCACGTTTAGTGGTGGTGATTTATTGGCGATGTTGAGGGATTTGAAGGATGAGTGCGATATTCGAACATAGTTATAATTGTTGGGACATGGAGTTATACATTAATGTGCCAATTAAATTCGTGTTTCATGTTTTATGAAATTCTCGTATAAATCTTTTTGCAACACTGTTCAGGAATCTGTCTTTACATGACAATGCTCTTGGCTCTTTTTATGACAATGCTCTTGACTCTTTTTATGACAGTGCTCTTGGCTCCTTTTATGACAGTGCTCTTGGCTCTTTTCATGACAGTGTTCTTGGCTCTTTATATGACAGTGCTCTTTGTTCTTTATACGACAGTACTCTTGGCTCTTTATATTACAGTGCTCTTGGTTCTTTATATGATAGCGCTCTTGGCTCTTTATATGACAATGCTCTTGATTCTTTATATGACAGTGCTCTTGACTCTTTTTATGACAGTACACTTGACTCTTTTTATGACAGTGTTCTTGGTTCTTTATATGACAGTGCTCTTGGCTCTTTATATAACAGCGCTCTTGGCTCTTTATATGACAGTGCTCTTGGCTCCTTTTATGACAGTGCTCTTGGCTCTTTATATGACAGTGCTCTTGGTTCTTTATATGATAGTGCTCTTGGCTCTTTATATGACAATGCTCTTGATTTTTTATATGACAGTGCTCTTGACTCTTTTTATGACAGTACACTTGACTCTTTTTATGACAGTGTTCTTGGTTCTTTATATGACAGTGCTCTTGGTTCTTTATATGACAGTACTCTTGGCTCTTTATATGACAATGCTCTTAAATATGACAGTGCTCTTGACTCTTTATATGAATGCTCTGCGAGCTCTATGACTTTGCTTTCCTACCTGCGAGTATAGATTGAAATGTTAGAAAAAGGTAGAAGAAATATTACTTGGTATTAAATTCATACGGACAGTAAAGAAACGTGGGTTGTTATGAACACTTATATGCGGAGGATGGTAGATTTTGCACTACATAATTACTTTATCAGTGCTAGTATTCTAATTCCTGCAGAAAAATGTCCAATAGGACAAACTCTATACTTATATATAAAAAATCTTATGTGGGCAGCACATGACTTTTCTTATATAATGCAATTAATTTACTACTTTTACAGTAAAAAGAAATATGATGTGGGCAGCACATGACTTTCCTTATATAATGCAATGAATTTACTTCTTTAACAGTTAAAAAAATGTTTTTATAGTAGATACTCATATTCTTTCCAAGATATTGAATTTTCTTCAATTAGTCGTCATTGTTATCCATTTAGCGAGATTTTCGTTAATTTGGCAACATTTAAAAATGTCGCCAAGTTGGCGACAATTCGCTAAATTTGTCGCCAAAATCTCACCAAGCGTTATTGACGAAGAAATAAGTTATTCTTACAGCGGGTAAATGACTATTGGCGTTCAAATACAAAAGTTATAGCAAAGATTGACTGTTTAATCCATACAAGATTGTGCCGCTATGTTTTTACTTTCCTTATATACATAATGTATAAGGAAAGTATTGTGACGTGGTCGAAAATTCGAATTCGAGTTTTCGACGGGAGAGCACGTTTCAAGCATCCTTAATCACGATTCAAACGTTTTTGAAGTGATGTCTGTGTGTGTGTGTGAAAGTATGTGTGTGTGTGAGTCTGTGGATACGATATCTCACGAACGAATAGAGCGATTCGAATGAAATTTGGTAGAAAAATCACAATCCGTGAATACTGGAAGCCTATTGTTTTAAAACATAATCGAATGCTCTCAAAGTATCTTTTCTCGTAGTAAATGAAACAGGTTAGATCCATGAGAATAATGTCAAATTTATCGCGTGATATTATATATGAAAAATGAACATATTTCTCAACAGTTAATTTTTTTTTAATTTATGGGATTTTTTGATAAATTTATTTGAAAAATGTGCAATATCTCGAGAACGGTTCATGCTAGCGTTCTAAAGTTTATGTCAATCGTTTTCTAAGGAAAAATTACATAAGAAATATCTATTTGCGTAACTTTATTAAAGGTTTTGATTTTTTGATGATTTTATCAAAATTTCACTCGAAAATTTGGGAGGATTCTGAGCATTCGATTATGTTTTAAAACAATAGGCTTCCAGTATTCACGGATTGTGATTTTTCTACCAAATTTTATTCGAATCGCTCTATTCGTTCGTGAGATATCGTATCCACAGACTCACACGCACACATACTTTCACACACACACACACAGACATCACTTCAAAAACGTTTGATTCGTGATTAAGGATGCTTGAAACGTGCTCTCCCGTCGAAAACTCGAATTCGAATTTTCGACCACGTCACAATACTTTCCTTATACATTATGTATATAAGGAAAGTAAAAACATAGCGGCACAATCTTGTATGGATAGAACAGTCAATCTTTGCTATAACTATAAAGAAAAATAAATCAAAATTGTATAAAGTACTAATTGAAATTCTTAGCTTTTCCCCGGGTTAATGTAGAATTAAATCTGATTTTAATTCGCACAAAACGGTGTGATGCTAACAAATACAGAAACATTTTTTTTCCTTTACAGATATTGACTTTCGTACATTCAAAATTGTCAAATTTAAAGAATAATTCTAATGATTAAACTAATATTTCTTTTTAATTTCCTAGCAAACAGCATGAACAATTTCGCATACTCCAAGCAATATATTCTGCAGTTTAAAGGTTCAGTGTGCGTGGTTAGGTTTTCCCCCGAATTTCTAAGATACTTTACAGCTTATAACATGGTATTATCTTGTTTTCGTCTGCAAACATGGTATTGTCTTGTTTTAGTCTGCAAACATGGTATTGTCTTGTTTTCGTCTGCAAACATGGTTTCCTTGAAATGCCACATATCTACACTAATAAAACGCGTCGTACCGTAGGTAGTTGTGTATGTGGCTGCCTGTTTGCCCGGGTATTTGCAACGTGAATACTGGGTCTAGAAAGTAGAGATTAGTTAGTCTTCAATTAGAGATACAGATAGTGGAACAAAGGTTATTGAAATGAAAATTTAAAATAAAATTCTTTTCATTTTTTAGCAAAGTATACCTCTCCAAAACTGAAAAATTCGATAACTTTGGGCTTTCATGGCCTTGATTTCAATTACCAAATGAATTATTTGAGTAGAAGGTGTAGGTTTGTCTCCAATGAAAGACATGAATCTCCTGATAAAATTTGTGAAAATGAAAATATTCATTTTTAATTTACAATAAACCGAAATGATCGCCAACTGTACCAAAAATCTCTGGTACACTCCGTCAAAAAGTACAAAAGTCAATCCTTAAAATAAGACCAAAATAAAATACTCAATACTATTTATCGATTTTTCGTGGATATTTTCATGAAGGATATTTTTGGGAAAAATATGTTTGTCGTGATTACATACCGTTTGAGGCCTTAATTTGATTTTACAATTACGATGTACAACAAAAAACTTAACATTCCGATCAAAATATTTTAGGAGGATCAAAATTCATCATTTAGCTTTCTTTTAAAAAATATTTATCTATTTTCATTAAACGTAATATAACAATAAATAAAAGAAAATCTGATGTGGGCAACACATGACTTTCCTTATATAATGCAATGAATTTACTACTTTTACAGTTTAAAAAATCTGATGTGGGCAACACATGACTTTCCTTATATAATGAAATGAATTTAATACTTTTACAATAAAATAAATAGGTTTTTCTTCTAGTAGATACTAATATCCTTTCCAAGATATTGACTTTTCGACAATTAGTCGTCATTTTCATTGATTTAGCGTCATTTTTATCCATTTGGCGAGATTTTCGTTAATTTGGCAACATTTCAAAAAGTCGCCAAGTTGGCGACATTCCGCCAATTTTGTCGCCAAAATCTCGCCAAGCGTTATGGACAAAGAAATAAGTTATATATATATATATATATATATATATATATAACTTATTAGATATTGAATTTTCGACATATATTATATAACTATTATTATATATTTATATATTATATAACTTATTAGATATTGAATTTTCCACAATTAGTCGTCATTTTCATTGATTTAGCGTCATTTTTATCCATTTGGCGAGATTTTCGTTAATTTGGCAACATTTCAAAAAGTCGCCAAGTTGGCGATATTCCGCCAATTTCGTCGCCAAAATCTCGCCAAGCGTTATGAACGAAGAAATAAGTTATTCTTACAGCAGATAAATTGGCGTTCAAATGCAAAAGTATTACTCTATATCTATATTAAGTATCTTTTTTCATGAATGGAACGAGCTAGATCCACGAGAATGATGTCACCCAATTTATCGCATGATATTATATATGAAAAGTAAACATGTTTCTCAATAGGAAATATTTTTTTTCTATTTTATTTGACTTTTTGATAATTTTTTTGAAAAATGTGCGATATATAGAGAACGGTTCATGTTAGCGTTCTAAAATTTATGTCAATCGTTTTCTAATGAAAAATTACATAAGGAATGTCTATTTACGTAACTTTATTATTGATTTTGATTTTTTGACGATTTTTTCAAAATATCATTCGAAAATTTAGGGGAGTTCTGAACATTCGATTGCGTATAAAAACAATAGGCTTCCAGTGTTTACAGATTGTGATTTTTGTACCAAATTTGGTTCGAATCGGTCCATTCGTTCGTCAGTTATCGTCTCCACAGACCCACTGACACACACACACACACACATACACACACACATACTTTCACACACACACACACACAGACATCACTTCAAAAATGTTTGATTCGTGATCAGGGATGCTTGAAACGTGCTCTCCCGTCGAAAACTCGAATTCGAATTTTCGAGCCCGTCACAATACTTTCCTTATACTTTATGTATATAAGGAAAGTAAAAATGTTATTCTTATAGTAGATACTTATATTCTTTCCAATATATTGAATTTTCTTCAATTAGTCGTTATTTTCATTGATTTAGAGTCATTTTTATTAATTTGGCGAGATTTTTGTTAATTTGGCAACAATTAAAAAAGTCGCCAAGTTGGCGACATTCTGCCAATTTCGTTGCCAAAATTTCGCCAAGCGTTATGGACGAAGAAATAAGTTATTCTTACAGCAGATAAATGTCTATTGGCGTTCAAATACAAAAGTATTACTCAAAATATCTTTTTTCATGAATGGAACGAGCTAGATCCACGAGAATGATGCCACCCAATTTATTGCATTATATTACATATGAAAAGTGAACATGTTTCTCAATAGAAAATATTTTTTTTCTATTTTTATGACTCTTTGATAATTTTTTTGAAAAATGTGCAATATCTCGAGAACGGTTCATGTTAGCGTTCTAAAATTGATGTCAATCGTTTTCTAATGAAAAATTACATAAGAAATGTCTATTTGCGTAACTTTATTAGTGGTTTTGATTTTTTGACGATTTTTTCAAAATTTCATTCGAAAATTTAGGGGGGTTCTGAACATTCGACTGCGTATAAAAACAATAGGCTTCCAGTGTTTACGGATTGTGATTTTTGTACCAAATTTCGTTCGAATCGGTCCATTCGTTCGTCAGTTATCGTCTCCACAGGCTCACTGACACACACACACACACACATACTTTCAAACGCACACACGCACGCACACACATCACTTTAAAAATGTTTGATTCGTGATCAGGGATGCTTGAAACGTGCTCTCCCGTCGAAAACTCGAATTCGAATTTTCGACCCCGTCACAATACTTTCCTTATACATTATGTATATAAAGAAAGTAATAACACGACTTAGCGCATCTAAAGATAAATAGATAAATAATGATTGCTAGAATTTTCGAATAAATTGCAACCACATAACTAACACAAACATGTCGATGAAACCAAACGCATTTTCATAAATCTCGCTGAATAATTTTATACATATATATATATACATATATATATATACATATATATATGTGTATGTATGTATGTGTATATATATATACATATATATATATAGGCTACAATAGTCCAGAGAAGAGATATTTTCACATTACCAAAAATCTACTTTATTATATCGAAACAGATATGGTTACATAGGCCGGCCGAGCTCTTGATCACTGACCAGCTCTTAAGAAATCTCAATGCAATCTGGGTTGGTTCACACAATGCACAATTACATCGGAAGGGGAAGGATATGAGGACATGGGGCACATACTGCCTTCGCCTTCTTGATGCTTTAAAAATATGATGGGGAAGCAGCTTCATATAAGAAAGTTTACGCAGAGGTTAAGGTTAGTGACCATATATGGTATGGTCGAGGAAAAGAGGAAGTTCTGGCAGACTTTAATTTTAGTGGCGTGGGATAGAATTTAATATAATTGCAATACGTGCTTGAGATGAAATAGGAGTTTGGAATAAGAATTATGAAAGAAAAGGGAGCGTTATTGGGAAAAGCTTAAAATTTCTGTATCATATCCCCCCCTCCTCCCAAAACAAAAGACTTGAGCATAGATACACTTCACGCCCAAAACTTTTCAAAGTATGACATTTCAATATAAAATCAAAAGTAAAGTTTATAATATAAAAAGCAGTAAAAACGTAAATATTTACAAACCTGAGAACTGTGTTTTCTATATTATAACAATATTATGAAGATTTTCCATAAGCACATAATTAGTTTAATAGATAAACGACACACTTTGGTAATAGTACAATAAATTATTCCTTATTCTGTATTGTTAAGTGACTTAGTTTATGTTTTATTAAAAAGAAAAGAAAAATGTAAAGTTCCTTGATCAGGGGAACTTGCACGCACACCATTCACTCTTCTCACAGTGTTATGAAGTTTGTGTTTATGTTTGTGTTGGTCTGCTTGATGGGAATCCATACATTTATAAAATACCTAATAATAAAACAGTTTTCAACAAATTCAATAATTAAAACATAAATTCCAAGCTTATGTGATTAAAGAAGATTTTTAAATACTTAAATGAAATTACATATGTACTTCATACAATATCCTACTATATGTTTAAATATAAGTTCAAAATCCCATTAAAATACGTAGTTACTTAAAATTTCATTAGTTAAACTGATTATAATACATTTATACAATGTTGAGTATATTGATCCTCAGTTTAGTGCATCCTGACAATAACTCAGTGGTTTCGTTATTACCATTCATTTGATAAACTCACGAAACCAATAGACTTCTTGCTCCAATTATAATAAATTACAATTCAAATACAACACTTCAAAAATAATATTTAACCTTTTCAATGAATATAAAATAAATATTTGTTGACAATCTAACTCTTTATTTACACAACTACCTTTTCAATTCTATATTATGTCAAGTATGTACACTGTAATATGTATCTATATCAAAATCCTCATTACTTACATTTTAAGGGTGAGCGTCAGTAAATCTTCTGCCCTATCCGTGCTTTGTTGACTTTCGCGGAACACATTTTTCGCCGAAATTCTGCTCAAACAGTTGCGAAATATTTTCTGAAAAATAAAATGCAATGATTAGATTATATTAAAACTAAATTTCATACTCAATAAAATATAGAATGTATTTTTTATTTTAATCCAAATTTTGGTGCTGCCATCTGTTGTCGTAATTTAATTGATACAGACTATTTTTATTTTTTAATATACAATTTTAAATGTCTATTCCTTCTAATACGGTATTAAATACAACAACCGATCATATATAGTAATGCCACATTCACAGAAAGGTAATTTCTCATTCTATAAATTTGATAAGGGGATCTGAATGTATATCACTGAGGACTGCAGCCTTGTCAAGTTCCTTTGTCTTCATGTCCAAGTTCAATTACCTTTTCATGATTGTGGCATTATTATATATGATGTGTTGTATTTAATACCGTATTAGAAGGAATAGACATTTAAAAATGTTCATTAAAAAATAAAAATAGTCGGTATGAATTAAATTACGACAACAGATGGCAGCACCAAAAATATTTTGGAATGCGATAAAAATATATTCTATATTTTGTTGCGTATTAAATTTAGTTTTAATATAATCTAAACATTGCATTTTATTTTTCAGAAAATATTTCGCAACCGTTTGAGCAGAATTTTAGCGAAAAACGTGTTTTGCGAAAGTTAACAAAGCGCGGATAAGGCAGAAGATTTTCTGACGCTCACCCTTAAATATTGCTTAAATCCTCAACTCTTTTTTCCCAAAAAAAGAAAGTCTTTATTTTCATATGTTTTTTCATTATTTCTCAATAGCTCTATATCAACTGCCTTATTTCCTTACTTATTCTTCATTTAATCTGTCACAACTCATAATTATTCTCTTCACAACTCATATTTATTTTCTTTAAATTATTTCCTATCCAAGTTTATATTCTTATATTGATCTAATAACACAGACAGTTAAAAAGGGCTTATCCCCACTTGTGATTGGTATATCCTTATCCCAGTACCTATGACAAGGGTTAAGTAAAATTATTTACAAAAGAAAAAGTTTACTTTCAATACAGAATCAGTTACTTTTTGTTTACGTTAATAGAGCTCTGCCAGAGTCATTGATCCTCTTATACGTGTTTTCATCATTTCTCATATCTTAATTTACACAATATGATATGTATTTCATACTACACAATATCCTTCTTAAAAATTTATAAAATCAAAATCAGCATCATAATATACTTCTTATTTATTTACAATAGTCAATTTCATGTGACTGTCACTAGTTTTCAAACTTTAATTATATTGTACTAGCAGCGATTACCCGACGTTGCTCGGGATTTACGATGCAAAACTCTGATAAAAATTACACCGCAACATATAGGGCCGTGAATCAAATGACAGCAGAGTCAAATGACTTGTCATGATATAAGAAAGAAACTTCCTCGTAAAATACTGATAATTAAATAACCATTTTGATTTCTTAATACTTTTCGTTGTTGAGTAAGCCAGTGAAAAATAAACCATGGTGATAGAGTTTCCATTTAAATTCATATTTCAAACCTGCGATTTTCAAAAGTGACTAATTATCTATATAATAAAAGGCAATGTCTGTGTGTGTGTGTGTGTGTCTGTCTTATACACTATACGTTTCGCGACCGCGCGTCGGAGAGCTACGAAATTTGGCAATCGGAGACCTGGGGGGGAGGGAAGGGGACACGTGAAAACCGATTTTCAAAATTCTAATTATTTTTTTATTTATTTAATGTTTTATGCGATTTCGACCTTTTTTTGCCCTTTTTGCCCTTTTTTCTCCACGATCCAGACGTCGTAGAAAAAAACAACTCACACCATCGGAAAGAGCAGACAATTGCGAGTAAAAATATATCAATTTCAAATCTCCATTTCGATTTCTAATATTTTTTAAAGATTTTAAAACAAAAGTCACTTTTGGCTCAAAAAAAACGATTTTTGGTTTTTAAATTCTCGCATAGTAAAAAGTACTCATAATTTCGACTAATAATTTACATTTTTAGAAAGCTGAAATATCTGGCATTCGTACAAGTCTAATCTGGTCCAGAAATAATGAAAATTGCCTTCAGTATCGCAATTTTAAAGACGTCATGATTTTAAATTTCTCGCCGTTCCGCTCGACGTGACGCTTCGTTTCTCCCCCGCTGCAGCAGGGAAGGTGGTGGGTGGGGACGTCAAGGTGGAGGTGACGTCACGGTTCTGTATATGCATAGCGATGGGTGGGACAATAAGAAACCGAATTAGTTTTTACTTTCCGTTTCCCGCGCTTCCGATTTTAAATGAAATAAGAGCTTAACATATGCACTGTAGAAATTATTATATTTATATTTTAAATGATGGAACGATATGGATTTTTTAAATGGATATTTTAATTTTATGGATATTTTAAATGATGGAACGATGGATATTTTAATTTTATGGATATTTTAAATCATGGAACGATGGATATTTAAATTTTATGGATATTTTAAATGATGGAACAATGGAATGAGGATGATGGAATTAAGACCTTAGAGAGCATATGGTCATTTTAAATTGTAAATTAGCGCGCGGGAAGTTAGCGGTAGGCCCGGGTACGATTCCCGCCACTGCCAAAACTGCCGAAGTGTTCACGCGGAATACGATCACGTTAAACATGTGGGCCCGTAAGTCCTTCCGAGAGGTTGGTGGTAGGGGAAGGAGGGTACGGTCCCTGTGGATGCCTCCTTCACAGGGTTCCCGTCTAAATTGGGTGAATATAAAGAAAGTTGCGGAGGGCGAGGCAGCCCAGTGGTTAGCGCTCAGGAATTGCACTCGGTAGGCCCGGGTTCGATTCCCGCCACTTCCAAAACTGCCGCCGTGTTCACGCGGAGTACGATCACGATAAACATGTGGGTCCGGAAGTCCTTCCGAGAGGTTGGTGGTAGGGGAAGGAGGGTACGGTCCCTGTGGATGCCTCCCTCACAGGGTTCCCGTCTAAATTGGGTGAATATAAAGAAAGTTGCGGAGGGCGAGGCAGCCCAGTGGTTAGCGCTCAGGAATTGCACTCGGTAGGCCCGGGTTCGATTCCCGCCACTTCCAAAACTGCCGCCGTGTTCACGCGGAGTACGATCACGATAAACATGTGGGTCCGGAAGTCCTTCCGAGAGGTTGGTGGTAGGGGAAGGAGGGTACGGTCCCTGTGGATGCCTCCCTCACAGGGTTCCCGTCTAAATTGGGTGAATATAAAGAAAGTTGCGGAGGGCGAGGCAGCCCAGTGGTTAGCGCTCAGGAATTGCACTCGGTAGGCCCGGGTTCGATTCCCGCCACTTCCAAAACTGCCGCCGTGTTCACGCGGAGTACGATCACGATAAACATGTGGGTCCGGAAGTCCTTCCGAGAGGTTGGTGGTAGGGGAAGGAGGGTACAGTCCCTGTGGATGCCTCTCCCACTGGGTTCCGTTCTAAATTGGGTAAATAAAAAGAATGTTATGGAGATAGTCGCTGGGGGCGAAGAAGCCCAGTGGTTAGCGCGCGGGAATTGCACTCAGTAGGCCCGGGTTCGATTCCCAAAATTGCCGCCGTTTTTACGCGGAGTACGATCACGATAAACATGTGGGTCCGTGAGTCCTTCCGAGAAGTTGGTGGTAGGGGAAGGAGGGTACGGTCTAAATTGGATGAATAAAAAGAAAGTTATGGAGATTGTCGCGTAGGGCAAAGTATCCCAATGGTTAGCGCGCGGAAATTGCACTCGGTAGGCCCGGGTTCGATTCCCAAAATTGCCGCCGTGTTTACGCGGAGTACGATCACGTTAAACATGTGGGTCTGTAAGTCCTTCCGAGAGGTTGGTGGTAGGGGAAGAAGGGTACGGTCCCTGTGGATGCTTCTCCCACTTGGTTCCGGTCTAAATTGGGTGAATAAAAAGAAAGTTATGAAGAATATCGCGGAGGGTGAAGTACCCCAGTGGTTAGTGCGCGGGATTTGCTCTTGGTAGGCCCGGGTTCGATTCCCAAAATTGCCGAATAAAAATAAAGTTATGGAGATTGTCGCGGATGGCACGGTAGCCCAGTGGTTAGCGCGAGGGAATTTCACTCGGTAGGCCCGGGTTCGATTCCCGCCATTGCCAAAACTGCAGCCGTGTTCACGCGGAGTACGATCACGTTAAACGTGTGGGACTGCAAGTCCTTCCGAGAGGTTTGTGGTAGGGGAAGGAGGGTACGGTCTCTTTGGATGCCTCCCCCATTGGGTTCCGGTCTAAATTGTGTGGCACTTCCTGGCCTTCCAAGCAGTTACCTTACACCTTTCTGGTAGGTCGCGCCAACGAGTTTGCCACGGTCAGAATTTTCAAGGGTAGCGAACAGGCTGGTCGCCAAAGGCGGCTAGTCTATATAATAAAAGGCAATGTCTGTGTGTCTGTCTGTCTGTCTGTGTGTCTGTCTTATACACTATACGTTTCGCGACCGCGCGTCGGAGAGCTACGAAATTTGGCAATCGGAGACCCGGGGGGGAGGGAAGGGGACACGTGAAAACCGATTTTTAAAATTTTAATTATTTTTTTATTTATTTAATGTTTTATGCGATTTCGACCGTTTTTTGCCCTTTTTGCCCTTTTTTCTCCACGATCCAGACATCGTAGAAAAAACAAATTACACCATCGGAAAGAGCAGAGAATTTCGAGTAAAAATATATCAATTTCAAATCTGAATTTCGATTTCTAATATTTTTTAAAGATTTTAAAACAAAAGTCTCTTTTTGCTCAAGAAAACGATTTTTGGTTTTTAAATTCTCGCATCGTGAAAAGTACTCATAATTTCGACTAATAATTTACATTTTCAGAAAGGTCAAACATCTGGCATTCTTACAAGTCCAATCTGGTCCAGAAATAATGAAAATTGCCTTCAGGATGGCAATTTTAAAGACGCCATGATTTTAAATTTGTCGGCTACCGGCTCAGTTCCTCAACGGCATTTTCCCCCCATCCGCATTAGTTTCTTCCCCGTCTCCATGGAGACCGCGCTTTCGGTTTTAACTGAATTACGAGCATAAGTGTTGTATACATCGGGCGAAATTATTATATTTATATGATATTTTAAATGGATATTTTTAAATGGATATTTTAAATAATTTAAATGATTGAATTATGGTGGTTTGAATTGTGGTGATGTATTTGAAATTATTATATTTATGGATTGGTGGAACGATATGGTTGATTTTTTTATTTTAAATGGATATTTTAATTTATGGATATTTTAATTTATAGATATTTTAAATGGATATTTTAATTTTATGGCTATTTTAAATGATGGAACGATGGAACGAGGATGGTGGAATTAAGAGCCTAGCATATGGTCGTTATAAATTTAAATTAGCGCGCGGGAAGTTAGCGCGCGAGAATTGCACTCGGTAGGCCTGGGTTCGATTCCCGCCACTGATGCGGAGTACGATCACCTTAAACATATGGGTCGATAATTCCTTCCGAGAGGTTGTTGGTAGAGGAAGGAGGGTACGGTCTCTGTGGATGCCTCCCCCACTGGGTCCTGGTCCAAATTGGGTGAATAAAAAGAAAGTTATGGAGATTGTCGCGGAGGGCGCGGTAGCCCAGTGGTTAGCGTGCGGGAATTTCACTCGGTAGGCCCGGGTTCGATTCCCTCCACTGACAAAACTGCTGCCGTGTTCACGCGGAGTACGATCACGTTAAACATGTGGGTCCGTAAGTCCTTCCGAGAGGTTGGTGGTAGAGGAAGGAGGGTACGCACCCTGTGGATGACTTTCCCACTGGGTTCCGGTCTAAATTGGGTGAATAAAAAGAAGGTTATGGAGATTGTCGCGGAGGGCGCGGTAGCCCAGTGGTTGGCGCGCGGGAATTGCACTCGGTAGGCTAGGGTTCGATTGCCGCCACTGCCAAAACTGCTGCCATTTTCACGCGGAGTACGATCACGTTAAACATGTGGATCCGTAAGTCCTTCCGAGAGGTTGTTGGTAGAGGAAGGAGGGTACGGACCCTGTGGATGCCTCCCCTACTGGGTTCCGGTCTAAATTGGGTGAATAAAAAGAAGGTTATGGAGATTGTTGCGGAGGGCGCGGTAGCCCAGTGGTTAGAGCGCGGGATTTGCACTAGGTAGGTCCGGGTTCGATTCCCGCCACTGCCAAAACTGCCGCCGTGTTCAGGCGGAGTACGATCACGTTAAACATGCGGGACCGTAAGTCCTTCCGAGAGGTTGGTGGTAGGGGAAGGAGGGTACGGTCCCTGTGGATGCCTCCCACACTGAGCAGGGAAGGTGGTGGGTGGGGACGTCACGGTTCTGTATATGCATAGCGATGGGTGGGACAATAAGAAACCGAATTAGTTTTTACTTTCCGTTTCCCGCGCTTCCGATTTTAAATGAAATAAGAGCTTAACATATGCACTGTAGAAATTATTATATTTATATTTTAAATGATGGAACGATATGGATTTTTTAAATGGATATTTTAATTTTATGGATATTTTAAATGATGGAACGATGGATATTTTAATTTTATGGATATTTTAAATGATGGAACGATGGATATTTAAATTTTATGGATATTTTAAATGATGGAACAATGGAATGAGGATGATGGAATTAAGAGCTTAGAGAGCATATGGTCATTTTAAATTGTAAATTAGCGCGCGGGAAGTTAGCGGTAGGCCCGGGTACGATTCCCGCCACTGCCAAAACTGCCGAAGTGTTCACGCGGAATACGATCACGTTAAACATGTGGGCCCGTAAGTCCTTCCGAGAGGTTGGTGGTAGGGGAAGGAGGGTACGGTCCCTGTGGATGCCTCCTTCACAGGGTTCCCGTCTAAATTGGGTGAATATAAAGAAAGTTGCGGAGGGCGAGGCAGCCCAGTGGTTAGCGCTCAGGAATTGCACTCGGTAGGCCCGGGTTCGATTCCCGCCACTTCCAAAACTGCCGCCGTGTTCACGCGGAGTACGATCACGATAAACATGTGGGTCCGGAAGTCCTTCCGAGAGGTTGGTGGTAGGGGAAGGAGGGTACGGTCCCTGTGGATGCCTCCCTCACAGGGTTCCCGTCTAAATTGGGTGAATATAAAGAAATTTGCGGAGGGCGAGGCAGCCCAGTGGTTAGCGCTCAGGAATTGCACTCGGTAGGCCCGGGTTCGATTCCCGCCACTTCCAAAACTGCCGCCGTGTTCACGCGGAGTACGATCACGATAAACATGTGGGTCCGGAAGTCCTTCCGAGAGGTTGGTGGTAGGGGAAGGAGGGTACGGTCCCTGTGGATGCCTCCCTCACAGGGTTCCCGTCTAAATTGGGTGAATATAAAGAAAGTTGCGGAGGGCGAAGCAGCCCAGTGGTTAGCGCTCAGGAATTGCACTCGGTAGGCCCGGGTTCGATTCCCGCCACTTCCAAAACTGCCGCCGTGTTCACGCGGAGTACGATCACGATAAACATGTGGGTCCGGAAGTCCTTCCGAGAGGTTGGTGGTAGGGGAAGGAGGGTACGGTCCCTGTGGATGCCTCTCCCACTGGGTTCCGTTCTAAATTGGGTAAATAAAAAGAATGTTATGGAGATAGTCGCTGGGGGCGAAGAAGCCCAGTGGTTAGCGCGCGGGAATTGCACTCAGTAGGCCCGGGTTCGATTCCCAAAATTGCCGCCGTGTTTACGCGGAGTACGATCACGTTAAACATGTGGGTCCGTGAGTCCTTCCGAGAAGTTGGTGGTAGGGGAAGGAGGGTACGGTCTAAATTGGATGAATAAAAAGAAAGTTATGGAGATTGTCGCGTAGGGCAAAGTAGCCCAATGGTTAGCGCGCGGAAATTGCACTCGGTAGGCCCGGGTTCGATTCCCAAAATTGCCGCCGTGTTTACGCGGAGTACGATCACGTTAAACATGTGGGTCTGTAAGTCCTTCCGAGAGGTTGGTGGTAGGGGAAGAAGGGTACGGTCCCTGTGGATGCTTCTCCCACTTGGTTCCGGTCTAAATTGGGTGAATAAAAAGAAAGTTATGAAGAATATCGCGGAGGGTGAAGTACCCCAGTGGTTAGTGCGCGGGATTTGCACTTGGTAGGCCCGGGTTCGATTCCCAAAATTGCCGAATAAAAATAAAGTTATGGAGATTGTCTCGGATGGCACGGTAGCCCAGTGGTTAGCGCGCGGGAATTTCACTCGGTAGGCCCGGGTTCGATTCCCGCCATTGCCAAAACTGCAGCCGTGTTCACGCGGAGTACGATCACGTTAAACGTGTGGGACTGCAAGTCCTTCCGAGAGGTTTGTGGTAGGGGAAGGAGGGTACGGTCTCTTTGGATGCCTCCCCCATTGGGTTCCGGTCTAAATTGTGTGGCACTTCCTGGCCTTCCAAGCAGTTACCTTACACCTTTCTGGTAGGTCGCGCCAACGAGTTTGCCACGGTCAGAATTTTCAAGGGTAGCGAACAGGCTGGTCGCCAAAGGCGGCTAGTGTTCAATAAACTACCACAAAACTCGGAGATTTAATTGACTTTCACGTTTTAAACCAACGATTTCCAACCTTTTCCGTTGGGAATCATGGAGTTAGAGAGTAAAACTCCTAGTAAGTTTCGTTTACGATTAATATCTCGACAACCCCTAGTTTTAGAAACTCGAAACTTGGGACTAAATTTATGGGGGGCTATTTCAAAGCTAGCCACAAAATTTCATTAAATTCGGTACAGCTGTTCTCTCGTGATGATGAGAAAACGAAAGTTTCATTTTTCATTAATATCGCGACAACTCCTGGTGTTAGAAACTCTAAATATAGACTAAATTTTAAGTGGAGCTATTTCAAGACCACCCACCAAATTTCATCAAATTCGGTTCAGCCGTTCTCACGTGATGTTGAATCATACTTACATACTTTTCTTCTTTATATATATAGATAAAGTAAAAGAGGCAAAATTAAAAAAAAAAAAAAATTATGCTGAGAACCAAGAAGTTTGGGTTTTCCTTAGATCCAGCATCAAGACTTAGTTATGTGGTAAAGGTGACTTGGTTAGACTAACAGTTCTGATTTTTATAATAAATAATGTAATATCAAAAAGAGTTAAATAAATTTCAAAATATTCTTAAATTAGTTAAATTATTAAAAGCAAATAATTTTTACTAAAGTCATTAAGTATTATTACAGAATTTTGAATAAAATAAAAATTTTAATTTCAATGGATTATTCTAAAAAATACTTTATATTGAGTTACAACTTACCCTAACAGGTACTTTATTCTGAAAATAATGAGGGTACTACATAATAATAATCATCACTATTAATCAAAATATAATAAAATGAATGAATGTACTTCAAGTGCTTTAACGCACGGAGAACTGTTGATCAGAGTTTCATAAACATCCCGCAAAAACGACGACCTTGATAACTTTTATAAGATGATTCACATTCACACTCGCTAAAATGAGCGCGGTATTGTAGCTGACTTGGAGAATTTGTTTTTTGGTCATAAGGTTTCGAAAAAGTTCCACATTTGCATAACAATAGAAACTTCGTCGGGTTAAGTGCAGATAATCAAAATGAGAAGCATACTTTTAGAATTATAAGATATATTTCTTTTTCGTTTCGGCTGGAGTATTACGACGATTTAAAAGGTGAAGGACGATAAATAAGCACTGTAAATTCTTTCATAAAACATCTTGGAGAAGCGAAAAGGGAAATTAAACTTGGGAAAATAACTTGAAAACACATTTGGTTAGCAGAAATGAAAATTTGTGGAATCGGAAGAGATAGTTTAGACTTTCATAGTATCAGGAGCAGTACACACACACATCGATGAAACGGAGATTTTCTTGATTAGAGAACACTTTAAAACACCAAGGCAATATAAAGTTCAGGATCAGTAGGAAAGGGAACAAAAACTTTAGGGAACAAAAACTTTTGTAGACAATATCCAGATATACGAGAGTACTTTTTGAAGCATGTAGAGGCGATTTGAACATGAAGACGCGAATTTCATGTCCATTTTGGTATTTCAAAGAAGTTTTGACCACATCACCGCCTCAACACATCCTTGTGATTATCATTTTCTCTTTCGATATTGTTGCGTCCAATTATTCAGAAAACATATGCACTTTCTTTCAACTGCGCTCGATCCAACTCTTAAAAACTCGGAAGTATGTCACCGCCGATCTTTTTGATAACTCAACACGAAAAAACGCACAGCGTTTCTCCTTTCGAATCTATTCTATGACGGGCACAACACATCATCGTGATACGAGTATTTTCATTCCAACACAGATTTATCCATGGTTCAAAATCAGTTTTTTAATATTTTTCCCACTACACCGTGTAATCGCTGTCGACTTTTGTAATATAGGCTACAGTAGTCCAGAGAAGAGACATTTTCAACATTACAACAAATCTACTTTATTATATGACACTCGAAACAGATATAGTTACATAGACCGGCCGAGCTCCTAATCGTCGACCAGCTCTCAAGAAATCTCAATGCAGTCTGGGTTGGTTCACACAATGTACAATTACATCGGAAGGGGAGGGATATGAGAACATGGGGCACATGCTGCCTTCACGTTCTTTATGCTTTAAAAAGGGATGGGGAAGCAGTTTCATATGAGAAAATTTACGCAGAGGTTAAAGATTAGTGACCATATATGGTATGGTCGAGGAAAAGAGGAAATGCTGGCAGACTTTGTTAATTTCAGTGGCGTGGGATAGAATTTAATATAGTTGCAATAAGTGCTTGACATGAAATAGGAATTTGGAATAAGAATTATGAAAGAAAATATATATATATATATATATATATATATATATTGTAGAAAATATATGCACCCATAAAAAATTATGTTACAGAGTGAGACACTCGGCATGTATATATCGTTTAAGAAGATACGAAAATGATTAGAATTCAGGAGCCAAAAAATATTTTATTAAGAAATAGTGGCAACAGAATGATGACATTTTCATATGTGGTAAATCCTCCTTTGGCAGCTATACAAGCCGATATTCGGTGCGGCATAGAGTGAATTAAGTTGCTTATCTCCCTCTGCTGAAGATTTTGTCGAATGTTTCAACTGGTCAACTAATTCAGTGATATTCTGAGAAGGTTGCAATTGCAGTGCCAGCATGTCCCAGACGTGTTCAATTGGTAATAGGTCTGGGGAACTGGATAGCCACGGAAGGCTATTAAATCCTCGAAAACATTGTTAAAAAATCGTGCAGTACGTAGTCGAGCGTTGTCTTTTTAGTAAATGGAACCTGGATGGCTTGACACCATAGGCAGAGCAATCGGCTGTAGAATATCGTCGACAGGCAAGCGAGCCGTCAGAGTGGCTTGAAGCACAATTAGTGCTCTCGGGTGTCCCACGAGATGGCTCCTCAGACTGTCACACCACGTGTGATGGCAGTGTGCGCTCGACAGCAAATGAGAGATCGAAATGTTGGCCAGTCCTCTTCCACACACGTGTGCAGCTGTCATCAACACTGAGAAGAAAACGGGATTCGTCGCTAAAGTCAATATGCCTCCAATCGGACGCTGTTCAGACTAACCGAGCTAGGCACCAATCCAGACAGCTCTTCCTATGTTGAGGGGTCAGTAGTAGGCGCCTTAATGGAAGTCCCACCTTTCTCCAGTCGTCTCCGAATAATATCCCTTAATACAGGATGCATGGAGGATGTCAATTGCCTGCGAATGGCTGATAATGATGCCATTGGTGTAAACATGACTCCTCCCCGCCTCTCGATCAGTTGTCTGTTGTTCTCCTCCGCTATCAAAAAATTTTTATACAACAGGAGCCTACTGAAAAAGATAAACAATGTAAAATACAAATGCTCATATTTCACACAAGAAAACTTTGAATTTTATAACACACAAAAAAAAAGAAAAAAAATACAATAATTAAGTACGATTAATCACCTACCGTCAGGTTAGTAGATTAGGTCGCACAGTTTCTTTTGAATTGCATGAAAAGTCGCTTATTTAGAACTCGTTCTATTTCATCTATTACCATGACGATGAACGTTTAATTAAACAGTTAAAACCGTTTGATTATTTAATGATAAAATGTATAATTTTACGTTAATATTCTAGTTAAAAATTTTGCTTAAAGCACAATTACTCTTGAATTGGACAAAGTGCAATTAATTTAGACAAAAGGGGGGAAATATTTTGTCAATAAGGAAAATATATCACCCCCACACAATTGTAAATATTTGAAATAAATGAGCATTTAAAAATTCTGAGCATTTGTGAACATTTGTATATTTATTTTCAGGCGTGAAACAAAATCCCTCTCGTCACAAACGTCTCTGTTCGAAAAGCCACGTCTTATTTTCACTTAATCGATGAACACGAGTGTTTAAAATAGTCCCCCCACCCCACCCCTTCAAAATTCTGTTAAACTGCATCATGCATAACTACATTATAATATATTTCCAGTAAGGACAGAAAATTTGTCCTGGACAATCGGATATCAATTTCTGATGAATAGTACGTTCTAGTAGAGGTCTTCAAAAAATGTGGCTTGCCCCATAAGTCTTACCGAATTTGTTTTTATAAGTTTCGTCCAAGCAGGACGATTTCCATGTTTTGAAAAGTTAAAATTAAATATTAACACAATGTTTGACATATTTTTTAAATGTTCTACTGTGTGTGGAGAAAACTTGAAAACGCACAAGCAAGCCCTTCAAACTGGGGGTAAATACCATTCCCATTGATTGATCGTTTACCAGTATTATATACATAAACCTAATGCATTATATTTTTCCAATACTGGCATTATTTTGTTAAAGTTTTCCAATATTCAGATAACAGAACCAAAATAACCCAGTGGTTAAGGCGTTGGAATTGCACACAGTAGACCCTTCCTCGATCCCTGCTGCCTAAAACTAGATACATATCGACGCAAAGTATGAGAACGTTAAATCTGTAGGTTCAAAATTCCATCCGATGGGTAATAGGTGAGAAGAAGGTTGATACGGTTTCTGTTGTTACCATCCTCACTAAATTCCGGCCGAAATTGGGGTGGCACTGTTCTCTCAAACAGTTAGCTTACATCTTCGAGTAGGTCGGATGGTTTAAATAGGAAAATGTATTTGTCAAGATTGCGAAAAATTTTACTGAATTTTAACTACTTACCAACTGAAAATTGCTGTCAATAATACTGTCTAACAATAATTGCAGAATACGGCATAGCAATTGCGATAAAATGCTAACCAGCAATTGCGACTGAATACTACCCAGTAATTGTAAACGAAAACTGACCAACATTTGCGGACGCCGATTCAGTGGTCGAGCGGTCAGGGGCATGCGTTTCCGTCTGATCGCTGGGTTGCCGGGTTGTGGGTTCGAATCCCGCCAGCGGGCATGGATGTTGTGTAGTCGAGGCAAAGTCAGACTTCTTCCCTTGGGGAGCCTCAATAAAAAGTGAAACTGCATATTCTCCCCTTAGCCAAGGGACCAGGGGTCTAGTGGACGTGGTGCTAGACGCTCCTCACCACGGGGAATAAGTCACAACAACAACAACACATTTGCGGACGAATACTGACCGGCAATTGTTTCCAAATGCAATACTAATTTTGCATTGCAAATGTTTTCAGTGAAAATATTTCGAATGTAAAGCCAACATTTTTAAAATACATATATTGATCCAATATTGCTCTTATATTATCGGCAAAAGATCATTATGCTAATATTAATTTATCACTGATGTAAATCTCACAATAAGAATTCTCTCCGAGTCACATATCTATCACAATAACTGGCAATCAATAATTCACGTTCTCCACACCTTTTTAACTTTAGATAGATGATGAACATTAGAAAACTGCAGGCCTTACATATGAGATTGATAAGGATCAAGAGATAAGTAACATACATTTTCTTTTTCCTTTGATAAGTGATCTTGGTCTGATGCACGGTGGATGTTAGGCGTCTGAATTACGACCTCTGTGTCCTTTCTACACCCGTTCCGTCAATACTACGTGATGGGACTCTTGAAAATATTCAGATCCGATAACTGATGTGACAAAGATTTTATACAGCAGAAAATTATATACTTTAGCCTTATTGGAAACAAATTACATTACAATATGGAGCTAGATAATTAATACAAGGTACGTGGTATTCCGGATGATCAGAATTAAAATATCCCTCTAAATATAAATGGTGCGTCGACAACAGCATAAAGAATAGATTAAAAGTATAAGCAGGTTCCAAAAAAGTATATTTCTTTGTCAGAAAATATAAGACAAAGCAACCAACAGATGTAGAGACATTTGTGTTTTAGAAATATCAGTCTAAACATTTCTCTACCTTGACTGGGTCTACTATCTTATTAAACTTGACGAAAAAGTTATAGTTTTGACTTTGAAATCAATTGATACTTTTTACCAACTCTTTATGCTGTTATGAACGCGATATTTATATTTTCAGATTGCTTTAGACAACTGTTTGGGTGATTTTTTTTACAAACAACACTTCTTATTAACTTCACGTTACCTCCCTTTGTATTTTCGTCCAGCATCTTTGACGGGCCCGTACTCAGCTCCCAGAGCACGTACAGAGTTGGAACTCGGAACACAGTTTCATCTCAAGGAACAGATAATCTCTCAAATATTCACGTCATTATATTACGCCGTCATTTACGTACGCCATAACTATGTTTGTGTCCTTTTCATTCATTTTATTTGCTAATTACGGTCCAGTGCCTTCAGATGAAATGTTTTCCTGGTTCTAACGCATTAATTCCTGTATAATAACACTAAAAGTTTGAATGCAAATTACGTCAAAGAAATGAACACTAAAATGAAAAAATAACTTATGAGAATAAAAAGGTTTTCGGTATCCTTCCCGACACAGCAGTGGCGGACGGAAAAGTAGAAAATAAATTTTAATCACACACAAAATTAAACCAAATTGAGTGTGTAAGCAGATTCAATTCAAAACAATGCTATATAAATTTTATCCTTATTTAAAATTGATATTATACAAAAAAATCTGATGTGGATAACACATGACTTTCCTTATATAATGCAATGAATTTACTGCTCTTACAGTAAAAAAAATAGGTTATTCTTATAGTAGATACTTATATTCTGTCCAAGATATTGAATTTTCATCAATTAGTCGTCATTTTCACTGATATAGCGTCATTTTTATCCATTTGGCGAAATTTTGGTAACATTTAAAAAAGTCACCAAGTTGGCGTCCAAAATCTCGCCAAGCATTATACACGGAGAAATAAGTTATTCTTATAGCAGATAAATGAGTATTGATGTTCAAATACAAATTTATTGCTCAAAGTATCTTTTCTCATGAATGGAACGAACTAGATCCACGAGAATGAGGTCACCAAATTTATCGCATGATATTACTTATGAAAAGTGAACATATTTCACAATAGATAATATTTATTTTCTATTTAATAAGACTTTTTTATATTTTTTAATAATGTGCAATATCTCGAGAACGATTCATGTTAGCGTTCTAAAATTTATGTCAATCGTTTTCTAATGAAAAATTACATAAAAAATGTCTATTTGCGTAAATTTATTAACGGTTTTAATTTTTTTATGATTTTTTTCCAAATTTCACTCAAAAATTTAGGGGGATTCTGAACATCCGATTGCGTATAAAAAAAAATCTGATGTGGGCAACACATGACTTTCCTTATATAATGTAATGAATTTACTACTTTTACAGTGAAAAATTAGGTTTTTCTTATAGTAGATACTAATATTCTTTCCAAGATATTGAATTTTCAACAATTAGTCGTCATTTTCATTGATTTAGCATCATTTTTGTCCATTTGGCGAGATTTTCATTAATTTGGCAACATTTCAAAAAAGTCGCCAAGTTGGCGACATTCCGCCAAATTCGTCGCCAAAATCTCGCCAAGCGTTATGCACTAAGAAAAAAGTCATTCTTACAGTTGATAAATGACTATTGGCGTTCAAATACAAAAGTATTATTCAAAGTATATTTTTTCATGAATGGAACGAGCTAGATCCACGAGAATGATGTCACTCAATTTATCGCATGGTATTACATATGAAAAGTGAACATGTTTCTCAATTGGAATTTTTTTTTTATGTGACTTTTTCATAATTTTTTTGAAAAATGTACAATATCTCGAGAACGGTTCATGTTAGCGTTCTAAAATTTATGCCAATCGTTTTCTAATGAAAAATTACATAAGAGATGTCTATTTGCGTAACTTTATTAGCGGTTTTGATTTTTTGACGATTTTTTCAAAATTTCATTCGAAAATTTAGGTGGGTTCTGAACATTCGATTACGTATAAAAACAATAGGCTTCCAGTGTTTATGGATTGTGATTTTTGTACCAAATTTGGTTCGAATCGGTCTATTCGTTGGTCAGTTATCGTCTCCACAGACTCACTGACACACACACAGACATCATCTCAAAAACGTCTGATTCGTGTTCAGAGGTGCTTGAAACGTGCTCTCCCGTCGAAAACTCGAATTCGAATTTTCGACCCTGTCACAATACTTTGCTTATACATTAAGTACGTGTATGAGGAAAGTAATAGTCAAAATGCTTCATCTGTCTTTACAAACTCATTTCTCTTCGACAACGTTGCCTAATATTAATTTTGGTTACGGATAAAATTTATATAGTGTTGTTTTGAAATGAATTTGGCAACACCCTGAATGTGGTTCAATTTCATGTGTGATTAAAATTTATTTCTACTTTGTGTAGTAAAGGACGTTGAAAAACTTTTTACTTTCCTTATATACATAGTATAATGTATAAGGAAAGTATTGTGACGGGATCGAAAATTCGAATTCGAGTTTTCGACGGAAGAGCACGTTTCAAGCATCCCTGAACACGAATCAGGCGTTTTCGAGGTGATGTCTGTGTGTGTGTGTCAGTGAGTCTGTGGAGACGATATTTCCCGAACGAATGAAGCGATTCGAACAAAGTTTGGTACACAATCAGTAAACACTGGAAGCCTATTGTTTTTATAGGTAATCGAATGTTCAGAACCCACCTAAATTTTGAAATGAAATTTTGAAAAAATCATCAAAAAATTAAAACTTTTAATATACTTACGTAAATAATCATTTCTTATGTAATTTTTCATTAGAAAACGATTGGCATAAACTTTCAAACGCTAACATGAACCGTTCTCGAGATATTGCACATTTTTCAAATAAATTTATCAAAAAATTTTAAAAAATTCATAAAAAGTATTATCTATTGTGATATTTGTTTACTATTCATATGTAATATTATGTGGTAAATGTATTATTATTCCCGTAGATCTAGCTCGTTCCATTCACTGGAGAAGGCACTTTGGATAATAACATTCAATTTGGCTCCATTAGTCTTTTATCTACTATAAGAATAACCTATTTCTGCATCCTAAATGTTTGGGGAAACTTTAGCGACGAATTTAACTGAATATCGCCAACTTAGCGAGTATTGTTAATTTTGCCAAATTGACGAAACTATCGTCATATTTATTAAAATGTCACCAAATTCATAAAAATGACACTAAATTATTGAAAATGAAGACTAATTGATGAAAATTCAATACCTTGGAAAGAATATAAGAATTACTATAAGACAAGACACTTCGGGTAATAGTTTTATATTTGGACGCCGTTAGTCGTTTATCTACTTTAAAAATGACCTATTTCTCCGACCATAATGTTTGACGAAATTTTGGCGACGAATTTGCCAGAATATCGCCAACTTGGCCAGTTTTTAAATGTCGCAATATTGAAGAAAATGCCGCCAAATTGATAAAAATGTTGCCAAATTGATAAAAATGTCGCTAAATCAATGAAAATAACAACTAATTGATGAAAATTCAACACTTTAGAAAGAACATAAGAATAACCAATTTCTTCGTCTGTAACGCTTGGCGGAATTCTGCTGACGAATTTTAGCGGTATATCGCCAACCTAACGACCATTTGAATTGTTGCCAACTTGAAAAGAATGGTACCAAATTGATAAAAATGTCGCCAAGTTGATAGAAATAATGCCAAATGGGATGCAATGTTTTGCAAATTTATGATTCCGTCATATGATGGGCATACATTTTACGTTCCTTGTATACATAATGTATAAGGAAAGTATTGCGACGGGGTCGAAAATTCGAATTCGAGTTTTCGGCGGGAGAGCACGTTTCAAGCATCCCTGATCACGAATCAAACGTTTTGGAAGTGATGTCTGTGTGTATGTGTGTGTGTGTGTGTGTGTGTGTGTGTGTGTGTGTAAGTATGTGTGTGTGTGTGTGTGTGTGTGTGTGTGTGTGTGTCAGTGAGTCTATGGAGACGATAACTGACGAACGAAAGAACCGATTCGAACAAAATTTGGTACAAAAATCACAAAACACTAGAAGCCTATTGCTTTTATACGCAATCGAATGTTCAGAACCTCCCTAAATTTTCGAATGAAATTTTGAAAAAATCGTCAAAAAATCAAAACCGCAAATAAAGTTACGCAAATAGACATTTCTTATGTAATTTTTCATTAGAAAACGATTGACATAAATCTTAGAACGCTAACATGAACCGTTCTCGAGATATTGTACATTTTTCAAAAAAATTATCAAAAAGTCATATAAAATTAAAAAAAATATTTCCTATTGAGAAACATGTTCACTTTTCATATGTAATACCATGCGATAAATTGGGTGACATTGGTAAATCGTGGGCTATTTCTCATAGAAAAGGAAATTTTGGTTCAAAAAGTTAACAAAGGACAAAACAGAAAAATGTAAAATATTTTTTCCTTATACAAGATACTTTCTATACTCACTCTGGAACCCGGGCTCCCACCCGCTCTAGTAGCGCCCGTATCCGCCTATGAGTGACCAGGGGGAGGGGCCCCTGATAAATGGCTTGCATGGGCGACCCTGGCAGTAGTATCGCAAAAATTGCATTTGTGTTCTATCTATATTTCGTTTGTTAAAATACTTGCTGCAAAATAGCTATTCATTCCATTAATAATACGCTTGAAAAATAGTTTTTAGTAAATAACAGGAAATAATTATAACCATTTAAGTCTATCCAAATAGATTGCATAAATGAAAAAATATTTCCACAATTAAACGAAATATAGTGAGGATTGAATACAAATGCAATTTTTGCGATACTGTTGTCAGGACCGCCCATGCAAATCATTTATCCCCCCCAACACACACACACCACCCCCGCCTTCATATTTGATTTTCACATTTTGTGACTTTTTGTCTTTTCGTTCCTTAAATAAATATTGGTGATGCGAGCCCGTATTCTCCCACTCGATTTAGTGGCGTTAACCCCCACCTCTACGGGTAGCCCCTGGTCGCTAAGGTTTTATCATATTTGTTACCGTATAAAAGTATTTATGTTTTTGTTGCGATAATCAAGAAAATTCAAAATGTCATAACATATACATATATATATATATATATATATATATATATATGTATGTATGTATATGTTATGTAAGAATAAAGTGGTATCTCTGTCTTTCTATAAACAATATATATATATATATATATATATAGAATATATAACAGATATTGTATATAGAATATATATATATATATATATATATATATATATATATATATATATTGTATATAGAAAGACAGAGATACCACTTTATTCTTATTCCAATGGTATCACTATAATCATATATTGTTTACATACAAATTATAAGACAATATATATATATATATATATATATATATATATACATAGTGAAAGAGTCAGAAATCTAAATATTCTTTCATTTCAGTTCTTGAATATGGTATGAAACCACGTCACGAACATGTGTCGTTTTAGAAAAATGGCTCAATATATCATTCTATTAAAGTTATTCTGCCTCCCGATGGTAGTCAGAAAAGATTTTTATCGCCGTCGCAGAACGTTTCATTTATTCTTTCCTCTTGAAATGGAAATCAGCAAATATTTAAGGATGTCTCTGGCAATTTACGTTCTGTTCCCAACTAATGAATGGCTCCCGTAATTTAGTATCATTATCAGAATCAATGGCTTGATTCTTTCGAACGTTTTTATTAATGCGTTCGAGCCATTGGATGTAAGGGGAGAAGTTGCAAAAAAGCACGTCTGTGCGAAGAAGAAAACTTAATTTAATCAAGGGTCGGGACGTCTATTGCTGACAGGTTTCGATGTATGCATCTGGTAACAGCCACTCCTCTGTTATAAGTAGCTTTCTCATTTCTGGTGTTTAATGTTGAGGGAAAAGAAAAATGCATGAGGCTATTTATAAAGTTATGTTGAACCCTCGCAACAAATGCGTTGAACTCAGATTCATGCAAGCTTGAGAAGATCGACGAGAGAATTTTAATAGGCAATTGCCAACGATGTTCTTGCTGTGAAGTTGAATCTGAACTTTCGGAAGAAGACCACATCGCGAATCAGATGAATATCAGTTCCGAGTGGTGATAGGTACAGTCCCTGTGTTTGCGAACCTCATTGGGTTCAGATCTGAAGTGAGTAGCTATCTCGATCGTTCAAACAGCAGAGGTAGGTCTTACGCCTTCAAGTAGGTCGAACGGTCCGATTAGGAGAGGAGATACATAACGGTGACAAAATCATATTACTCTGAATAAATACTTTCAACACAATTTCTGGTTCCCTTGAAAATTTGTACAAATAAGGTTCAACTAGTAGCGTACCATCATGAAATAAGACGGCGCAAAGCGCCTAACGGGAAGAAGCGATGAAGACAGTGCATAATAGGAAAACGCGCCCTGAAATAATTTGCTCCAGAGTGCTAAAAGTGTAGTTATGCAGCTGAGTTTGACATTATATTTAACTACGCTAGCTTTTACACTTCACTCTTTTTTTTTTTTTTTTTTTTTTTTTTTTTTTTGTCAACTAACGCAGACAATATTTTTAATACTTCCAACGATCTGAATACTCAAGAGGGGGTTATTTTATAAAACAAAGCCAAGATGTGACCTTATTTTACAGAAAATTTTCCTGTAAAACTTCAAGTAAAATCAAAACGTCATATTTATGTTATATATTAGGTAAGCCATGATCATCTGACATTCGCAAGCTATCATACTCCAAGTCTTTATATACATTGTGCAAACACATGATAGCAATTTAACACCAAATTTCACTAACTGTAGACATCGTCATTCATCAGTATCATAATCAATCACCTAAACAGGGTGACGCGTTTCGTTCCCATAATATTGCTCTATTATATCTCTAGTCAATCAGGACCAGTATCGCCTTTGGAAGACTCTATATGACGCAGCAGATTTTAATCGAAGCTCCAAAGCTTGCGTATTAATTTATATTTGCTACACGATGCCGCTTAAGGTTCTAATTGACGTACTGCGCAGAAAGAAAACCAAAATAAATCTTCTGAGCTTGCTAACGGCATCTGAATCCAACTTTTTTTTCTGTGGAAAATCTCCTAGCACCACCACATCTTAAACGAGAAAGCAATACTGGAACTGCCTCTCTGCAAAATATCTTCAGATCTCTGGTATATGAGTGGCGTCTATCAAAAAGACAATTTATTAGTCACAATTAGCCTTTTACAATCTTCCACTTCTCTCTGCAGCAACAGAAAACTTGCAAACCAATAACCTCAGAGACTCTTGGCAGAAAATTCTGCATTCGTAATCTCAGAATGGTCGAGAACGATCCTTAAATGGTCAAACGTATAATTTACCTTTGTACATTTCCAAATTCAACAAATCATTGCGCAGTGATCACTGCTTACTTGAAGTATCAAGTGCATACTGCAACACTTAACTACTCATGATTCAGTCATCAGTATATAGAGTGTCTAGTGCTATCGGTGCCCAGTGGCTATTTCCTAAACCGTTAGTCACAGAGATACACTTCCAATTGCAAAGATATTTTAAATTTTAAAATCTATTATCTTAGAAACAGTTTAAATCAATAAATGCATTTCTGAAAGAAATACGAATTATACATTTTTATACAGTCCCCCGGTCCTACCAAACATATTTAGGAAAATCATCCTCATACAATTTTATGCAAAATTTAAAAAAAATCATCCTTTTACGACCAAAATTGATAGACTTATAGTTGTTTAAAGTTGGAGCACTTTTTGTGCTGAAAAAATGGTCAATACGGTCCCCGATTGGTTGGTTGCCTGGAGAAATGGTCAACACGGCCCCTGATTGGTTGGTTGCCTGAAACGGGGCATTTTTATGCGTGGAAAAGCTACTTAAATCATAAAGTTTAATGCTTCATAATTCGGTGAATTTTGGTCGTAAAAGGAAGATTTTTTTTTATTTTGCATGAAATTGTATGAAGATGATTTTCCTAAGTATAATTGGTAGGACCGGGGGACCGTATAAAAATTTATATTTCGTATTTCTTTCAGAAATGTATTTATTGATTTAAACTGTTTCTAAGATAATAGATTTTAAAATTTAAAACATTTTTGCAATTGGAAGTATTTCTCTGTGACTAACGGTTGAGGAAATAGCCATTGGGCACCGATAGCAGACATCCTGTATAATCACTATACATAGGGTTGCCTTGCATACTCAACTGATTTTCTAACCCCAAGTTGGGTTTCAGAGAGAGGGGCTGAATTCACGGCGTCTGATACAACGCCCAAGATCCCTTATAGATTTAGGTTCGAATGGAATTTAGGAAAACAACCGACACTAAAGACCACTCTCTGACAAAAGCCCAATGTACATAAATTTCTAATTGGAAGTGCATTGAACTTTCCTGCAAAGTCTAAAACTCAGCACTATAAAATTTTTATAATCCGTCAGACTTGTCAAAAGGCTCTTACACATTTGAATCAGAGGTCTATTTTCCCCATACAATGGAAAAACAAACATAGCCTTGTTATTTTGCATACAAAAAAGTAAACCTGAACTTTCATCGAACGAGCTATCGTCGAGATAAGAATGTTTATCAGATTTGCATCCACTTCAACTTCCACTTTCTCTTTGAATCCACTTCCTAGTGCTTCAAGGAACAACTCACAACATTCTACAACATTTTCAATGTTTTGAAAAAAAGTCAAATCGCGAATTAACTTCCTTAACAACATTTTTTTGGACCAAAGAAAAGTGTGAAGTAATTTCAAAAAAGCACAAGAACTAACTCGAGAAGAACCTTTGGAAATTTTCGGACTTAAAAGATTTAACCGGGCAAAATGGCAACGCAAGGTCGGCCGAACAAATCTCTATTTCGGAAGCCCTGAGTGACAGCCCCGAACACTGTTGGGAACTAGGTGTAGGCGTTATTCGGATTAGTGTCATCCGTAAGAAAAGAGTGCTCGGCTTTAAGAGTGCTTTCTCGTGACAAATGCTTAAGAGAAATTCATAGAACAATAACGAATCGGGCCTCTTTGAGAAGCGGGCAACGTCGGGCGAATGTGTCTGACAGCTGGCGATTCCTTTATTCGCGAACTGTTTTGTTCTGGAAGTGCAAAAACACATTACGATGAATCACAATTGTGAAAGAGAGCCAAAATCAGGATATATTATGCTGTCCGAGAATTTTTTTTTTTTTACTGGGTCTTTTTATTTGAAAATAAAAGAAGATTGAAATTTTTAGATTGAAGTTCACAGCAAACAATAAAAGAAAAAGATAGGTCTCTAATTTACAAGTTGGCTGCTATGACTAGTTTGCACATACATACTAATAAAAAAAATATGGGTAAAAATACACAAAAATCTGAGTTTGCCGTCACTTTTTAAACAGGTAAATTTCCAGTTATACACTAAAAGATAACTATATGTGAGCCAACGGCTCTACCGTGCTGAAAACACCGGTTCTCGTTAGATCACCGAAGTTAAGCAGCATCGGGCGCGGTTAGTATTTGGGTGGGTGACCACCTGGAAACACCGCGTACTGTTGGCTCATTTCAGTCGACGTGGTGGCCGAACGGTCAAGGCGAGCGTTTCCAGCGATTGATCGGCCGCCACGTTGTAGGTTCGAGTCCCACGTAAGACATGGATGTTGTGTGTTGTGGGCGCAGTGTGTTCCGCCCCCCTCTGGTGAGCCTGGGGCAACGTCCCTGGACGGTTAAATGGTTCACGATTTCGGCCGTACATAGAGCAAAAAAACGTATGTCTAGTGCCTGGCCATTGGAGAAATATTTATATATATGTGAATATGTTATTTTATTCATTTATATGAGAATTGCACGGAATAATAGGTATATTATATTTTAAACTGAAAGTACCGTTTTAAACAGATTTAGAGGTAACGCGAGATGCTCATTTTACGCACATGTTTACTTGCTTAAATGGGTCCCATATAAAAAACCCTTATAAGCAGGCAAGCAAGTGGGTAACCGGTAAACAGGTGCGTAAAATGACCTGTTTAAAACAGTCTTTTCAGCGTAAAATAAAATACATCCATTATTGTGTGCAATTCTCATATAAATGAATAAAATAACACATTCATATAGATATATAGTTACTTTACTAAGTATGTAACTGGAAATTTACTTGTTTAAAAGTGCCATTCTAGCGGCAGTAAAACCAAGTTTTTTTTGTGTGTGTTTTTACCCATATTTTTACTTCCCTTATATACGTAGTATAATGTATAAGAAAAGTATTATGACGAGGTCGAAAATTCGAATTCGAGTTTTCGTCGGGAGATCAAGTTTCAAGCAATCCTGATCACGAATCGAATATTTTTGAGGTGATGTCTGTGTGTGTGTGGATGTGAAAACGATATCTCGCGAACGAATGGAGCGATTCAGATGAAATTTAGTATAAAAATTAGAATCCGTGAATACTGGAAGCTTATTGTTTTTAATCACAATCAAATGTTCAGAACCCCCCTAAAATTTCGAGTGAAATTTTGAAAAAATCATCAAAAAATCAAAACCTTTAATAAAGTTACGCAAATAGACATTTCTTATGAAATTTTTCCTGAGAAAACGATTGGCATAAACTTTAGAATGCTGGCATGAACCATTCTCCAGATACTGCGCGTTTTTCAAATACATTTATCAAAAAATCCCATAAATTAAAAAAAGATATTAATTGTTGAGAAACATGCTCACTTTTCATATGTAATATCGTGCGATAAATTTGGTGACATCATTCTCGTGGATCTAGCTCGTTCCATTCATGAGAATAGTTACTTTGAGTAATACTTTTGTATTTGAACGCCAATAGTCATTTGCCTGCTATAAGAATAACTTATTTCTGAGTCCACAGCGCTTGGCGAGATTTTGGCGACGAATTTGGCGACTTTTTTAAATGTTGCCAAATTAATGAAAATTTCTCGCCAAATGGATAAAAATGACGCTAAATCAATGAAAATGACGACTCATTGACGAAAATTCAATATCTTGGAAAAAATATTAGTATAAGAATAACCTATTTTTTGTTACTGCAAAAGTAGTAAATTCATTGCGTTATATAAGGAAAGTCATGTGCTGCCCACATCATATTTTTTTTAGTATGTATGAAATACCTTGTGAGCGAAGCAGTACTCCACTTTCTTGTTAATTCTACTTCCGCAAGTCCACTTCTGTCGTCATCAGTATCAGAATTTTTTAAATTGCATCTTATGTGCGTTATTCTTTTTTTTTCTTAACTTTATTAAAAATTCCATAAAAATGTCTATTGAGCTACTAGAACGGTATTCTTATCTTACACAGTGGAAGTGGACCCTACAGATTTTATAACGATGTCTCTCTATCGATGCATCTGAATTGGTTATCTCTAGAACAAATTGTTTGTTTGTTCGATCCAGACCGTCCGACCTACCCAAAGGTGTAAGGTATCTGTTTGAATGGCCGGGAAAGTGCTACCCAACTTAGAACGGAATCCAGTGGGAGCGGCATCTACAAGGACCGTATTCTCCTTCCCCTACCATCAACCTTTCGGAAGGACTTACGAACCCACATCTTTAACGTGCCCTTACTTCGGACAGTTTGGGCAGAGCCGTGATTCGAACTTGGGTCGTCAGAGTGCCCCACGCACTAACCACTGAGCTGTTCCACGCCTCTAGAACAAATTGAACTATTTCAATGAAATCTAGTTCTTTCATTTCAATCGTTAATACAAATCTGCGTAATCGTAAATACAAATCTGCGTGATTTCAACCAAATTGAATTATGGGAAAAAGTATTTGAAATAATTTAGTTCTCCATCTCTCCGGAGAACATTTTACAAAAAAGGGGGAAATAAATCCATTTGAAATATAAGAAGGAAAGATAATCACATCAGTAACTTGATGAATGATGAGTCTTTCAGCCAACTGAAGATTGACGATTCGATTCTCGCTAAGACAGTTGTTTACAAACTACAGAACTAATATTTATTTACAGTCCTTCTCATAAAAGGATTTTTTTTACAATACAAATACAATTATTTTTAAGGCGGTAGGATGCATTTTTCTTTTTAAAAAATGGTCAAACGACATGTAAAGACTGATAACGCATTGGGGCTCTTTAAGATGCAGGCATCGTCAGACATGACAAACTAAGATTTCTTTATTTGAACGTACGGTTTTGTTCGAAGTGCGAAAGCACGTTATGATAGATTGCAGTTGTGAAAGAGAAGATATATATACTACTCCGTCTGGTTATATATTTTGGGCTGGGTCTGTTCAGTTGAAAATAAATATAGCTGGGATTGCGAAGTACGCAGCAAACAATAAAAATCCGAGTGTGATAATTGGTGTGAACTTTTCAACTCGAATTCACCTTTTTAATTGACAGGTTTTTAAAAGAACGACTGTTTAGCACGTCTGATAAAAAAAACTTTAGTGTCTGGAATAAAATAAATCTTAAACTATTAATCACAAACTGCAATTTAAAAGATTTTAAAATATATCATTTGATTTCCTGACCCTCAAAGAGGCCACGGTCTTAGACCGCTATCAAAAATTTCAAAAGATGCAATACATTGGGAAGAATTGCATAAAATATGTCTCCCCAAGACTTTTATGCATTCGTATTTGATATTATTGCGGTTCTCTTGTATCACAATCAGTGTCGGATGAGAAAACAAAATGCATCTTTTTATAACTTTTCGCTCACAAATAATTCTTTTTAAGTTTCTTAACATAATTTTCACATTTCTCTTCAGAAGTTCGCAGCAGGTCTGTCACGCCAATAAGTTAGACACATTCTAATTATTTATATTAAATATAGGCTATTTTAATCCCTCCCCCTTTACGTACATGGTATGGTTCAAAAACTATTTTTCCCTCATTTATTGTACTACCCCCATTGTTCAGGGAATTAATATTATTTCTCCATATAGGAAATAATGTTATAAAACTCTTAATTATCGAATAATTCGTATTCTAACATATTCCATATCTAGTTCTAGTATTTTCCCTTACGTATTTCGGTAAAACTTATACAAAATACATATTATAAAAACAAATATTATATTATAATGTATAAATAAAAATATATCAAATTTGGAGACTTAGTTAGCCACAAAATTACATAACTATTACAAAACGTCTATTGTTGTGAATAATACGTGCTAGATCGACGATAAAATTATTAATAACATTGCCATACTAATGATAAAATAAATAAATTAGTTTTACATAGCCAATATTATATTTAACTGCACTAAATACTTTATTTCATTTTTTGTAACACTAGAATGAATTGCTAGGCTTTGCCCGGGTCCTAAATAAGCGCATATTACTTAAATGATACAACTAAGGCCGCTAATTTCCAAATCGGCTGTTTTAAACCACAATCATTTCCACGCTCCGTTTTATCCATGCGTAACCATGCAGTTATATAACATAATCATAAAACGCTCTTTTTAATACGCCATAAATAAGTTCCTTTGATTCGGGCACAAACGAAAGCTCACAAACATCTCCTTTGTGGATCATTGACAGAAAGACACAAATATATATATATATATAGATAGATATATATGTGTCATGAATTTAATTCTGATTTATCATCGAATTTGGACCGATGCTGTTCTTTACTCTTATCGGCAATATGGCCGTGGTTTTGCTTCTATGGTGATGTTAATATCACTTGAATTTTTTATTATTACATTTTTCTAATATATATATATATATATATATATATATATATATATATATATATATATATATATATATATATGTATATATATAAATATATATATATATATATATATATGTATATATATATATATGTATATATATATATATATATATATATGTATATATATATATATATATATATATATATATATATATATATATATATATATAAATATATATATATATATATATATATATATATATAAATATATATATATATATATATATATATATATATATAAATATATATATATATATATATATATATATATAAATATATATATATATATATATATATATATAAATATATATATATATATATATATATATATATATATATATATATATATATATATATATATATATATATATATATATATTTTAAATTCACCAAGAAGTTAGAAACCAATATTCAAAAAGTTAGACTTTTGGTTTGCTTCACATAAACACAAATAAATAAAACCAAGTAAAGTTGCAAAAAAAAAAAAAAAAAAAAAAAGTTATATACCCCCCAAAAGCAAAATTTTAAAAAAGTATTGCTATCTCAGCGAATTTTCATCCGATTGAAGTCAAATTTTCATAAAACACTTGCAGCATTGAAATAATATTCTGTTCCAAAACATGAAAACGTATCCTTTAAATTCACGAATTTAGAAAACAGCAAATAAATTAGCACTCAAAATATGATTCGCCGACCGCCTGCACCGTTTAATCTTTCATTGTTACTTTCCTTATATACTATAATGTATCAGGAAAGTATTGTGATGGGATCGAAAATTCGAATTCGAGTTTTCGACGGGAGAGCACGTTTCAAGCATCCCTGATCACGAATCGAATGTTTCTGAAGTGATGTCTGTGTGTGTGTGTGTGTGTGTGTGTAAGTATTTGTGTGTGTCAGTGAGACTGTGGAAACCATAACTGATTAACGAATGGACCGATTCGAATGAAATTTGGTATAAAAATTACAATCCGTAAACACTGGGAGCCTATTGTTTTTATACACAATCGAATGTTCAAAATCCCCCTAAATTTTCGAGTGAAACTTTGAAAAAATCGTCAAAAAATCAAAACCTCTAATACAGTTACGCAAATAGACATTTCTTATGTAATTTTTCATTAGAAAACGATTGACATAAATTTTAGAACGCTAACATGAACCGATCTCGAGATATTGCACATTTTTCAAAAAAATTATCAAACAGTCATATAAAATAAAAAAAAAATATTTCCTATTGAGAAACATGCTCACTTTTCATATGTAATACCATGCGATAAATTGGGTGACATCATTTTCGTGGATCTAGCTCGTTTCATTCATGAGGAAAGATACTTTGAGTAATACTTTTGTATTTGAATGGGAATCTGCTATAAGAATAACTTATTTCTCCGTCCATAACGCTTGGTGAGATTTTCACGACGAGTTTGGCGGAATGTCGCCAACTTGACGACATTTTAATGTTGCCAAATTAACGAAAATCTCGCCAAATGGATAAAAATAACGCTAAATCAAAGAAAATGACGACTCATTGACGGAAATTCAATATCTTGGAAAGAATATAAATATCTACTATACAAATATTTTTACTTTCCTTATATACATCATGTATAAGGAAAGAATTGTGACGGGGTCGAAAATTCGAATTCAAGTTTTCGACGGGAGAGCACGTTTCAAGCATCCCTGATCACGAATCGAACATTTTTGAAGTAATGTCTGTCTGTGTGTGTGTGTGTGTCTGAAAGTATGTGTGTGTGTGTGTGTGTGTGTGTGTGTGTGTGTGTATGTGTGTGTGTGTGTGTGTGTCAGTGAGTCTGTGGAGACGATAACTGACGAACGAATAGACCGATTCGAACGAAATTTGGTACAAAAATCACAATCCGTAAACACTGGAAGCCTATTGTTTTTATACGTAATCGAATGTTCAGAACCCCCCCTCCTAAATTTTCGAGTGAAATTTTGAAAAAATCATCAAAAAATCAAAACCTCTAATAAAGTTGCGCAAATAGACATTCTTATGTAATTTGTCATTAGAAAACGATTGACATAAATTTTAGAACGCTAACATGAACCGTTCTCGAGATATTGCACATTTTTCATAAATTAAAAACAAATATTAACTGTTCACTTTTCATATGTAATACCATGCGATAAATTGGATGGCATCATTCTCGTGGATCTAGCTCGGTCCATTCACGAAAAAAGATACTTTGAGTAATATTTTTGTATTTGAAAGCCAATAGTCATTTATCTTCTGTAAGAATAACTTATTTCTTCGTCCATAACACTTGGCGAGATTTTGGGGACGAATTTGGTGGAATGTCGCCAACTTGGCGACTTTCTAAAATGCTGCTAAATTAACGAAAAACTCGCCAAATGGATAAAAATGACGCTAAATCAATGACGGCTCATTGATGATGACGACATGGAAAATGACAACTCATTGATGAAAATTCAATATCTTGGAAAGAATATAAATAACTACTATAAAAATAATCTATTTTTTTTTACTGTAAAAGTAGTAAATTCATTGCATTATATAAGGAAAGTCATGTGCTGCCCACATCAGATTTTTTTTTTTTACTGTGAAAATAGTAAATTCATTGCATTATATAAGGAAAGTCATGTGCTGCCCACATCAGATTTTTTTTTGTTCACCCGTCTAGAACGCTACCACAGAATAACGTCTGCGACTGTGATAGATAAATAAATTTGAAGAAATGGTTTAAAATGGGCTGTTTTTGGGCTTTAAAAATTCGTCACTTCTAAACTAATTCGAATTTTAAATAAAAACACCTCCAAGGTATGTTATACCGGGAGCTCAGCTAACCAACTGCCGTATTTCGTGGATGTCCGAAATTTAGATTTTCCGTTACAGACGACACACAGAGGGAAACATGTTCTATTATGCAAAATTCTCGATATATTTATTCGAAAAAAGTGTAATATCCTGATGTTAAGTGTGCGTGCCAACCTTTAAAATGAGTGCTATTCAATTTCTATAATAAATTTGTATAAAATAATTGTTCATTTAACACAATCGAATACCACTATTTTTTTATGAAAAATTATTCGAAAATTTGGAGGAATCCCGAATATTCAACCACTTTTAAAGTCAATAGTTTTCTAGTATTCGTACCAAATTTCATTCCATTCGTTCAACTAGTTCTTGACAAATCGCGTCACACACATATACACCCTCTGCAAACATTTTATTCGAATGCAGAGATGCTTAAAACATATAAAAGCATCGTAACCTTGAATTTGTATTTTCGGTCCCCATTACACTACTTCCCCACACATACACGCACTAAGTAATAGAAACAAAAAAGCAATAATAATCACATTTAACAGTTCAATTTGTTCAATCAAACCCAGTTTATTTGCCTCAAAGTTCTATTCTTAGATCATAATCTTTTTATACCTTTTGTAACCCTACAGTGTCGAATTTCCCTACCCCTGTTAGTGAAGTTTTGGCGCTAGATTGCTTCTGGATATTATGAATTTTATCCTAATGACTTTCAACTACTAAATATTTCTGTAAATGACTTTAAATAGAGATACTTTAATTATTAATCACCTATTACATTACCACGTATATATTTCCTAATTTCTTAAGCAATTAAAATTGAAGGTCCCTCCCATTTCACTAAGTCGGGATTTTTTTTTTCTAATTACTTTTAATAAACCAAACCGCAAAATGCATAAATGTCAAGTGGATAACCCTACTAAATAACGGTCTTTTGTTTTGATTGTGGTAAACTATAAATGTGCAAATTTTAAATTCGCTTTAAATTTAACTCCTGTGTAATATACACACCCGTGCGTGTGTGTGTATACACGTCTCTAGAATATGCTACACATGTTTTCCATATATATCGACTACAAACTGATTAATGCAATATTATAACTAGGAAATGTTTATTCTGAATACACACACTAAAGAAAGTAAAGTATATAAAATGTATTAACGTTGGATAAGTTTAAAAAATTTCGAATTCCCTTGGAAAATTTTTGTGACAGTAACTAAAGGTTCATCATTTTTATGACTGTAACTTGAAGTTCATCATTTTTATAACTGTAACTAGAAGTTCATCATTTTTATGACTGTAATTAGAAGTTCATCATTTTTATGACTGTAAGTAGAAGTTTACTTATTTACAAGCGTCTCTAATTCGAATATTTAAGAAGTATCACGAGCCGCGTGTTGTCAATGTGTTGTTCTTTAGCATAATTCTTAACACAAATGTCACAGACAGCACGGTTTCGACATATTTGAAAACTTCCGATTAGGGCCAGTCCGAGATTGAAAGTTCAACTTGTGTCCGCCGCTCAGGTTATGCATTTAAAACTCACTTAAAGCGTGAGCCGATTTTATACGGTGGTACTGTCGATACAGGCCAGGAAAAATCTTGAGTTTTCATAACACTCCTGTTAGTACACTTCGTGTCTTTACAAACTTAAACTCTTTCATCTTTAATACAGCATAATAAAATAAATTACCTGGTATATAACACCTTTGTCCAAATCTCAACTTGAAACGAATGATATATTTCAGAGTAGCAACTTTGCAATTCGAACAACATGGCGATCTTCAACAAGTCGATTTGGCTGTCTTTCCCTTGTTAGCAGAGCCAACGACATGATGCTGCAAAAAAGGGTTCAAGGTTAATATAAATCATATATTTTATATATAAAATGTTTCAAATTGACAACAAATCACTTGTTGGTATAAATTCTTCAAATTAAGAATAATTTAAAGGATTATTATATAATAATATCTGGGTAAGTAGATACCTGAAAAGTTCGACAACCCGACTTGGCAACCATGTCATGAAAAGGTAGGTTGATGAGAAAAGTCGCCAACCTCTGATTGCAGCATGTCTCCAAATAGTATCTGCCTTTAAAGTAAGTGCTTTACTATCGCTTGGGTCCAACGATCCACACATTTAACTTTCCCATAGTAACTTTACTTTTCTATATGGTAAAGTAAAAGTAGAATCGTGTCGAAAATCGAAACTCGAATTTTCGACGAACCAACACGTTTTGTGACCCCTAGAATACGAAAAACTATTTATAGCGTGACGTCTGTATGTGTGTCTGTCTGTGAAATGTATATATCCACTCTAACTCAAAAACTAATTAACCAAATTTCATATTTCATAAAATTTCATAGGTAAGTTATTTGTGTATTACCCTGGTGCTAATTAGATTTTAGATGATTTTGGTACAATTAGGTATAAAAGAACGTTTTTTTTTTTTTTTTTTTTTTTTTTTCCCCCCCCTTGCAAACTGGCCCTCAAAATTCTTATAGATCCACTCTACTTTAAAAATTAATTGACCAAATTTTATAAAATTTAGTATATAAGTCACGTGAGGGTTAGCCTGGCGCTGATTAGATGTTTGTACAATTCAGGAAAACAGAACGTGCCTTTCTTTTGCAAAATAGCCAATAAAAATCATCAATATCTAAAATAAAAGACTACGTATACACAAATATATCAATTAAAGGTTTATTTTATACGCAATTTTTGACGGTAAAAAGAATGACTATACTCGAGGACTAACCTTTCTTGAGATATTTCAGTTTTATCACAGTTTTGCTAAGTAGCCTTTGAAAATACGTCCAATTACAAAAGGAAAACGAAAATTGAATTAAAAGTGCAAATTCAGTGTCATTTCAAATAAGTAGACTTGTCTTTTGTGCAGTTAAACTCAATTTAATGAATTATTAAAGAAATGAAGAGAAAACAAATTTAAGTCTGTAGGAAAAGTAATGTGCTGCCCACATCAGGTTTCTTAATTTCTCATACATTAGTTTAGAAAAGTATTGTTATATTTCCGAATTTTCTCGAATTTCAATATTCTGGTGACAATAAGCATTTTGAAAATATGCCAATCTGTGCATATATGTATGCCTGTGACGTTGTTACTTAATAACGCATAAGTGAATGCATATATAAATGAAATTTTATCTTAAGATGATACACTGCAAGAAACTGTAACTTACAAATCATTTTAATTTCCTTATGCATACGTAAAGGCCAAATATTGAAAGGCTATCGAAAATCAGACTTCAAATCAGATGTTGAAGAATTTGTATGTTTTAAGCATCTCTGAATGAAAGCCAACGGCTTTTTTTTTTCAATAATGTATATCAGTATTTTGGTATGGTCATGCCAGTCCGTCCGGCCATGCCAGGTATCCGTCCAGCAGTGCCAGTCCGTATGGCCATGGCAGGCCCAGACCATCCGACTCATCCTAAGAACTCGAGCAACCATTTGGACGGCCGGGAAAGTGGCCAAGCTGTGTGTCTGTCTGAGCACAATATCATTCAAATAAATTAAACTAGTCAAATAAAATTTGGTACGATTATTTAAATTGGTAAATGTAAAAAGCCTATTGATTTTCAGACAAGTCGGGCAAGGGAGACTCCCTTACCCGACTTGTCTGAAAATCTTTTCAGGAAATTCGAAAAAAGAATTAATTATGTTAAAATAATTCTTCAAAAAAATAGTCATTTTATATGTAACTTTTTAAAGCGAATGACATCAATTTTAGAACGCTAACAGGTTTCAGTCTCGAGATTTTGCAATCTTCGAGGACTTTTTAGCAGGGGGCGAATGGAAATTTAGGGGGTGGAGTAAGTTTCCTATTTGCCAAATGTATCTAAATGATGTCACATAATTAGAAATTAAGTTAATATAAAATGTTTTTTTTTTTTGGGGGGGGGAGGCCGAATAATTGTCTCAAGGGAAGCTTCGTCCCCACCAGGATGTATGTCTGAAAGAAACACTGAGCAGTTGCTGATATGAAATTACAAAACTTGGCAAAAACGTTAATAGAGATCATAGGTGTATACGCAGGATACAAGAACGAGTTCAAGTTTCTGGATAACTTGCGTTTATTTCCAAACAAAAACAGGAACGGTATACAATCAAACAGCACTTAAATGCTCCACTAATTTCACAGAATAAGTTATATTATTCTCAAAATATTGACGAAAGTAATTTCACAAAACAGCAGCTACTATTCTCAAAACATTGACAAAAATCACAGTCCAATGTAACTCATATCATGTCCAGTCGTCAACTCCACTGCAACGGAGGGGTGAGTCCTTTTTATAGTCTCGCCATAGAAACTTCTGGAAATCTCTGTACCTCAAAGATATCGAGATAATAATCGTTCGATAATAATCGCTCGATAATAATCGTTCTATCGAGAAGTTTCTGGAACATTCCGAAAGTCGCCAAATGTCGCCAAATTGGTGATAAATCGCCAAATCTGGAAACCCTTCTTCTATTTTGAAATTCTGGCAACCGTAGAGTAACGTCAGGGAAAGAATTTTCGCACCGCTGTTTTCCGGAGAAAACACTCCGATGGTACCGTTTGGTCTGCTATAGAGACGAAAGACAAGACGGGGGGAGCCAGTGAGAGAATATTACACGTTCGCAACAATAGTATCGAATGAATGAATGCTTTCGAATCAGAAATTCGAAAATTTTGGGGGAAATATTAAGGGAGACTGAGATCGGTCGTACATAAAACTTTATGGATTTTAATTTTTTCTCGCAAATAAAAAGCCCTAGAAACATATTTTAATGGTATTAGCAGGGATAAACATTCATTGATATGGACGATCTGGTCAGTGAAGGAAAAAAATAGTTTGTTAATCCTTGTTCAGCTGTGTCAGTTAAAATTTGGCGGTTATTTTATCCTTCGGTTTATTTCACTGGTTTCCTCACATATCTGGATAGGGTAACAGAAGATCATGCTCGACACTCGGAGACTTCATCCTTCTATTATAACTACAACAATATTAGCTGCTTCTAGTATGAGGGTTTAAATAGAGGACTCAATATCATCGTTGAAATATGCAAATATGTTAGATGACAGTAACAAACATATAAAACAACAATCTGAGTATATCAGCTTAAACTGTGCTATGTTTATTAAAAGTATGAAATCATAAAGATATCATACTTATATATTAAAAGTATGAGATCATATAATGCACATTTTATGATCATCACAAATGTAAGACGCTTAGAACACTTATAGGTGACGTTACTACAAACAATGTCGCTAGTTCCATAATTGTGTTGCTGTGTGTGGTATTCACCTTTGTGTCAGAAAAAAACCATCCACTAACTAATAATCAATAAATAGAAGACATGCGAAACATAAATTTTTGTCAGGTATAACCATTTCCCTCTCATATTTGCTAACAAAAATTATTCCCCTCTATTTCTATAATTCAGATAATTAAGAGCTAGAAATATTTTGCTTTAATTTGATTGCACGATCATTATTTCTTTTGACTTAAACGTTTTAAGATGCTTGCTTTTTGTTTGCGAATAGTGCAGGTTCCACTTCAGCAATAAGAATTTGCAATTCAGTCCCATTAGCTCAACGATAGAGCGTTGGCTGGCCAGTATGAAGAATTGTTATCCGATACCCGGTTAGGGCAGCAAAATTTTGTACAATGACGCCCAAACAAATCAACCCTGTAGGTTAGTACAAAGATGTCAAACGTCTGAAAGTGACCCTAGTATGACTAGCACAGATTCAGTGCGAACTCTGGGATATTAAATGCCGATTTCAAATCGGGAGGACAACAACCACGCAGGAAGCTAATCTGGAGGATAAAAATAGCATCAAGCGACTAATCTGAAGTAAATATATCAGAAAATGGTCAGTCAGATTGTCATTTGTACCCCAATCTGACATCAGGTGGTGGAGAATGCAGAGTCCACTTCAACAATAAGAACTGGCAATTCCATCCCAGTATCTCAACGGTGGAGCATCGGCTGACCAGTACGAAGATTCCTTGTTCGATTGCCAGTTGTGTCAACAAGGTTCTTTACAATAGGGTTGGTTAAAACAATGTTTCAGCCTGTCCCATCTTTTCTGTTTCAACCTGCCCTCTGCCCGTCACATTATTATTATTATTATTATATATATAAGGCATTTAATATGTGGAAATTTACTATTTTAAGATCTATTAAAAATACCATTTGTAGTATTAATTTATCTAGATCTATATATAATATGGATAATATAAAGCACTCTGTTAATGATTTACATAGATCTTTTGTTATTACTTATGTAGATAAAGCCTCTAATAATTATGCTATTATTTGTAAAAAATTCTATATTCAATATCTGCTAGATTATTTAAAAAATAATAGTCTATTTAAAATTGATTCACACTCTCTTAATAGTATCAAATTGAAAATGATCAATATGTATAGTGATTTAGATATTAATAATAAATTTTTGACATTTCCATATATTGTGCTTATACCTAAATTTCATAAAAATCCTATTAAATTTAGAACTGTTACTAGTGGTCATAATTCATACTCTACTACTGCTAGTAAATTATTACTAAATTATCTAAATGTACTAAATAGCAATTTACGAGATTCTGGTGATAGCTACATTATTCTAAATAACAGTAAGGAATTAAAAAATAAATTAAAAACGCTTGGTAAAATAATAGGATTTCAAACTTTTGATTTTAAAGATCTATTTAATAATATTAAGATCACTGATCTATATGATGTCATTTTAGCTTTATATAATGCTTATATTACTAATCATTCTAATCTTACTAAATTTACCAATTTTCCTAAGCTTCTCCATTTTGTTCTTTTCAATAATTATATCTTTCAAGGTAATAAATTATACTTACAAGTCTCAGGTGTTCCACAAGGTGGCTGTAGTAGCAGTATGTTAGCTAATTTATACCTATATCAATATGAAAAATTCTTTACTTCAACTGATTATAAAATTTATAGATATGTAGATGATCTGATTTGTCTTGTATTTACTGATAACTATGTCATAGATATAGATTTCTATCCGGATAATTTGGAATTAATACCTAATGAAACTTCTATTAGTAATAATATTTATTATTTGGATTTAAATCTAATTATAGAACCTGCTCATGGGATAGTTACTAAATTATATGATAAAAAAGATTTTTTTAAATTTAATATTAATAAATTATTACCTTTTAATTCCTGCAACTCGATTCAATTGTTTAGAAATATTATACTTAATCAACTTTTTAGAATTTATAGATTATCAGATAAAAAATTTCATGCTTTGCACATTAATAACCTCAAAATTACCAGTAAAATGTATCAATATCCTGCATATTTAGTAAATAGTATAGTTAATAAGTTTCGATTAGCCTAAAATTCTCATATTCTCCCCTTATTATCTTATTTTAGCCGTACTTCTTCATTCTCTTGAAATTATATTTTCATCTTTTTATCTTGAAGCTTTAACTGTTGAATAACTCATTTTATTTCATTTTATTGCTTTTGCGCAGTACAGTTTTTATTACTCTCTTTGGCAACAGCAAATCACATCTTTTCATTTTGGCATATGGCAACATTGGTCCAGTCATATTTTGCTCGTCATGGTTGCGCTGAAGAGGTGTGTTTTGAGGTATTTATGTTTCCTTTATTGTTCCAATCTATATGCTTGTCGTCCATATAACACAAGTTTATAGATAAAATCTATCTTGTGTTTCAGAAACAAGCATTTTTGTGTTCATTTCGAAGGGATATATGGACCCGAAGAGAATTTTTTCGAAATGAACTTATCGTAAGCCTAAATCTCCTCCATGTGCAAGCTTTTTTGCTTGATTTTTTTGTTTTCTTATTTGCATTCCTAATTTTTGAAATTTGTTGATTGTCTTTGTCTTTATGACTTGCATTATGCTTTATTATTTCCTCTTTTTGTCTTAATTTCTTTGTATTTTGTAGAAAATTTTGGAATAGTGTATTATGAGTTACTACATACATTCTAACTTTGGATTTAATAATTTATATTTATATATATGTATATATATATATATATATATATATATATATATATATATATATATATTTACAGTTATGTTTGTGCTCGAACTGAGTTCGGAATATACCCAGACGAGGTTCATATTTCGGAACGTTCTAAATACATATATGAACACAAAGTATATAAAAAATTATGATTTATTTCGACAGTGGCAAGGGAAAATATCTAAAAAATCCATTTTAAACATAATACTGCTTGCGTAGGTGGCTCTGCTTTATGATTGTGTATATATCTGAAGATTACGATTCGGGTCGCTAAAAACTTCGGACAGAGCAGGGACTTCAATATTCTCGAGTCTGGATCGGCTCAGGGTTTAGATTCCAAAATGTTTTCACTTTCAGTTAGTCTGAATCAGATCAAAACCCATATCTTCAAAATTCACACAGGTGCAGAAAGGGCCACTCCTCGCTCTATTCCATCCGCATAATTACAATCCTCATGCTCAGGTAGTCCAGAATAGAAATGTTTGATTTATGCACGCCAGACATAAAGGATTTTCTCTCGGCTGTAATTAGATGCTGAGGGCGAAAGCCCACAGATCATTGTTCCAGAGCACACAGGAAAGACATTCGGTAAAAGTGCAACATGTTGGGTCATTACAGGGACGCGTGGTCTACATGTTACTCGCTTTTAATTCGTCTCTGCATTGTTCAAACACTAATCGATTGAGAAACGTGAGGGTAATGCGATTCATTTTAACTGGCATGCGTTCCGATAATTAAAGTTGTTACCCAAGATGAGACGGATAAAGGCGCGTTTATTTAAATTTCTTCCGATATCAAAAGTGTTCGTGATCGTGCCAAACGGTGGCGTAGGCATTGGTTGAAGACTTAGATTAGTTCCTAAACACGGCGAGATTGAGGCAGGAGCCCCCCCCCCCCCGCCTAGCAGCGCCATTACAGAGGTCCCCCCCCCCAAAATAAAAGCAGACTTATTTAAAAAAGAGCAAACGTCTGTTTATTTATTTTTATAAAAATATACTAAACATAAATTACAATAAATGTAAATAGAATTCTAAACACGACGAGATTGAGGCAGAATCCCCCCCCCCCTTCCTAGCAGCACCATTACAGAAGTCCCCCCAAAAGCAGACTTATTTAAAAAAGAGCAAACATCTGTTTATTTATTTTTATAAAAATGTACTAAACATAAATTACAATAAGTGTAAATAGAATTCTAAACACGGCGAGATTGAGGCAGGATCCCCCCCCTTCCTAGCAGCGCCATTACAGAAGTCCCCCCAAAAGCAGACTTATTTAAAAAAGAGCAAACATCTGTTTATTGATTTTTATAAAAATATACTAAACATAAATTACAATAAGTGTAAATAGAATTCTAAACACGGCGAGATTGAGACAGGAGCCCCCCCCCCCCCCCAAAAAAAAAGCAGACTTATTTAAAAAAGAGCAAACATCTGGTTTTATTTTTATAAAAATATACTAAACATAAATTACAATAAGTGTAAATAGAATTCTGAAATAGGGAGGAAGACGTAAGAATAAGATAGATAAAATTTAAAAATGTATAAATTATTTTCTAATTTATATGATTTTTTTTTCTTTTTAACAGCTTAAAGGTTTTATATAGGTCTCCTATTATAGCAATGGAGAAAGAACTACTTTCGAAATTCCTCCATTGCTTTTATGAAGTATTTCTTCAAATAAAGTAAAACCTGATTAAATTACGACTTTGTCTATTTTTCATGCTAAAGTCAAATGATTATTGTTTTGTAAGATATAGGGATCAATTTTCCCAATCCCACTGGACAGATGGCCACTTTAACCAGGTTCCACTATATAAAACTGTATAAAGCATCGAATTTAGGTAAATTAGACTTCCATTAATACATTTTCAAACGGTCGATTTGACATTTTGATCGGTAACTTCCATTTGTAAGTATCCAAGATGAAGCACTTGCGTGCGATTGAAACAGTATTTAATTGGTGAGATTTTCAGAATTTATGCAGAGAGCAAATTTATATATGTATTTAACAGCAAAAATATTAAAAGTGTCAATTTTACTAGTTACTGTAATACACTGTTAATATAAAATGGAAAATTATGATAATAATAATGACTGATAAATCCTGATATTAGAGTTTTATTTCAGTTGGGTGGTGAAGTGTTACAAATTATCAGTTCTCTACTATGAATAGGGGGCCCCAAATACTTTCTCGGGCGTCAGAGAAGCTTAGCCCTATTCATAAGTCATATTGAAAAACAATCCAGCTCTGTAACTCTCTCCGTATTCGATCCTTGACCCTTTTCAAGATTTTGACTATGCCTACGATACCGAAAGAAGTCAAATGAAATATAAATTGAACATCCATATAAAATTAGTAAAGTTGTCACGTCATAAAAGTCAAATATACAGAACTTCTATGAAGTCCACTTCGACAAGAAGAGCTTGCAATTCCATCGCAGCAACTCAACGGCAGGGTGTCGGCTGGCCAGCACGAAGATCCGTGGTTCGATTCCTGGTTGGAGCAACAAGGTTATTTGCAATAGCGTCCGAACAAACCCTGTAGGCTAGTGCAAAGATGTAGGAGGTCTGAAAGTCACCCTAATACGTATAACTAGCACGGATTCAGTGGGCTCTGGGATGTTGAACACCGATTTCAAATCGATAGGATAACGAACACTCGTGTAGCTAACGAGGTGAATAAAAATAGCAACACAACGATAAACCGAGGTAAAAATAGCAGGAGGGATCAGTCAAATTGTTAGTTGGACGCCAATCTGCCATTAGAAGATGGATAATGCAAAGTCCACTTCGACGATAAGAGCTTGCAATTCCGCCCCAGTAGCTCAACGATAGAGCATCAACTGGCCAATACAGAAATCCGTGGTTCGATTCCCGGTTGGGCCAGCAAGTTTCTCTACACCTTAAGCACAACAATAAATTTATAAAAAAAAGATCCCTGAGTGTACATATTAGGTAATCTATTTAGTACAATGACCATGCCCGATCGAATGAAAACGAATGCAGCACCACTAGTAGAGAATTTTAAAGTTTGGATAACGAACTTGGGAGCAAAGTGAGATAGAAGAAAAAAAGGCAGTTACAAATTTGTAGAACATTATTTTAATGAGTAGAAATTAACACTAAGACTGTTACAGAAGGCATTATTTAGGGGCACAAGATAGCCCAGTAATTAAGGCACTTAGAGGACCCGAGTTCGATACCCGGTTCGGCCTAAACCGTTCCCGTGTTCAAGCGGAGTACAAACACGTTAAATATGTGGGCCTAAAAGATCTTCTGAGAGGTTGGTGGTAGGTGAAGGAGGGTTACCTTCCTGTGGATGCCGCCCCCACTGGGCTCTGGTCTGAATTGGGTGATCTAAAATGAAAAAGACAAATTATTGGGGGGAATCGAAGGTGGCTTCAGCCGGATGGAGCCGAAATGGTTTTGGGTGAATAACATTTTCTAAAATAAAAAACCCAGTAAAATGCAATAAGTTAATTTGATTTTTTCAGACTCATTTGCTTTGTTTATAGGCTTTCAAAGTGCTACAAGTTACTCACTAACTGCTTATGGCTAGTAAGCACTTTTAGTTTTCGCCCCGATTTCATCTGGATACTCCGATAATAAGACTTCAAGTCAAAATATCAAATTATTTAACTAAATTGCTTGTCGGTTATAAATTAAACTTTTGAAATATATCTGACAAGATATTAGATTCAAGTTAATTTACAAACTTCAAACTTGCCTGGCGGCACATAAATACGTATATTTCCATCTGTTCAGTTCAAACCTCATCAATCATTAAATATCTAGAATCCCCAAGCTCCTTTAACTTCCTAATTTTTTTAAACACAATAAAATATCTCGTGCTTATGCATCAATATTTTACCCAGGAGAAAGTAAATCAATTGAGCTGCAATAATCGTGACATTTTAAATATTACAGCTTTCCCATACATTAGAAAAACCCATGTTAATATACTAAAATATCGAAATTATAACAACTATACTTTGAAAACTAAGAGCTAAATCTAAAATCCAATTATATACACTTGTAGGGCTTTCAAAGAGCTACAAATTCTTGCTTATTGTTCATAGCTTGCATGTTTAGTTTTTGAGATAGAAGCATTATAATATTGAAAAACGAAAAATTTGAAATCTTCTTCAACTTGACAAAACGATTACCAAAAAGTTACTTTTAAAAATAAATATAGATTTAGAAACTAAATTTCCTCGTACATATTTTTGTCGCTTACCATTTATATGTATATTTTATAGTTTCGAAGATATTTCGAGTGCGGAAAGTGAGAAAAACACTTGTTCGGACAGATACATTTTAAGTTTTTCAAAGAAAAATTCAATATATTAAAATATTGAAATTATTTTTATATATTCATACTCAGGATGTTATTTTCGATAAAACAAGAACAATTATTTACACTTTTATCTATTAGGTTCGGAGGTATAAACGTCCAAAGCATAGGCGACGACTTGAAACATTATAGGGGGTTCCGAAAATTTTAAATCGATTGATCCATGCATTTTTCGAAAGATTTAAGAGTAATTTAAATTTCATTCAGTCAAATTATCTGGCACAATAAGACATTTGAAATGCTAAAATGAAGCAAATTATGGTTAAGTACAGAAAAATATTTTTCTTTTTCTAAATAATTATTTATTTCATTTATTTTGCTTTTGTAGGCGCAACATTATTATATACAATCTACAGATACTGTGTGAATTTCCATCTCAATTATCTTTAAAAATAACAAAAATGTAAAATTCATGTTTAGGTATTTTTGCCAATGCTAAACTGTCAACAAATTCCTCATTAGATAATTTCTTTAAAAAGTTAAAATCTTGTATTCAGACTACAATAAACAGTCTGAGGGGTAAATTTCTATATCCTCGACTGTATATATAGTACACAGGGAATGATTGGTGAATAACTTGAAGCATTGATATCAAAAACAAAATGAATGCGTACATTTTCCCCATTAAATACGCACAAAAATATTAAGAGTTCGAGAAACCCACAACAAAATTATTAGGCCTTCAAAAAGTGTCTGGAACCCTCGAAGTCGGCGCCGCTGGTCCAAAGTTTTTACATTTTTTGTAACGGTTCGGTTTACGCCACAGATATCCCAAGCATAAATGTTATTCACATCAAGAAAAGTGTTTCAATGTCCTCTTCTACACAAGAGTGACACATACTTTTGTTTTGTTTTGTCATTGTCATTCTTTTGCTTGTCTTGTTGTAACTGTGTTGTGATTCAATTTTAACCTGTTACTTTCCTTATATACATAATGTATAAGGAAAGTATTGTGACGGGGTCGAAAATTCGAATTCGAGTTTTCGACGGGAGAGCACGTTTCAAGCATCCCTGATCACGAATCAAACATTTTTGAAGTGATGTCTGTGTGTGTGTATGTGTGTGTGTGTGTGTGTGTGTGTGTGTGTGAAAGTATGTGTGTGTGTGTGTGTGTGTCAGTGAGTCTGTGGAGACGATAACTGACGAACGAATGGACCGATTCGAACCAAATTTGGTACAAAAATCACAATCCGTAAACACTGGAAGCCTATTGTTTTTATACGTGATCGAATGTTCGGAACCCCCCTAAATTTTCGAATGAAATTTTAAAAAAATCGTTAAAAAATCAAAACCACTAATAAAGTTTTGCAAATAGACATTTCTTATGTAATTTTTCATTAGAAAACGATTGGCATAAATTTTAGAACGCTAACATGAACCGTTCTCGAGATATTTTACATTTTCAAAAAAAATTATGAAAAAGTCGCATAAAAAAAAAAAAATCCTATTGAGAAACATGTTTACTTTTCATATGTAATACCATGCGATAAATTGAGTGCCATCATTCTCGTGGATCTAGCTCGTTCCATTCATGAAAAAATATACTTTGAATAATACTTTTGTATTTGAACGCCAATATTCATTTATCTGCTGTAAGAATAACTTTTTTCTTAGTGCATAACTCTTGGCGAGATTTGGCGACGAATTTGGCGGAATGTCGCCAACTTGGCGACTTTTTTGAAATGTTGCCAAATTAAAGAAAATCTCGCAAAATGGATAAAATGATGCGAAATCAATGAAAATGACGACTAATTGTCGAAAATTCAATATCTTGGAAAGAATATTAGTATCTACTATAAGAAAATCCTATTACTTTCCTTATATACTTAATGTATAAGGAAAGTATTGTGACAGGGTCGAAAATTCGAAATCGAGTTTTCGACGGGAGAGCACGTTTCAAGCATCCCTGATCACGAATCAAACATTTTTGAAGTGATGTCTGTGTGTGTGTGTGTGTGTGTGTGAAAGTATGTGTGTGTGTGTGTGACAGTCTGTGAAGACGATAACTGACAAACGAATGGACCGATTCGATCCAAATTTGGTACAAAAATCACAATCCGTAAACACTGGAAGCCTATTGTTTTTATGCACAATCGAATGTTAAGAGCACCCCTAAATTTTCAAATGAAATTTGGAAAAAATAGTCAAAAAATCAAAACCACTAATAAAATTACGCATATAGACATTTCTTATGTAATTTTTCATTAGAAAACGATTGACATAAATTTTAGAACGCTAACATGAACCGTTCTCGAGATATTGCACATTTTTCAAAAAAATTATCAGAAAGTCATATAAAATAAAAAAAAAATATTTCCTCTTGAGAGACATGTTCACTTTTCAGTAATACCATGCGATATATTGGATGACATCATTCTCGTGGATCTAGCTCGTTCCATTCATGAAAAAAGATACTTTGAGTAATACTTTTGTATTTGAACGCCAATATTCATTTATCTGCTGTAAGAATAACTTATTTCTATGTCCATTATGCTTGGCGAGATTTTGGCGACGAATTTTGGCGGAATGTCGCCAACTTGGCGACTTTTTGAAATGTTGACAAATTAACGAAAATCTCGCCAAATGGATAAAAATGACGCTAAATCAATGAAATGACGACTAATTATCGAAAATTCAATATCTTGGAAAGAATATTAGTATCTACTATAAGAAAAACCTATTTATTTTACTGTAAAAGTGGTAAATTCATTTCGTTATATAAGGAAAGTCATGTGTTGCCCACATCAGATTTTTTTGAATTATTTTTAAATTAAGAGTTCTCTAATTATGAGTATAGTTAACCAGTATGAGTTCATAGATGTAGGATAGAGTACATAATACATAGATATAAAAATAAATTGAAATGTAATATAATTACTTTCCTTATATACATAATGTATAAAGAAAGTATTGTGACGGGGTCGAAAATTCGAATTCGAGTTTTCGACGGGAGAGCACGTTTCAAGCATCCCTGATCACGAATCAAAAATTTTTGAAGTGATGTCTGTGTGTGTGTGTGTGTGTGTGTGTGTCAGTGAGTCTGTGGAGACGATAACTGACGAAAGAATGGACAGATTCGAACCAAAATTGATTATTTCTTAGTACATAACGCTTGGCGAGATTTTGGCGACGAATTAGGCAGAATGTCGCCAACTTGGCGACTTTTTTTTAATGTTGCCAAATTAACGAAAATCTCGCCAAATGAATAAAAATGACGCTAAATCAATGAAAATGACGACTAATTGTCGAAAATTCAATATCTTGGAAAGCATATTAGTATCTACTATAAGAAAAACCTATTTTTTTACTGTAAAAGTAGTAAATTCATTACATTATATAAGGAGAGTCATGTGTTGCCCACATCAGATTTTTTTGAATATGTAGGAATAGTCTTTATCGTTTCAGTTCTAAATTTAGCTAATAATTTATGTTTACAAAATTGTCAGTTTAACTAAGTATTTTAGGCCTTTTGCCATAGAAATGCATACATAGCAAGACCACTCATCTTATCGCAGCGCCACTTGAATGATTGTCTCAAACGATATTGACGTTTTTACTTTCCTTATATTCATAATGTATAAGGAAAGTATTGTGACGGGGTCGAAAATTCGAAATCGAGTTTTCGACGGGAGAGCACGTTTCAAGCATCCCTGATCACGAATCAAACATTTTTGAAGTGTTGTATGTGTGTGTGTGTGTGTGTGTGTCAGTGAATCTGTGGAGACGATAACTGACGAACGAATGGACCGATTCGAACCAAAATTGGTACAAAAATCACAATCTGTAAACACTGGAAGCCTATTGTTTGTATATGTAATCGAATGCTCAGAACCCCCCAAAATTTTCGAGTAAAATCTTGAAAAAATCGTCAAAAAATCAAAACCACTAATAAAGTTACGCAAATAGACATTTCTTATGTAATTTTTCATTAGAAAACGATTGACATAAATTTTAGAACGCTAACATGAACCGTTCTCGAGATATTGTACACTTTTAAAAAAAATTATCAAAAAGTCATATAAAATAAAAAAAATATTTCCTATTGAGATGCAGGTTCACTTTTCATATGTAATACCATGCGATAAATTGGGTGACATCATTCTCATAGATCTAGCTCGTTCCATTCATGAAAAAAGATTCTTTGAGTAATACTTTTGTATTTGAACTCCAATAGTCCTTTTTCTAATGTAAGAACAACTTATTTCTTCTTCCATAACGCTTGGCGAAATTTTGGCGACGAATTTGGCGGAATGTCGCCAACTTGGCGACTTTTTGAAATGTTGCCAAATTAACGAAATTCTCGCCAAATGGATAAAAATAACGCTAAATCAATGAAATTGACGACTAATTGTCGAAAATTCAATATCTTGGAAATAATATATGTATCTACTATAAGAAAATCCTATTTTTTTAACTGTAAAAGTAGTAAATTCATTGCATTATATAAGGAAAGTCATGTGTTGCCCACATCAGATTTTTTTGTAATGTTTTGGATCTAAAATAAAGTTCCCGGCCACACACTTAGCAACAGTAAGCCTTCGGGTCTGTCGTGTGGTCTGGGTTTTCAACACTTCAACATACATAAGTTGACCGGCCGTTCAAACTGTTACCTTACACCTTTCTGGTAGATCGGACGGTATGGTCTCAACATACATAAGTTGAAGAGCGCGGAAGCCCAGTGGTTAGCGCGCGGGAATTGCACTCGGTAGGCCAGGGTTCCATTCCCTCTGCTGCCAAAACTGCAACCGTGTTCACGCGGAGTACGATCACGTTAAACATGTGGGTCCGTAAGTTCTTCCGAGAGGTTGGTGGTAGGGGAAGGAGGGTACGCTCCTTGTGGATACCCCCCCCCCATACACTGGGTTCTGGTCTAAATTGGATGGCTCTTCCCGGCCGTCCAAACATCTTTCCGGTAGGTCGGACGGTCTGGGTCTCAACAACAAGATACATAAGTTGAAAATAAATGTTACTCACACACTAAATTGGACCAAAGTGGGAGTATAAACAGATTCAATAAAAAAAATCTGATGTGGGCAATACATGACTTTCCTTATATAATGTAATGAATTTACTACTTTTACAGTAAAATAAATAGGTTTCTCTTACAGTAGATACTAATATTCTTTCCAAGATATTGAATTTTCGACAATTAGTCGCATTTCAATGATTTAGCGTCATTTTTATTCATTTGGCGAGATTTTCGTTAATTTGGCAACATTTCAAAAAGTCGCCAAGTTGGCGACATTCCGCCAAATTCGTCGCCAAAATCTCGCCAAGCATTATGGACGAAGAAATAAGATATTCTTACAGCAGATAAATGACTATTGGCATTCAAATAAAAAAGTATTACTCAAAGTATCGTTTTTCATGAATGGAACGAGCTAGATCCACGAGAATGATGTCATTCAATTTATCGCATGGTATTACATATGAAAAGTGAACATGTTTCTCAAGAGAAAATATTTTATTTTTATTTTATATGACTTTTTGATAATTTTTTTGAAAAATGCACAATATCTCGAGAACGGTTCATGTTAGCGCTAAAAAATTTATGTCAATCGTTTTCTAATGAAAAATTCCATAAGAAATGTCAATTTGCGTAACTTTATTAGTGGTTTTGATTTTTTGACGATTTTTTCAAAATTTCATTCGAAAATTTATGGGGGTTCTGAACATTCGATTGCGTATAAAAACAATAGGCTTCCAGTGTTTACGGATTGTAATTGTTGTACCAAATTTGGTTCGAGTCGGTCCATTCGTTCGTCAGTTATCGTCTCCACAGACTCACTGACACACACACACACACATACTTTCACACACACACACACACACACACACACCGACATCACTTCAAAAATGTTCGATTCGTGATCAGGGATGCTTGAAACGTGCTCTCCAGTCGAACACTCGAATTCGAATTTTCGACCCCGTCACAATACTTTCCTTATGCATTATGTATATAAGGAAAGTAACAATTCCATGATCTTATACAAAATTGATATTATGCAAAATTAATAAAGACGTGGGCAAATGAAATGGTTTCGACATTGATTCATGCAACAATTTTAGATAAGATTTATATTGCATTGTGTCGAATTGAGACTGCCCGCACCCTCAATTTGGTTCAATTTTTGTGTATGATTGAAATTTAGTTTCTGCTTTCCTGTGCCTCATTGTTGTGTAGGGAAGGACATTGAAAAACTTGTTTTTTTTTTTCTCATAATTTATTTACATTATGAAACAGTTTAAAGTCTTAGTTTAAAATCTTAAGAAACTACCATTATTAAGAAACCTCACCAAGTTGTTGACGGAACCTCAGAAATCCGCAGACCACAGCTTGAGAATTTCTGTTTTAAGGAGTGCTTGGTCTACGAAAAACTACGAAAACAAGTAGAAGACAACCGTCTCGATTTTCCTAGTCTCCGCTCCAAGAGGCATCCTTGTGTCTGTACCCGACGCTTATTACCATACAAAAAGCATTTTACTTCTATGATAAATGCACCGCGAGGTGAGGTTGCAAGTTCGCTGCGGGGGTCCAGTCCCGGATTGATTTTTTTTATTATTATTATTCCATTTCCAACATCTCTCGCATAAATCAGAGAATTAATCTAACACGACTTTTCCAGTCTGTCTTTACAGTCCCAAGTTGAAAATTAGTTTCTCGATGGGGGGAGGATAAAAGTTAATATTGGTAATGATTGCCGGGAATTTCTTTCTGATGGCAACACATGACGCAGACAGCTGGAACGAGAGTGATAAATGGTGGGAATGAGAACCAACACAAAGTGAAATGCAAATCAGATTGGCTGTAATTGAATTAGAAAAAAAAAGAATGGCAAAGAAAAGAAAACAAGATGCCCTCTGTGTGCGTAAAGGTCGTTTTAATTAATTTGCTCAGATCCATTAATACCATTTATTAACTTCCCTTGATGTAGCTCAAGAAAAAATATCTGCAGTGTATGTCTTCACTCAACTTTTTCATTCATTCATATTTATACTAACAGTATGCCCGTTCTTTGTACGGAAATGTACAAAAACTTAAAATTCACCATTTGCGATAGACTTTTAATATTCGGAGTCTTTCTTTGAAATTTTATAATAATATCTCACAAAAAGTGCTGAACAGATCGTGATAAACAGGCAGATAGAAGCTCAACTTACAATTTTATTTACATAGATAATAACAATGTTGCAATAAAACAACGTTTTTGGATATCTTATTAGGGACAAAAATATAGAGAGATCTTTCATAGCCATTGAGATTTATATTTCGTCCATTTATAAAGCTTCCATAATTTTGTACAAGGAACAACCGAGTGACGTTATTTGATTTTGAGTTACAGTTATTGCAAAGAAGCTCAACAAAAAAGGTTTGGTCACCTTAGTTTGGAGACTCAAATAACGATTGGGTCCCGTTTGTTCGAAAACTTATATATAACGATTGGGTCACGCTCAAAGTGAGGAAACAGTCAGAAGGACATGAAAACAAACAGACAGACAGAATGCCAAAGCTATACACATCAAAATTTCATGAAATTCGATTTCTCCTTCTCCCATTAGGATGATAAAAACAGATGGATTTTCACGTTTATTTGTGTAGATAGAGTTCATGAAATGTGACACCTGCACACTTAATAAAGATTTTGATTGTGAGAAACCATATAAGATTTAAGCACAAAAAGAGCATAAATTTTATAGTTCTATTGACACTGAAATTGCGGCATGTAAAACTATAATTATCTCCGATCCCTGTATGTTGTCCTATTTTCAATTTTTTCAAACATTTAAATCTAAATATCAGTTTATTATAACATTATTTTTCAATAGTTTGCTTAAAAGAATAGCCATCAGCAGACGATTTCGGTATTTAAAACGTAATTCAGTTACCCTAGTTACCATAATAGAATCAAACACTATACATAAATTCATTGTTAAAACATAATAAATAAAATCGTCTGTTGTAGCTGGGGTACATTACAGATGGAATTAAAACGATCAGAAGTGCATGAAGACAAACTGAATCAAACTGAGTTCAAATATCCACTCCAGTGAGAACACGGGGCGGGGGAGCGAAGTCAACGAAACCATCCATCGGACGGAATCCGAAAATAGTCCCGAAGAGTCCCGACCCTAGTCACCAACGGGTGGGAGCTTGGACCATGAATAGGCACAGTCGTCCACGAGTTTCACAAGTCACCAAGGGGAAAACCCAGTGATCGCTTCCCAGATTTAAGTTCCCCCTGAAATGAGGTGAGTCAAGAGCCACTCGTCCGCACTGAAAAGAGGCGACCCCCCTCCCCCCTCAGGGTGATGTCTGAGAATAAGACAGCTTATATTTTCATCCTTACATTATATTTGCGCGGCAAAATTATTAACGGCAGCAAAATTGCAAGTCCGTCTCAGACGCTAACCTTGCCCGAAGTCACAGTCACTGAGGAATGCCAGGTTAAAAGTTTAAAATCGTTTTTTGATTCAAATTCCAAATTACGAAACGGCGGCTGACCCACAGAATACGTTTTGCTCCATTCCACTTTTGTTCTTCTGATTACAATTAATCAATAACGAACCCAACAGCAATAAAGCATCGCGCGGCTTTTATCAAAACGTGATGTGGCTCGGGGTGAATTAATATCGGAACGATTTCACGGCATTGTTCATGAACACAATGTAAAACAAGCCCTCGGAGAATAATTTACTGGAAAAAAGAAGAAGAAATACAGCCAAAGGGCTCTGCTATATATCATCAGATCATACAATACGTGACTCTATGAAGACAAAATGTCAGGAAAAGTCTGATATGAGAAGCGATTTCAATCTATCGGTGATTAGCGCTAATTACTTGGACTTACGATGAAGTGTAGATAGATTAGAGCTGTTCGAAAAATTTAATGTTATCGTGACGTGGAATTTTTTTTACGGTTAAATCCTGTGCTGTGAGAATGTATCAGATTATTTAATAAAGAATCTCAGGTAATTAAAAGCAAAGCCAGTGCGAAGAAGAATTCGTTATAATAAAATCGTTGATGAACCTGCAATAGCTTCCGGGTATATTAGAATTTGACACAAACATACTAGAAAAGAATTTTCAATTATGGAAATAAATTTATTCAATACATAGTCAATAAATAGTCCGTCGTGAATGGCGCACCTCCTTCACCAAGCATCTTATAGCATCGAGTAGCAATTTACCAGAGTCGACAAGAAAAATGGAGCCGGGGCTGAAGCCCCGGCGCCTGGTCTACTGAGGGTCCTGTACCGGAAAGATTTTTTTTTATAATACGTATACGTATACGTAAAAATTCAACACATCCTTGCTGCTGTAGCAGCAAGGATGTGTTGAATTTTTGATGATGTGTGTTGAATTTTTCCAGAAATGTAACCTTATTGAATAAAATTATTCTTGTCAATAACAAATATTGTTGCGCTCAAATGAAATTCAACCACAATAAAACGTGAAACATTTTTTTTTTTTTCAAATGGCCAGGCACTTTGACCTTCGTCATTCGCCTTTATTACAGCGGCCAGAGTGTGAACCATTTAGCCGCCCATTGACGTTGCCCCAGAGGGGGGCGGATCACATTGCGCCCACAACACAAACATCCATGCCTTCCGTGGGGCTCGAACCCACAACGTGGCGGTCGAGCGATTGTTACGGAAACGCTTGCCTTGACCACTCGACAAAAACGTCAAACATTTATACACAACCCTTGTAATTATTCGATTATTTTGTTTTGATATAAAACAGTTCGGTTAAAATCACTTGTAGCTATTTCATGTTCCCATACACCCTATTGCCACAATTTATTTTAAAAATTAATTAACTATGGTTAATATCGCATGAATTAAGTTAATTTCTTATTTTTACTTTCCTTATATACATATAATGTATAAGGAGAGTATTGTGACGGGGTCGAAAATTCGAATTCGGGATTTCGACGGGAGAGCACGTTTTAAGCATCCCTGATCACGAATCGAACATTTTTGAGATGATGTCTGTGTATGTGTGTGTGTGTGTGAAAGTATGTGTGTGTGAAAGTATGTGTGTGTATGTGTATGTGTGAAAGTGTGTGTGTGTGTGTGTGTGTGTGTGTGTCAGTGAGTCTGTGGAGACGATATCTCACGAACAAATGGAGCGATTCGAATGAAATTTGGTACAAAAATTACAATCCGTGAGTACTGGAAGCTTATTGTTTTTAAACACAATCGAATGTTCAGAACTGCCTAAAATTTTCGAGTGAAATTTTGAAAAATTCCTCAAACAATCAAAACCTTTAATTAATAAAGTTACGCAAATAGACATTTCTTATGTAATTTTTCCTTAGAAAACGATTGACATAAACTTTAGAACGCTAGCATGAATCGTTTTCTAGATATTGCACATTTTTCAAATAAATTTACAAAAAAATCCCATAAATTAAAAAAAAATTAACTGTTGAGAAACATGTTCATTTTTCATACATGTGATAAATTTTTCATACATGCGATAAATTGGGTGACATCATTCTCGTAGATCTAGCTCATTCCATTCACGAGAAAAGATACTTTGAGTAATACTTTTGTATTTGAACGACAATCTGCTCTAAGAATAATTTTTTTCTGCGTCCATAACGCTTGGCAAGACTTTGGCCGCGAGTTTGACGGAATATCACCAACTTGGCAACTTTTTTTAAATGTTGTCAAATTAAAAAAATCTCGCCAAATGAATAAAAATGACGCTAAATCAATGAAAATGACGACTAATTGACGAAATGTCAATATCTTGAAAAGAATATATGTATCCACTATAAGAACAACCTACTTTCTTTTACTGTAAAAGTAGTAAATTCATTGCATTATATAAGGAAAGTCATGTGCTGTCCACATCAGATTGTTTTTGTTACAAGTCATTTCTAGCCGCTTTTCGAAGTTAATCCTAAGGCCTACATCCTACATCAATTAGAACCATTGCAATTTACAATTAAGTTCAATACGGTCAATTAACCAATGATTTTACGAAAGAGAAATTATTGATAATAATTAATAATTATTACTAAAAAGCGACTGTGAAACTTGGGTATAACCAGGAAGCAAGAGGAGGCCCGGAGAGGTGGTTCTAGCACCTGAGCCCGCTATCGCTTTCCACGTGCCTGCAATTTACAACCCTGATCGCCTTCAGACAAACAGTCGCCCCCTTGCAGGGGCGCAATTACCATACCGCGAACTCTGCAGTATCCAGAGCTGTCAACAACAAAAAAAAAATCTGATGTGAGCAACACATGACTTTCCTTATATAATTCAATGAATTTACTACTTTTACAGTTTAAAAAAATGTTATTCTTATAGTAGATACTTATATTCTTTCCAAGATATTGAATTTTCTTTAATTAGTCGTCATTTTCATTGATTTAGCGTCATTTTTAACAATTTGGCGAGATTTTTGTTAATTTAGCAACAATTAAAAATGTCGGCAAGTTGGCGATATTCCACCAAATTCGTCGCCAAAATCTCGCCAAGCGTTATGGACGGAGAAATAAGTTATTCTTACAGCAGATAAATGACTATTGGCGTTCAAATACAAAAGTATTACTCAAAGTATCTTCTTTCATGAATGGAACGAGCTATATCCACGAAATGATGTCACCTAATTTATCGCATGGTATTACATATGAAAAGTGAACATGTTTCTCAATAGGTAATATTTTTTTTTTATTTTATATGACTTTTTGATAACTTTTTTTTAAATGTGAAATATCTCGAGAACGGTTCATGTTAGCGTTCTAAAATTTATGTCAATCGCTGTCTAATGAAAGATTACATAAGAAATGTCTATTTGCGTAACTTTATTATAGGTTTTGATTTTTTGACGATTTTTTCAAAATTTCACTCGAAAATTTAGGAGGGTTCTGAGCATTTGATTGCGTATAAAAACAATAGGCTTCCAGTGTTTATGGATTGTAATTTTTGAACCAAATTTCGTTCGAATCGGTCCATTCGTTCGTCAGTTATCGTCTCCATAGACTCACTGACACACACACACACAGCCATCACTTCAAAAATGTTCGATTCGTGATCAGGGATGCTTGAAACGTGCTCTCCCGTCGAAAACTCGAATTCGAATTTTCGACCCCCGTCATAATACTTTCCTTATACATTATGTATATAAGGAAAGTAATATTTGCAAAGGATAAAATTAACGCTTTTACTTAAATAATTTTTCTTATAAATTTTTATACCATTTTTTTAATCATGTATATTATATATGACATTTTCATAAAATCTATTTCCTCACTCTTTATGCGGCTTGGAGAGCAAAAAGATTTCAAGACGTAAAGTTGGCCCTTTCCATTCAAAAACATTTTTGAAAATGTGCAGATAAATTCTACGGCTTTGTCGCTGATGGGGTAGCTTTCGCTGCTAATGATTTAAGCAGAGCTGTCTTTCTCAAAAGGCTGACGAGACAAGGGCCCCTATCAAGCTATTTTAATCATAAGTATATTAATATAAAAGTGTGTGTGGGGGGGGGGGTATGTCGACATAAAAGAAACCTCGAAAAATGTTAATTCAAAAATCGTAAAGACAACTCTGGTTTGCCGATTGGATTCACTGCATTATAGATCTCAGAATTTCTGATGATTCTCTAAGTAATTAGGAAAGTAAGAGGCTGTCGAATCATATATCTAACTATGCTATTATTGTGAAATCATATATCTAGCTATGCTATTCCTGTGAAATCATATATCTATTCCCATTTTTCGATGATTTTACTTTTATTAACCCAGGAAATCGACGCCGTACCATTTGGTACCAGGAAACATAATTACTTTCCTTATATACATAATGTATAAGGAAAGTATTGTGACAGGGTCGAAAATTCGAATTCGAGTTTTCGACGGGAGAGCACGTTTCAAGCATCCCTGATCACGAATCAAACATTTTTGAAGTGATGTCTGTGTGTGTGAAAGTATGTGTGTGTGTGTGTCAGTGAGTCTGTGGAGACGATAACTGACGAACGAATGGACCGATACGAACCAAATTTGGTACAAAAATCACAATCCGTAAACACTGGAAGCCTATTGTTTTTATACGTGATCGAATGTTCAGAACCCTCCTAAAATTTCGAATGAAATTTTGAAATAATCGTTAAAAAATCAAAACCGCTAATAAAGTTACGCAAATAGACACTTCTTATGTAATTTTTCATTAGAAAACGATTGGCATAAATTTTAGAACGCTAACATGAACCGTTCTCGAGATATTGTACATTTTTCAAAAAAATTATGAAAAAGTCACATAAAAAAAAAAGAATTCCTATTGAGAAACATGTTCACTTTTCATATGTAATACCATGCGATAAATTGAGTGACATCATTCTCGTGGATCTAGCTCGTTCCATTCATGAAAAAATATACTTTGAATAATACTTTTGTATTAGAACGCCAATAGTCATTTATCTGCTGTAAGAATAACTTTTTTCTTAGTGCATAACTCTTGGCGAGATTTTGGCGACGAATTTGGCGGAATGTCGCCAACTTGGCGACTTTTTTGAAATGTTGCCAAATTAATAAAAATCTCGCCAAATGGATAAAAATGATGCTAAATCAATGAAAATGACGACTAATTGTCGAAAATTCAACATCTTGGAAAGAATATTAGTATCTAGTATAAGAAAAACCTATTTTTTTACTGTAAAAGTAGTAAATTCATTACATTATATAAGGAAAGTCATGTGTTGCCCACATCAGATTTTTTTAAAATAAATTGTTGTTGTAAAAATCCAACTATTTGAGAGTTTATTAACAGAAGGCTCTTTACAAGAGTGTAAAGAAGAACTTACAGGTGTTGAACAAGATAGACATTGCACGTGCACTCTATTTAAGCGAGATCAGATCACAGAGGTGCTTTGAAATGCAATGTCACCAAAAGTAATTGAATATGTTACTTTCCTTATATACATAATGTATAAGGAAAGTATTGTGACGGGGTCGAAAATTCGAATTCGAGTTTTCGACGGGAGAGCACGTTTCAAGCATCCCTGATCACGAATCAAACATTTTTGAAGTGATGTCTGTGTGTGTGTGTGTGTGTGTGTGTGTGTGTGTGTGTGTGTGTGTGTGTGTGTGTGTGTGTGTGTGTGTCAGTGAGTCTGTAGAGACGATTACTGACGAACGAATGGACCGATTCGAACAAAATTTGGTAAAAAAATCACAATCCGTAAACACTGGAAGCCTATTGTTTTTATACGCAATCGAATGTTCAGAACCCCCTAAATTTTCGAATGAAATTTTTAAAAAATCGTCAAAAAACCAAAAACGCTAATAAAGTTACGCAAATAGACATTTCTTATGTAATTTTTCATTAGAAAACGATTGACATAAATTTTTTAGAACGCTAACATGAACCGTTCTCGAGATATTGTACATTTTTCAAAAAAATTATCAAAAAGTCATACAAAATAAAAAAAAAATATTTCCTATTGAGAAACATGTTCACTTTTCATATGTAATACCATGCGATATATTGGGTGACATTATTCTCGTGGATCTAACTCGTTCCATTCATGAAAATAGATACTTTGAGTAATACTTTTGTGTTTGAACGCCAATAGTCATTTATCTGCTGTAAGAACAACTTATTTCTTTATCCATAACGCTTGGCGAGATTTTAGTGACGAATTTGGCGGAATGTCGCCAACTTGGCGACTTTTTAAAATGTTGCCAAATTAACGAAAATCTCGCCAAATGGATAATAATGACGCTAAATCAATGAAAATGACGACTAATTGTCGAAAATTCAATATCTTGGAAAGAATATTAATTTCTACTATAAGAAAAACCTATGTTTTTACTGTAAAAGTAGTAAATTCATTACATTAGATAAGGAAAGTCATGTGTTGCCCACATCAGATTTTTTTTACTGTAAAAGTAGTAAATTCATTACATTATATAAGGAAAGTCATGTGTTGCCCACATCAGATTTTTAATTTTATATTCATAATGAAACAGTAATCGATGACGTGCACTTATCTTAATTTACTACAAAGCCCACTTCAACAATAACAACTTGTAATTACTCTCCAGTAGCTAATGGCCTCAGTAGCCAGTACAAAGATCGGTTTTCGATTCAGACAGCATAGTTCTTTACAATGGCGCCTAAACATATCAACCCTGCAGGTGAGTGCAAAGATGTCGGAGGTCTGAAAACCCCAGACCGTGCGACTCTCATAGTGGATTTAGCGTAGCTAGCTGCACGGCCGGGAAAGGATACCTCCTGAACTCAGGAAGCACCCAAGGTCTTCCATCTCGCCAAACGAACATTTATTTAGACCTAAAAAGATAACAATTGATGAAAAATATTGTGATTAAACAGGCAGTTTTACATTATATTTGAACTTGACAATTTTGTCCATTTTTCAAAAATGGGAAAAGGGTTATTACGAATATAGATAAAAAGATCACTGAAAAATAAAATTTAGAGTGAGGTATAATAACATAATGAAAAATAGATTAAAATTAAAGAAAATAATAAAATTTTAAAAGTAAAATTCAGAAAAAATAAATAAAGAAAATATATGAAAAGGAAAAAAAAATTCACATGAAAAACAAAAACAGAAATTTAGAATAAAATTTAGAAAAGAAAAATTGGAAAAAATACAAATAAAAGGGGTCGAAAGAAAAACAAAGAACCAAGAAAATAAGAACAGTTAACATAGCTTTTTTTTTTTAACAGAAAATTATGGAGGGAACACAAGAAGTTCATATAAGTTAATAAGAATGAAATAAAGGGATTCATTGATCAAAATTAATTCAGAGCAGAATCTACTCATAAGTTTAGGTCACTTTATTAGAAATTTCCATGGCAACAAGAAAACAGTTTTTAATTTTATCTACTGAAGAGGGATTTGAACGAACTTTGGAAAACCAAATTGGTTTATTAGAGGGGGGGGGGGGGGTTGCAGAGATGAAAATTTTTAGAAAAAGAATAATCGAAAATATAATGATCAACGTCACCGAATTTATTGCAAATACAATTAGAGATGGATTTAATTATGAAAAAGTATAAGTAATCAAGAAAGGGGCCATGACCAGTAAGAAAGTAAATGAGGTATTTATTAACAAGAAAGATCAATCATGCATAAGCATATGAAACACTTTCCAACTGAAATGCAATTTTATTTAAAAATTTCTAAAATGTGATACATTCATATCTTTTACATTATTACAGTACTACAGTAATTTATTATACTTAAATATTTAAAACTGTGTCGAAATATAAATCATCTGATTCTCTATGCATAATCACTGAATATTTCATTCATATAACTTGTATTCCAGACTCCAGAGCAAAATAATTTTGTGTGAAAAAAATTCAGCAATTCTTATGTAACTCACCTTACAATCGCTTGAGATATTTGAATTCTGCATAAGTTAAAATTAGGCTTCGTTGAAGAAATAATAAAAGTTTAGGGATCATTTAAAATCATAACTATTGTAATTGCGTAGGCACGGAATTTAGATACACAGATAATACACAGATACACAGATAATATATGTGTATGTGTGTATGTATTCAAAGTATTGGAATCGTGCTGAAGATAGGAACTCGAATTTTCGAAGGATCTACACGCTTTGGGACTTCTAGAACACGAAAAAACTATTTTTAGGAAGACGTCTGTGTGTGTAAGGGCATATCTGTGTATGTTTCTGTGTGTCTGTGAGGATATTACATCCACTCTAATTGAAAAACTAATAAACCGAATTTCATAAAATTTGGTAGGTATGTTTTTTGTAGGAAACCCTGATGTTCATTAGATTATAGTACGATTCGTAATAAAAGAATCTGCCTTCTTTGCGAAATGGCCGGCAGAAATTGCCTTTATCCACTCTAGCTAAAAACTAATGGAACAAATGTAACAAAATTTGGTGTATAATATTTCAATAACCTACAAGTAATTTATATACCAAATTTAACAAAATTTGGTATATAAATCATTTGTAGGTTATTCTAGTACGATTCGGGAAAAAGGAACGGGCTATTTTTGCGAAATGGCCCGCAAAAATCGTTAAATATAAAAATAAAAGACTACGTGTGCTCAATTATATCAATTAAATTCCTATTTTATACGTGATTTTTGGCAACAAAAAGAATAAGACTAACTCCATTACTCTAGGACTAGCCGTTCTTGAGATATTCTAGTTTTTTCGCGTTTTCGCTACGCCACCTTTGACAATAAGTACAGCTATCAAATGTATGATCTATATTTAAAGATCCACCAAATTTTTTGTAGAATAAAATGTTCAACAAATTTAAGCTGTGTACCAAATTTTAACTCTCTAGGACGTAGGAAAGTGCATTAAAAATGTCATCAAATAAGTATATTATGAAGAGTTATATAAAATTAAAAAAAAGATTTGAAAAATTGTTATCTACCAAATTTAATTTAAAATGTGAAGTCTCTCTCATATACAACTCATATTAAGCTCTTGGAAAGACATTTATTATATAATATATCTCTCTTTTCTTTCTGGAGGATATCCCAAAAGTAAGAATTTAATTGAATTTGTTTTTTTCCCTATATTAAATAATTTTTAATTAAAAAACTACCTAACATATTTTACTAAAAAAAATTTTATATCTTTTATAGGATAATGTGAATATTTCCTAAAAATTTCGAAGCAATGTGTGAATTTTAAATTTGCTTAAAAAATGTTTGAAAAATTAGGTCCGATAGGGTTCAATGTATTTCATTTTTTCAACCCGGGTTCAATAAAAGAACTAATTGGGTGATATTATTTATTTATATTCCCATAGGTTCCACTGACCGTCTGAACAACAAACTAAAATTTCATTTTTATAAAGTCATTTTTACGGCAGTTATCGGGCTAACGGACAGACAGACAGACAGAATGAACAAAGTCATAAACACTTTTCAACTACGTTGTAAAGTGTTAAAAATTTGTAAATTAGGATTCACGATAGGGAGGTAAGACAGGATTCTAGCCGAATCACCAGTCCTGGTGGAAATATAATCATTAAGATAATTTTGCCAAAAATTAAGGATATGAGATTTACAAAATTTTGAGAGAAGCTAGTAAGGAAAGGGAATAGTAAGAGAGGAACCAGAGATAGCAGCAATTTTGGCATGGTAATCGGCAATTTCATTTCCAGATATATTATTGGGGGCTTTTACCCAAGAAATATTGGCAAGGAGAGCTTTGGATTTAATGGAATAAAGATAATTAGATTTATTTTTTATTAAGAGCTTAAATGGAAGAGAGGCTATTGGAAAAAATATTAACAGGGGTATTATTAGAGGAAGTCCAGTCAATAGCGAAGGAAATAGCGGTAAGTTCGGCTTGAAATACTGTATTCCTATTGTCAAGTTTATAGGAGAGAACCTTATCCAGAATATCATGTTTAAAAATACAGACTGAAAAACCAGTGTTATTGTCAATAAAATTTGAACCATCAGTATATATATTATAAATGGCCTCTAATATAATATAGTAAGCCTCTGCTTACTTTTCCCCTATTTTTTAACACTTTGCAGCATAGTTGTAAAGAGTTTATGACTTTGTTCATTCTGTCTGTCTGTCCGTTCGCACTATAACTACCACAAAACAGACTTTATCAAAATGAAATAGTAGTATGTTGCTGAGACGGTCTGTGGGACAAATAGGAATGAAAATGAATAATATCACCCAATTAGTTTTGAATTTAACCCAGGTTGAAAAAATGAAATACATTGAACCCTATGGGACATAATTTTTCAAACATTTAAAAGGAGCTAAAATTCACAAATCGCTTCGAAAATTATAAGAAATATTCAAATTATCACGTAAAATGTGTAAAACAAAATTCAGCAAAATATGTTAGGTAGTTTTTTAAGTAAAAATTGAAACAATAATTACACCCATATAATATGAAAAGATCACGTGACTCATTTCAAAATAAAATATAGCATCCAATATTTTTCCCTATGTAAAAATCGTGATGTTTAAAGACCGTTTAAATATATATTTAGTGTTGCATCCGTCATAAAACCACTTTATTTTTTGCATATTATCTGAGTATCTAAATTCTGTGCCAAAGCAATTACAATATTTTTGATTTTAAATGATCACTAAATTTTGATTATTCCTACAACGAAGCCTAATTTAATAGCATGCAAAATGTAAACAAATCAAGCGATTGTAAGATGAGTTGCATAAGAATTGTTGAATTTTTATCACTTGAAATTATTTAGCTTTGGAGTCTGGAATATAAGTGATATGAATAAAATATTCATTGATTTTACATAGAGAAGCAGACAATTTATAGCATCGCCTTTTTTGACGAAGTTTTAAGTTTCCAAGTATAATAAGTTATTGTAGTACTGTCATAATTTAAAATATATGAGTGCTAAATATATCTCATTTTAGAGATGTTTAAATAAAATTTCATTTCAGTTAAAAAAAATTTCATAATCAATGTTTTTATGCATGATAGATCTTTCTTATTACTTTCCTTATATACATAATGCATAAGAAAAGTATTGTGACGGGGTCGAAAATTCGAATTCAAGTTTTCGACGGGAGAGCACGTTTCAAACATCCCTGATCACGAATCGAACATTTTTGAAGTGATATCTGTGTGTGTGTGTGTGTGTGTGTGTGTGTGTGTGTGTGTGTGTGTGTGTGTGTGTGTGTGTGTGTGTGTGTGTGTGTCAGTGAGTCTGTGGAGACGATATCTCACGAACGAATGGAGCGATTCGAATGAAATTCGGTACAAAAATCACAATCTGTAAATACTGGAAACCTATTGTTTTTAAACGTAACCAAATGTTCAGAACTCCCCTAAATTTTCGAGTGAAATTTTGAAAAAATCATCAAAAAATCAAAACCTTTAATAAAGTTACGCAACTAGACATTTTTTACATAATTTTTCCTTAGAAAACGATTGACATAAACTTTAGAACGCTAGCATGAATCGTTCTCGAGATATTGCATATTTTTCAAATAAATTTATCAAAAAATCCCATAAATTAAAAAAAAATATTAACTGTTAAGAAACATGTTCACTTTTCATACGTCATATCATGCGATAAATTGGGTGGCATCATTCTCGTGGATCTAACTCGTTCCATTCACGAGAAAAGATACTTTGAGTAATACTTTTGTGTTTGAACACCAATAGTCACTTATCTGCTGTAAGAATAACTTACAGCAGATAAGTGACTACTTTCTCCGTCCATAACGCTTGCCGAGATTTTGGCGACGAATTTTGCGGAATGTCGCCAACATGGCAATATTTTTAACTGTTGCTAAATTAACAAAAATCTCGCCAAATTGATAAAAATGTCGCTAAATCAATGAAAATGACGACTAATTGAAGAAAATTCAATATCTTGGAAAGAATACAAGTACCTACTATAAGAATAATATTTTTTTTAACTGTAAAAGTAGTAAATTCATTGCATTATATAAGGAAAGTCATGTGTTGCCCACATCAGATTTTTACTTTCCTTATATACATAATGTATAAGGAAAGTATTGTGACGGGGTCGAAAATTCGAATTCGAGTTTTCGACGGGAGAGCACGTTTCAAGAATCCCTGATCACGAATCAAACATTTTTGGAGTGATGTCTGTGTGTGCGTGTGTGTGAAAGTATATGTGTGTGTGTGTGAAAGTATGTGTGTGTGTGTGTGTGTCAGTGAGTCTGTGGAGACGATAACTGACGAGCGAATGAACCGATTCGAACCAAATTTGGTACAAAAATCACAATTCGTAAACACTGGAAGCCTATTGTTTTTATACGCAATCGAATGCTCAGAACCCCCTAAATTTTCGAATGAAATTTTGAAAAAATCGTCAAAAAATCAAAACCGCTAATAAAGTTACGCAAATGGACATTTCATATGTAATTTTTCATTAGAAAACGATTGGCATAAATTTTAGAACGCTAACATGAACCGTTCTCGAGATATTGCATATTTTTCAAAAAATTATCAAAAAGTCATATAAAATGAAAAAAAATATTTCCTATTGAGAAGCATATTCACTTTTCATATGTAATACCATACAATATATTTAGTGACATCATTCTCGTGGATCTAGCTCATTCCATTCATGAAAAAAGATACTTTGAGTAATACTTTGAGTATTTGAACGCCAATAATCATTTGTCTGCTTTAAGAATAACATATTTCTTCGTCCATAACGCTTGGCGAGATTTTGGCGACGAATTTGGCGGAATGCCGCCAACTTGGCGACTTTTTGAAATGTTGCCAAATTAACAAAAATCTCGCCAAATGGATAAAAATGACGCTAAATCAATGAAAATGACGACTAATTGCCGAAAACTCAATATCTTGGAAGGAATATTAGTATCTACTATAAGAAAAACCTATTTTTTTTACTGTAAAAGTAGTAAATTCATTACATTATATAAGGAAAGTCATGTGTTGCCCACATCAGATTTTTTTTATGGGTAATCGAATATTCAGAACCCACCTAAATTTTGAAATGAAATTTTGAAAGAATCATCAAAATATTAGTTCAAAAAATAGTTTCATTTGATAATAGTTTCATATCATCAAAAAATAGTTTCATATCATCAAAAAATAGTTTCATATCATCAAAAAATAGTTTCATATGATATAGATTTTAAATGAATATGCAATGACAATTGGATAAATTGTAGTAAAACTGTGATTATCCTAAATTTGTCGTGGGAAAGCGTAGCTGAACCATGTAGTGCTAGAGGCTTTTAGCTAAGATATATAACTGTACTACAAAAAATCTTATGAGGGCAGCACATGACTTTTCTTATATAATGCAATATATTTACTACTTTTACAGTAAAAACAAAATAGGTTTTTCTTATAGTAGATACTTATATTTTTTCTAAGATATTGAATTTTCTTCAAATAGCCGTTATTTTCATTGATTTAGCTTCATTTTTATCCATTTGGCGAGATTTTCTTTGATTTGGTAACATTTAAAAATGTCGTCAAGTTAGCGACATTCCGCAAATTTGTCGCCAGAATCTCGCCAAGCGTTATGGACGGAGAAATAATTTATTCTTATAGCAGATAAATGACTATTGGCGTTCAAATGCAAAAGTATTACTCAAAGTATATTTTTTCGTGAATGAAATGACCTAGATCCACGAGAATGATGTCACCCAATTTATCGCATGGTATTACATATGAAAAGTGAACATGTTTCTCAATAGGAAATATTTTTTTCTTGTTTTATATAACTTTTTGATAATTTTTTTTTTTTAAATGTGCAATATCTCAAGAACGGTTCATTTTAGCGTTCTAAAATTTATATCAATCGTTTTCTAATGAAAAATTGCATAAGAAATGTCTATTTGCCTAACTTTATTAGCGGTTTTGATTTTTTGACGATTTTTTCAAAATTTCACTCGTAAATGTAGGGGGGTTTTGAACATTCGATTGCGTATAAAAATAATAGGCTTCCAGTGTTTACGGATTCTGATTTTTGTACCAAATTTCGTTCGAATCGGTCCGTTCGTTCGTCAGTTATCGTCTCCACAGACTCATTGACACACACACACATACACACACGCACACACTTTCACACACACACACACACACACACACACACACACACACACACACACACACACACACACACACACACACACACACATCAAAAATGTTTGATTCGTGATCAGGGATGCTTGAAATGTGCTTTCTCGTCGAAAACTCGAATTCGAATTTTCGACCCCGTCACAATACTTTCCTTATACATTATGTATATAAGGAAAGTAAAAATCTGATGTAGGCAACACATTACTTTCTCCACGTATTCAACTTAATTTTCTTATTTTTTACTTCATGATGCATCAAACTGAGTATAATTGCAGGAAATAACATGGATACTTTTCTGATATCATTTCCAATTTGCCTTTTCAATGCATCGTCGTTTCATTTGACAACTTATTAATTCACTTTAAAAGTCTTCCAACTCCTCAAATTTCAAAAAAAAAACTAAAATATCTCGAGCGCGGTTCATTCTAAAGTAATGGGGTTAGTCTTGTTTGCTTTGTTGTCAAAATTTACAAAGAACAAGCACTTAATATATTTCAACAATTTTTGTAATTCATTTCAGATTCTCAAGAATTTTGCGGGCTATTTCGCAAAACAGGGTCAGTAATATTTTTCTTAATCATGTCAAAATATAATTAGCATCAGGATAACCATCAAGGGACTTAACTAATAAATTTTATTAAATAGTTTTTTAACTACAGTTAAAAACGTCTTCAGTTCCTCAAAATTAAAAATAAGGATAATATCTCGAGAATAGTTAGTTTTAGAGTAATGGGGTTGGTCTTATTCTTTTCATCGTCAAAAATTACGTATAAAACAAACATTTAATTGATTCAACATTTAATTTATTTTATTTTAGATTTTTACGGTTTTTAAAATCCATTTCGCAAAAAAAGCAGATTTTTCCCCCCCCCCCCCCAAATCGAACCGAAATCTAATCAGCACCAGGGTAACCCACATCTAACTTATCTACCAAATGTTGTGAAATTTGATCAATTAGTTTTTCAGATAGAGTGAATACATGCGCATTTTGCGAGTCATTTTGCAAAAAAAGGCAGGTTCCTTTTTTTCCGAATCATACCAAAATCTAATCAATATCAGGGTCACCCACAAGTGACTTACCTACCAAATTTTATGAAATTTGGTCAATTAGTTTTTCAATTGGAGTGGATTGCACACACATACACACCACACACACTAAAAATAGTTTTTTTGTGTGTGCAGAGGTCCCAAAACGTGTAAATCTGTCGAAAACTCGATTTGCGATTTTCGACACGATTCTAATACTTTCCCTATACATTACCATGTATTGCAGGAAAAGTAAAATGATGTAAGGTCTACGTCACAATGGTATTAATGTTGAACTGTACATTGGGCGTTTTAGCGGATGACACCATTTAAAATTAGTTCAAAGTACTGGATTAACTTATATTTCATCCAACTCTAAATTGACAATATCAATATAGATAGCATCCTCAATAAGCAATAGGCTCTCTATATTAAAATATTTTAATAATTAATTCATCAATTTCGCATCATTTTCGTTAACTTATCGTCATTTTTACAATTTTGACGATATTTTCATCAATCTAAGGCGAAATATCGCCAAGTTAGCGATATTTCGCTAACTGGGCCGCCATGTGTTATAAACAAACGAAGAGAAGAGTATTTCTTATAAATGACTGTTGAGGAATTGTTAGGAGTAAAATAGAAAACCATTACACAAAGTATCTGCTTCGTCTGGTACAAAACTCCTTCCATGTTCCTCTAAGCGTCAATCGGGATTTTCAGTAAAAACAAATCTCTCTCAGTTTTACCCACGTCGAAAGATATTCCCATGGAGTTAGAGGAGATAGAGCTCCTACGGATGAAACGCTTGAAAATTCCATAACACTTTGAGAATTATAACTAAGTGTAGCTACTGTTAGTAAAGCTCCCTTTGTTTCTATCTGACACAATAAAAAGACATATTATTAAGTATATGTACTTGTGATTATTTTTAAATTAAGATTCCCTAATTATCAGTATAATTAATCAGTATTTTAGCACAATTGTAGGTCAGAGTTCAGAATATATGGAGATAAAAATAAATTAAAAGGTAAGATAATTTTGAAGGCAGAATAAATACGTAGGAATATTCCTTACTGCTTCAATTCTAATTTGCATTACGCTACTAATTCATATCTACAAATTGACAGTTTAAATGAATATTTTAAGCCTTTCACCATAGAAATACATACAATACAGGGGCGCTTATTTTATCACGCGCCACCTGAATTATTGTCTCAAATGATATTGGCATTTTCCCAGTAAAGAGTTTGAACACCTTGCCTTTACCTCCATGGATATTCCATTGGAAATGAAACCCGAAAGAAAATGTACACGCAATTACTACCTGGGTAACAGCATTTCTTTGATAGACATGTCCAAAATACAAGAAAGAGTCTGTTTTACTTTCTTTATTTTATTTATTAATTTTTTTTTTTTTTTTCCTTTCTCTCAAATACAGGGTTTATTGTCTGAGTCATCTAGAGAGTAATTTTAAAAGTTAATAGGAAATTTGATTTGGTAAATCACTAAATTATAGGGGTTTTAATACTATAGGGCTTTAGTATTTTTTAGAGTTAAAAACTCGACGTATGGAATTGATATTTTTCAAAAATATGATGGATTCTTTTCAAATATCCAGATGTTTTACTTTAGCGGATTTCATTTTACATTCTTTAATTTTAATTTACTATTTACTACAATTTTTTATATATATAAATTAAAATGGACATAGCTGTAGCACAGAAATTGACGGCTATGTATTAAGGGCAAAGAGAAAAATTCTTATTGAAACCATTCGTGAATGTAATAGGTAAATACACATTATAACATGCTTAAAATTTTTCTCTGTAAATAAAATATTAATTTTTTAACTATTAGAAAAGTAAAACTTGGTAAGGGGGCTATTTATTTTCCTGCATAATTTCCTTGATTTTTATATTCTAATTAATATGAAATTTCCCGTGTATTGTGTTTTCCCGTATATAACTGTTTTAATCAGTTCCACAGAGAAACACAAACCGGGGTTCCACTGTAATAAAATTTCAAAATGTCACCAATTTATTTTCATTGTAATTCAGTTATTACAGAATTACTTTGGATGCCAGATAAATTACTGCTTATCAGGGCGAATCCCCCCCCCCCCCCCCCCTCCCTTTCCCGGAGACAACTATATTCGCCCCCGTCTGGAAACATTTTATATTAGCTTACTTTCTATTTGTGTGACAGCATTTAGATATATTTACATAGAGCAAATAGAAAACTTACCTACCCCCCAAAGTCTCACCCCCCCCCCCCCCCCCCAGACCAAAAAGTTCTGAAAGACTGTCTGCTGTTCTGGTCCATTTCGCCGTACGTAGACTAAATACTTTTTATATGCAGATTTATGTGCATTTAAGTTTACCATGTAATTTTTGAATTTACTTCACATGCAATCCAGTCTATGTTCCGCTTTAGATAAAAAAAATATCACATTTATTGTCCATTATTTTGTTTTAAATTAATTCTTCTCATTTTTTAACCCCATTTTAGTTCGACATCCGTAAACCGGCATATTTATTAATACCGCTGAAATGCTAAACTAGCCGGGTTATCGGAAGTTTACTGTATATATTATTTATATATATTATTTATATATATACTGTATATATTATTTGTATATACTGTATATATTACTGTATATACTTTATTTTATTTGTAACCTAACTAGAATAAACACGAAATTTTATTTGCAAATTTTAGCCCTCAGTTTTCCGCATCCCCAAATTATTTTATCACGCTTTGCTACTGCGAATTACCTCCTATTTTACAAATAATTGACCTCTATGCGACCCAGGACAACAATCTTCCCATGCCTATGTGCGATGCATCTTTTTGCTTGTAATTCAATTCTATTCTAATTCTAATGTTCTAAATTCAATTCAAGAATCTTGACGTTCAGCTGTAGTGAAATGCCAGCAAGCAAGCATTATCAACACAGACAGTTAAAACCTTGGATTTATTATTAATAGATGGCAGCACCACATATAATAAAAAGGAGAGTAATTTGAATAACAAAAAGCATGGCTTTGGTAGAAAGTACTCTATCAGGAAAGTGCTATCTCAATACGAAGAAAAGGATCACTTAAGGACCTGGCAACAGTCTCAGAATCATTTATTCTATGAAAAATATCGGGACCTCCCCTCCCAAACTCATCAAGCTCGTAGAGAAGGGGAAGTCCAGCGTTCCTTTCAGGCATACATCCAGGGGAAGCCCCCACCCCCCGGAAATATTTTATTTTAACCTAGTTTCTATTTATGTGACAACATTTAGATATATTTATGTAGGGCAAACAGAAAATCCCCCCCCCATTTGCTGCTCTATGTCTTCGGATGAGTCGGACGGCCTGGGTTTTTGACCCCCCCCCCCCCCCCCCGACCAAAAAGTCCTGATAGAAACACTGGATAAGCCGGTACAAATTCTCGGGGACTGTGCTGTTTGCAGGGCTCGGATCTGAATTTGTGGAGAACAATTTCTACACACAGTTCTTTTTCCTGGAATTATTGTTTGCCCCGGGCCCGAGCCACTTCTCGACAGCCTTGAAATTCATTAGCGTTTAGGTCCTGGTAGGCTGAAATGTATGTAAATAATTAATTTAAGGGTGAGCGTCAGTAAATCTTATGCCCTATCCGCGCTTTGGTAAATTTCGCGGCACACGATTTTCGCCGAAATTCTGCTCAAACAGTTGCGAAATATTTTCTGATAGATAAAATGCAATGCTTAGATTATATTAAAACTAAATTTAATACCCCATAAAACATAGAATATATTTTTTATTTTAATTCAAAATATTTTTGGTGCTGCCATCTGTTGTCGTAATTAAATTCATACCGACTATTTTTATTTTTTAATGAACATTTTTAAATGTCTATTCCTTCTAATACGCTATTAAATACAACAGATCATATATAATAATGCCACAATCACAGAAAGGTAATTGAACTTGGACTTGAAGACAAAGCTGCAGTCCTCAGTCATGTACATTCAGATCCCCTTATCAAATTTATAGAATGAGAAATTACCTTTCCGTGATTGTGGCATTATTATATATGAACTGATGTTGTAGTTAATAATGTATTAGAAGGAATAGATATTTAAAAATGTTCATTAAAAAATAAAAATAATCGGTATGAATTAAATTACGACAACAGATGGCAGCACCAAAAATATTTTGGATTAAAATAGAAAATATATATTCTATGTTTTATTGGGTATTAAATTTAGTTTTAATATAATTTAAGCATTGCATTTTATCTTTCAGAAAATATTTCGCAACTGTTTGAGCAGATTTTCGGCGAAAAACGTGTGCCGCGAAAGTTAATAAAGTGCAGATAGAGCAGAAGATTACTGACGCTCTCCCTAAAAAAGGATGACTTTTGATGTGTTACTCTAAAATTCAGTACACAATTTAGAGTCCCTTTATAAGCAAGTAATAAAGGACTCAATCTTATTAGCGGCGGCATCCGTTGATAATAGAACACATACAACCAATTTATGAAATTCCTTTATTAAAAAATGATTTATTCTTTATAAATGGGCTAGAAATGGTGGGAAATTAACATACACAACTTTAGCGTTTGTTGGGAAAAATAACAATTTTTGGCATCTCAAAGTTAATAGTTAAGTAAATGCAAAAAATAAGTATGTCAATACAAACACAAAAGCGTAAACTCCAACGATATTCATCAAATATTTATTATTATTATTATTATTATTTTACAAACTAACCTGAAAAAAGGAATCACATAAAATCGAGATGAGTTTGTCGAGATGGTCAATAAATATGTAGAGATTGAAGAGAGTCAATTTAAAAATTCAAACAACTTGTTTCCCGCATATTCACCGCTGAACCACTAGTTAGTTATCTTCATAAAGCAGTTAGAATTATTATTTCAGACATATATTAATTATTATTGTTTCAATAAATAATTTTGATTAAAATACTTAAATATTTTCAAAATATGTTGCATTTTCTAACACATTTACTATTTAAGGACTCGTGTATCACTAAACTTCCATTTTATTTGTAATATTTTCAATTAAATTTCAGTCTACAAATTTTATAGAAATAAAATTTTCTTCTTTGAAAGAGATTTTTGCGTTTTTTTTTCCCTACCTTGCATTCTTGTCCAGAAATCTTGCCTATAAAATTTTCTCTTCCTCACACACGCACACATACAGGGAAAAAAAAATAAATAATAAACTTTGATTTTAAGTTTATTGTATTTTTAAAAACTTTGGGTAAAAATAATCCTGTACTTTTCCAGGGCTCGAACCTCTTCCTCACACACAGAAAAAAAAATAACAAGCTACATTTTCAGTTTATAATAATCTTGAAACTTTGAGAACACGAAACAAAAGCTAAAAGCAAACTGTACCTGCCAGGGCTCGAACCTGGGACCTTCCGCGTGTTAGGCGGATGTGATAACCACTACACCACAGGTACACGTACGTTTGTGTACTTCTTAGATACAAAAGTTAAACTGGATGTAAAATTATATTATTATATTTTCAATTTTTTAAACTTTCGTCCATCGAGAATTTTTTCAATATGTATAACGACCGAAAATGAAATTTCGCTATTTATCTACTTGTCATTTACGATTTAATTTATAACTGCCAATTTTCAAATGTACTTCTCAATTACAAAAATAAGCCTGCATGCAAAATTATACTCTTGCTATCACATTTTTAAACTTTTCCATCCATCGGATATCTTTTTAAATATAAATAACGCCAAAAGTAACGTTTCGCTGTTTATCCGCTTGTCACTATTCACGATTTAATTTATAGCTGCCGATTTTCAAATGAGACTTAAGATGATAATTTTCATTTACCCCCCCCCCCCCCCCCCCCACCCAAAAGGTTTTTAGGGAATATTAATGAATTATTAAACAAAAATATTTCTTTTAATTTTAGTGTGTATTTTCAATAAAACTTCTAAATATACGTTCGGCGCTTTTTGATCAGAGGCCGGCTCTATAACTATGTTAGGGTCTTATTTTCCAGTGACAAGGATATAGAAACCATAGTTGGGGCTGCTAAGCACCCCCAGCAATTTTCATGGCATTATATATGCAATTCAAATAAAATGATTGAGGCTAAAGGGGCTTTAGCACCCCCAAAGAAACTGCAGCACTGCCAAGCTAAAAGTCCTAGCTCTGCCTATGATAGTATGTAGACCTTATATGTATAAATGCAATGCAAAATAGTGGTATAAGAAAATCATTGTGAATTCAGGACATGTTTTAATACAGCAAAATTCTGGGTTATGAATGAATAAACAGTCATTATCTCATTTGATCATAGTCCTAATATCCGTCAGTAGTCTCATCTTACACCCAACCCTCACGCAGCATCGGGCGCGGTTAGTACTTGGTGGGTGACCACCTCGGAACACCGCGTGCTGTTGGCCATCTCGGGTGCGGTATCCCCGTGGTTTGCGCGCTAGATTTGCACGCTACCACAAATGCCGCCGTGTTCATGCGGAGTACGATCACGTTAAACATGTGGGTCCGTAAGTCCTTCCGAGAGGTTGGTGGTAGGGGAAGGAGGGTACGGTCCCTGTGGATGCCTCCTCCACTGGGTTCCGGTCTAAATTGGGTGGCACTTCCCGGCCGTCCATACAGTTACCTTACACCTTTCTGGTAGGTCGGACGGTCTGGGTCTCAACAACAACAACAACCCAACCCTCACGTTATAAATCACACCCCAATATCCAATGGTAGTAACAGAAATGGTAATTATAATAAATATGTCAGATCACAGTTCTATGACAACTCTGCCAACAGTTTGGGTATCCCGAAGTTGTGAGAGCAGTGTTTCTTTCAGGACATTTTGGCAAAGGGACCAAATGAAACTTTAGGGGGGGCAAGTTTCTATGACATTATATAACTATATCTATATGTTGTCATAAGTAAATAGAAACTAGGTTAACGTAAAATGTCTCTGGGGTGTCTTCGCATCCCCCCCCCCCTCCCCAGATGTATGCATGAAAGAAACACTGTGTGAGAGTCACCTGTAAATGTAAGTCTGATGACTCCTGATAAAACTCATTCTTTAGGAAAGAGCATGAGTATTCAAATCTATCGATTCACTAAAATAAAGTAGCAGAATGCAACAAATCAGACTTAGGCTTAAAATCATGCGACTGTTTTATTCTTTGTCAACAGCTTCAATATCTCTGGGTTGGAGGGATGCATATAAGAATCTATTACTACTCAGTGTCATCTGCAAATCTCCTCAACGTCCTGGCTTAATGAACTCCCCACATTGCGACTCCTATCTAATTCTCCTCTCCTTGTTTTCTCTCTCATATTTTTATATACATCTCTATACCATCCTGATAATCAGGCCACCCTAAAGTATTCTTTGAATTTATTCTAAGAATCTAACTCCCAAACCTCTACGGTGGAATTCTGTTTACCATGAAAACTTAATTTCTAGAAATCTTAGCTCCCTCGCCTTTTGGTGACAACCTAATACCTTTATTTTAGACTTCTTGAGCTTATTCAACCGGCTAAGACAGTCTTAATGGCTTTGTTTCCGAATTCCAGGCTGAATCATCTTCACTCGGAGGTATCGGACTTATCTCGAATCAAACCAAAATCTTTAAAATGTTTTCTGAGTTTACTTACAATAATTAATGCTACTGTTATTATGTTATATATTGTAACTAGAGCAAAGTATTGGATGTGAATAACATCTATGCGTAGGGTTTCTGTGGTGGAAATCGGAACATTACAAAAAATGTAAACACTTTGGATGCTTATAACTCCAAACCTAACAATTACAAATGTAAATAATTTTTTTTATTCTGTTGGAAACATGGTCCAGATTATGAATATATAAAAATAATTTTAATATTTTGACTTTTTTTTTTCCAAAAAACTTTAAGAAGTATCTGTTTGGGCGAGTGTTTATTTTCATGTTTCTTTTTCTTTCACTCCAAATTATAAAAGATAGATATAAATAGTAAACAAAAATATACATTAGAAAATTTAGTTCTAAATCTATATTTATTTTTAAAAGTAACTCTTATAGTTTTTAAGTAATCGTCTTGTCAATTTAAAGAAGATTTCAAATTTTTTGTTTTTCAAGTTTATAATGCTTATATCTCAAACCTAAACATGCTAGCTATGAACAATAAGAAAGAATTTGTAGCTCGTTGAAAGCTCTACAACTGAATATAATTGGATTTTGAATTTAGCTCTTAGTTTCGAGGTATAGTTGTTATAATTTCGATATTTTAGCATTTTAACATAGATTTTCTAATGGGTGGGAAAGGTGGAAGATCCAGACAGTCCGACTCATCCGAGGACTTGAGCAGCTATTTGGACGGCCAGAGGGTGGAAAAGGTGAAACATTTAAAATGTCATAATTGTTGCAGCTCAATTCATTTACTTACTCCTTGGTAAAATATTGATGCACAAGCATGAGATATTTTATAGTGTTTAAAAAAATTAGGAGGTTAAATGAGCTTGGGGATTCTACACATTTAATGATTCATGATTGGTAAGGTTTGAACAGAATATGTAGATGAAAATATACATATTCAAGTAAGTCTTTATGTGTTACCCCCCCCCCCCCCCCAGGTAAGTTCATAGATTAACTTGAACGTAAAATCTCATCAGATATATTGTATAAGTTTAATATTATATATACCAAAAAGCAAATTAGTACAATAATTTGATATTTTGAATATAGTCAGAGTATCCAGATGAAAACAGAGCAATAAACTTATTCAATTCTCAACATATTTGTCTAATACTTTTATCAGTTTTCATTAGTTAAGATAAAATATCTATGTGATTTTAAATGCAACTACATATATGGTTCCTACTGTGTCCTCAAAATACCACATAATATGCACTATAATAATTAAGATCTCTGTTTTTATTCAACAAGTGAACAATAAAGAATTATAGCTTCGGAACCAAAAAAAGACCCAAACATGAATTGTTATTCTAGATTAAGACGCCCAATTCAGGTTAGAGATTCTCGATGAAGACTCCACATTAGGCTCAAGAATCTACTAGATACTCATTTTCAGACTTGAGAACCTGCAATAAAGAGACCTACCCATGGCTGACTATTCGACATGGCCTCATGACAATGAGGTAACCAATCATCGAGATTGGTAGTGGTGCAGCCACCATGAACCAATGCAAGGACTCACACAAAATATATCATATACATTGAACCAAGTTTTGTCCATTAAACGGAAAGCCATCAAATGAAAATAAGAATTTGTAATAGATTGAAATATTTTTCTTTTTCCAATGGTGTTGAAGGATTGATAAAACAATAAATGCATAAGGAATAACCTGCTAAAAAAGTGATGTGACAAGTACATGGTCCACAAACTGACCAAACATCAACTTTTCAATGTATTTGCTTGCTTTTTATACATTGTTAACATATGGAGCTAATTTGTCTTGATGAAATTTATATGCCACTTTAAAGTTAAATTAATTCAAGGTCCCCACAGTTTCTTATAAATAAAAATTAAGCGTTTTTCAAGGACCTATTTTCTTTTCCAAGGACCAAATACCTTACTTGATTTTGCTAAATGTATACAACAAAGGAATTTAAAAGGTTTTATCAATTATGCAATATTTTTTTTTTCTTTTTTAAACAAACAAGTAAATTATTTTTGTGGAAAAAAAAAATTTCATGAAATTGATTATAGCAAATATACTTGGATGATAAGAGCCTAAAGTAAAACTGTGTTGTTGAGACCCAGACGGTCCGACCTACCAGAAAGGTGTAAGGTAACTGTTTGGACAGTCGGGAAGTGCCACCCAATTTAGACCGGAACCCAGTGGGGGAGGCATCCACAGGGACCGTACCCTCCTTCCCCTACCACCAACCTCATGAAAAGACTTACGGACCCACATGTTTAACGTGATCGTACTAAAATAAAACTGTGCAGTAAGACCTAAAAATGTTTAATAAAAGAGTAATAAAGGACTTTCAAAGGCCTTTTATAAAATTCAAACACTTTTAAAGCCCTTTGCAAACCTAAATAAAAATCAAGGAATTTCAAAGACAATGGGAACCCTGTTATCCTTAATTGCATAAACTTGTTGGTATTAATAAGTTGGCCTCAACAAATCAAATGTGTAAATAAGCAATCGCAGTTAGTATTAACTAAGAAATTGAGTTGGGGTAAACCTGGGACACCAGAAAAAAGTTGGAAGTTAGCACAAACATCGGACCATATAAATGAAAATAACACAAACTTCAAATTTGAGGCATATACATTCTGAACCCCCCCCCCCCCCCTCTGTTCTCCACCCCATTCGGAGAATGGATTGCAATAGCCCACTAAAAACATAAATAAAGCATATAGGTCACTAACATCTAAACAAGTGCCTGTATATAGAGCATACTTAGAATTATTAGAGGGTACAAATGGTATTACATTAGGTATGGGTGAGTTAGCAGGGTAAATTATGTGACTCCTTAACAGGTGCATTTTTTAAATTATTTGCTTAAACCAGAGGTTCTCAACGGGGGCAGTACTGCCCTCCATTGGGCACTGGAGTCTTCCATGAGGGCGGTTGCGGGCCCAAAGGCAAATGGGGGGGCGTAAAGACATTCAAGGGGGAGGCCATGAATAAAACACTTCGATACTTTACAGATAGGTAAAATACTGTTTTCATGAAAAAATATTTTACCTATCTTTAAAATTTTCATCTTATTGTTATCGCGTAAATAAGCATTAAAAAAATTAAATTAGCATTAGGTATACATATACCTAATTCGGTTTTAGTATTATCGGTGACAAGTCTTTGCAAGTTGGTAAGTAACAGAAGCCTCTGCCCATAGTGAAAGAGTCCTAAAATTTCAAGAAAACATTTCATTAGATATTCATGTGCTTTCAAAGACGGAGTCTGACTGGTCACGATTCGAATCGACGCTACATGCTTTTTCATCTGGATCTCGATCTGTTGATGGTTGTCTTGTATTTTGCGTTTGTAAGTAATTATTATTATTGAATAGATTCAAATGTTATATTGTATAATTGTTAGTAAATAGCATTCATAATAATCCAATTGATGCTCTTTATATGACTAGATGTAAAAAGGATAATTTAGTCATTAGAAGTGTATTTGCTGGTACAAATGAAGACTAATACACATAACTTGAAACAATATATGTTTTATGCACATATAACTGTGCATAAATTTAGTTTTTATAATGGTATATTGTATTATAATTGTTAGTAAAAAGCATTCATAACAATCTGTCCCAACCTCTGGATTTCAGAAACAGACTCTGACTCCTTGAAAAAAAAATCTTAACGGAGTAAAGTAACAGTAAGACAATATAGAAATTAAATGAATTGACTAAATGAAATTTAATATAAATAAAACTGAAATCAAAACTTTTAATTTATTTTAACTGATGTCAATGCTTAAAAATAAATTATTGACAAAAAAATGAGATAAAATTTAACAAAAAAATAAACACATTTATTATGCTTTTAGCTAATAATTTTATTATGGAAGCAGTTCTGATCATTTTTATCTCATTTGCAGATATAATTCATATTTTTTGAAGCATTTAAACATTTAATATGTATAAAAAAAGGTTTTACTGTGTTCGATCGAAATTAAAGTTATTGAATATAATTTGCCAATAAGACATTTTAGTTATTATAGAAAATAGTAGATGGCGCCACCGCACATGAAATAATCCTTATTTGAGAGGAGTGATATGTGATAGAAGTCATTAGCCATTTTATTATATCTATAAATCTGTTGAAAAGTTTTTTTATTATAACCGTGGCAAATGTTCTTTTACTTACGACATGTCTGAAGCTACTAAGAGGAAATGCCGGCAGTACAGTATTAAGTATATGAAATATGGATTTACGCACTCTCCTATGAACCAATCATTACCAATGTGTTTAATTTGTGAAAAAGTTTTTTCAAATGAAGCCATGAAGCCTTCTAGGCTACAAGAGCATTTGAATAAATGCATGCTGATAAAAAGGACAAAGAATTATCCCATTTTCAAGGACTGGAAAAGAAATATTTAAAACAACCAACTATATTCAACCTTTTTGCATCGTCTTCTAAACAAGATGATGGACTTTTACAATTAACAATGAAATATTATACGAGCTTCATATAATAATTCATTGTTAATCGCAAAATTGGGAAAACACACAATTGGCGAGGAATTAATTTTGCCGGCAGTCAAAGAAGTAATAAAAGCTGTTCTGCATCATAAGACACCATCAGATATCATCAGGAAAATACCTCTGAGTAATAATTCAGTGCAAAGAAGAATAGATGAAATGGCTAAAGACATTGAAATATCATTATGCGATTACTTGAAGACTTGCAAATTTTCCATTCAACTCGATGAATCAACTCTACCAAATAACGAAGCACTACTCTTATCATACATACGATTCATAAAAGAAGAAAAAAATTGTCAAGAGTTATTATTTGGCAAAAAATTGGAAACCGATATAAAGGGAGAATCGATATTTAATACCATGAACAAATTTTTTCAAGAGAAAGAAATTCCTTTTCATAATATTTTATCAGCTGCTGCTGATGGTGCTCCAGCAATGACAGGACGTCATAAGGGTTTCATAGCGCATTTGAAACAAGCAATACCAAATGTACTTGCTGTACACTGTGTTATTCACCGTCAGCATTTGGTTGCAAAAAATCTGAATTAACGCCTGCATACGTCGCTTGATTACGTTATTAGAGCAATCAATAAGATTAGAAGCAATTCATTGAGTGACAGACTGTTTGGCCAACTTTGTAGTGAAAATGATAAAGATTATTATCGCTTACTGCTGCACACAGAAGTTCATTGGCTCTCAAAAGGTACATGTCTGAATCGTTTTTACAATCTATTTGACTCAGTACTAGATTTCCTTGAAAACAGAAATGAAAAACTGCGTGCAAACCTGATTACATTCAATAATGACATCGCTTATTTGACAGACCTGTTTAACATATTTAATGAAGTAAATTTACAATTGCAAGGTGATGAGTTGGATTTAATTAAAACAAAAAACGTCACAGCTGCTTTTGTGGGGAAACTTCTTCTGTTCAAACGAAATTTAGGTAGAGGTGAATACAGCCACTTTCCCACATTATCAGCAGTCTCTGCAAAACAAGAAGATTTACTTACTTACTGCCAACACTTGGTCGTTCTTCATGCTGATTTTAAGGAAGCGATTCCAGGATATTTTAGGCATGGATATGCCGAGCTGGACTTTAGATCCTTTTGCAAATACAGATACAGCAGAACCATCAAATTTAGAAGAGGAACTCACCAAGAGTTCTGTCTTCAAAAATCAATACCAGCACTCTACGCTGGATTGTGGGAAATAGTACAGAAATTTTTAATTGCATTTCCTGCATCGTATTTGGTTGAACATGGGTTCAGTGCAGTAGCAAATTTACTTTCTAAGAAAAGGAACAGATTGCAGATCACTGAGTGTGGCGATTTGCGACTGATGTTGACAAAATTGGAACCTGACATCAACAAATTGATAAAACTCCACCAGCCTCAACCATCTCATTAATTTTTTTATTACTATTTTTGTGTTCATTTTTAAATTTTTAATAAACAATTTTCTACTTTTGATGGTCTTTTTAATTTCTACTTTGTGATTTTTAATAGATAGATAATGTGCAACGATATTTTAATATTTGGTATAACTATTATGGGAAAGGGCGGCATTGAAATATTTTTTTTTCTTGTAAAGGGGGCGGTGGTCCACAAAAGGTTGGGAACCTCTGGCTTAAACAGTTATTCCAAAAGAAGCAATCATTACCTACAAACACTGCAGCTATTAATACTTCTATAAATTCATGTCTAAAAATAAGCTGCTATCTTCTGAAACATTGTTATACATTATAAGTAGAAATTTTAATATGCTGCTCATGTCCAAGAGTTCTAATTTTACCCAGATAACTATTTGTAAGAATATTTTTCTATTGTCTCAGGGTTTCCGAACCTAGTAGAAAAATTAAGTTGGCAGCAGCAAGTGGGAGACCCTTAATTTTGAGATCTGCACATGTCAAACTTGATAACATTTAGAAAAATATAATGAGAAAATATGTTAAACTTGTTAGGGATTTTTATAATTATATCATAAATTTAAGAGCTTATAGGTGCCACTGGTCATAGGGCAAATGAAGAAAAGAAAGTAGCTATAAAAAAAGACACATGCCAGCCATTTTTGATCATTCATGGGGCATTTGGTCAATTTTTATAAACATTAAGGTTTTTAACTGTTTTATAAAAAAACAAAAATTAAATAATTATTATCTTTATGAATGCAATAAGTAGCAAAAAATAAAGGTTGTAGAGTGAAGTCGCAATTTTGAATTTTTACCTTTTCTGGCATTTAAAATACAATAGTCACCTTGATCAAATAATTTTTAATAATTTTATGCTACTTCGTCTATTAACAGATTATTATAAACATCAAACTTTAAGCCCAGATCCCACCTTCTCCTCTCCTTTAGGTAATTTCTGTAAGTATGAATAAGATTATTATAATTTTTAACTAAATTTATTGCTTCTTATACTATCTATCACAAACAAAGCAACTAGTTATATGTGTGTTGCTATCATGAGGGCTGATGACATTATCAATAATTACACACATTGGAAGTTAATTTCAACTTTTAGAATAAAGTATAATTATACGCACACATTAAGTAGATTTAAAACTTCGGTAGAATAAGAGATGAAAGAGTATTATTTTCAAGGATATATTAGAGAGGAATTTCAAATATAATAAATTGAAAACTAACAGCTAAAAATTCATATTACGTTCAAGTTACCAGTAATATAACCAAAATGTCCACTATTGATATAAAAACTGCAGGCTACTGGTCATTAACCAAATTTTTAATTTTTACCTTTTTTGTCATTTAAAATACAATAAATAGACAAGTGTATTTTGCAAAAATTAAAAATACATAATACAAAACAATCTTAAGAACTTTATTGCAGTTTGCTAATTATAAACATACAAATTTAAACTATTTACAAAATAATTGTCAACTAGGATACTTTCTGGATTCACAATTTTTACTTCTCTTGCTTTTATGCATTTTTCTGCTCTCCCTTGTTTTAATGAAAAGAGCATCTTGTTTCTTAATTCTGTTAATTTTTCCTTTCATCAATGAATAATTAAAGCTATGACATAAAATTTAAAAGTTAGATATGAAAAATAAATTCATAAATTCCTGTTATTCATTCCAATTATACATTTCATCATTAAAAAAATCAGACAATATGAAAAATAATTTCACATTCACATAGCATGGAATCTCACTTATATAGATTAAAAAGTAATAAAGAAACAAAATATAATAAGATTAATAAAAAATATTTTTTTATATAGATTTGCTCCTGTAAAACACAAATATAACTCAAAGTGAAAACATTGTGTTACATTGATATATACAAACATTTCCAAAGCATTTTGTGGTCACCATATATTATTGTAAAATACTAAAAAGCATAAAAGTGACAGATAGGTTACCTGTCACTTTTATTTGCATATCCTGAAGATTGATACCTACTCTACCTTTAAAAGAAAAAAAATGTCCCCTGGAGAGTGGGATACTGACCAGTGGTACTGAACCAATGGTATAAATATAAAACATATATACATATTCTAAAAAGTTTGTAACAATGAATGGGAGTTTAAAAATTCTTTCAAACTGCTGAAAAAAATCTGTGTAAAGGGTATTTATTATCAAAAAAGCACATAACAAAAAAATCTAATGCGGGCAGCACATGACTTTTCCTACACACTGTGATGAATTATTTCAATACATTTAAAAAATATTAAACAGCCGAGTCACGTTATCACGATCACCTGCTAATATCCAGAATAACCATCTCTGACAGCACGGACAGCAGCCAGATGCCATGGGAGTGACTCAATAAGGTGCTGAATGGTTAGTAGAGGTATTTGGAGCCATGCAGACTGCAGTGTATCGGACATTTGTTGACAGGTTCTTGGTGGTGGATCCAGTCATCGAACATATTGATCAGGGTGGTCCCAAATATGCTTGATTGGATTACGATCTGGGGAATTCTGAGGCAAGGGATGTAACTGGAAATCTTAGTCATGCTTTTCGAACCACTTGCAAACAATTTTAGCACTCGCAAACAATTTTGTATAACAGGTCGCATTGTCCTGTTGAAACATCCCATTGACCATAAGGAAGACAGTCAACATAAACGGGTGTACTTGATCGGCAATGGAAAGATACTCAAATCTATCAAAAGTGCCTTCTACAAGAATCAAGGGACCTAGAGCAGTCCAAGAAATCATTCCCCAGACCATAATGCTGCCGTCACCAACTTGTTTACATCCAACAATGGTATGTGGGTGCTTGTTCTCGCCGGTTTCCCGCCTCACACACCAGCATCAATCCTTTCGTTGGAGTTGAAAATTTGACTCGTCAGATAAGGCAACTCTTTGCCAATCATTGCAAGCCCAATTTCAGTACTCCTTTGCAAATTTCAGCCATTGTTGGCAAGGTACCTTCATGAGTATGGGTGCAGTCACCAGCCATCTGCTCTGGAGCCCCATTTGCAATAGGGTTCGCTGTACAGTTATTTTGGACACACATCTAGAAGCCCCCTGGGTCATTTATATCATATATGGGCAACGCCTGGCCTGCAGGCCGGATGTGACCCACCCCAGCTTTTGAGCCAGCTGGCAGAACATTTTAAAATCACACTTGAAAAAAAAGTAAATATTCTCTGTTCTAGCCAACAAGAGAGTGAGAGGGGGGGAAGCATGAGCTACGTGGGTGTTTCTATTGTCCGTCCAATTTCACCATCTTTTATATCATTTCGAAAATCATCGAAAATAGGATAGCGAACTTTTAGTTTTGATTTGTAGTTACGAGCCACCAAAACCACCACCAGATAGCGCGACGGTAGCACCTCTGAACCTCCCCTCCAATATTTGTGGAATGTCCGATCACGAGCCCAGGCACATGTTCTATTCTTCTTAGGTTGGTGGTACACTCATCACGTTACGTTGCATGGAGATAGTTTTTGCTTTGTTTTTAAGTTTTCTTAGTTCGGAAAGTGTATGAAAATACGTCTGTTGTAAAACAGCAAAAAGTAGACATGGAATGTTGCCAATTTCAATAAAGATGGACTTATGAATACTTTTTTATCATGCACAATGGTCAGCCTATCTGCCTGTTGTGTACTGAATCCATATCTGTTTTAAAAGAATACAATATGAAGCGGCATTATTTCAGTAAGCATATTACTCAGCATACACTCATGGGTCAGTTGCGAAAAGATAAAATTCAAAGGCTAATCAACAATTTGGACAAACAGCAACAATTGTTTAATAAACAAAGGACACAACTGGACAATGTTGTGAAAGCTAGCTTCATAGTCTGCTCAAAAATAGCGAAGTCATCGAAACCAATCGCTGAAGGAGATTTTGTCAAAGAGTGCCTGTTAGAAATTTCAGATATTTTATGTCCCGAAAAGAAAAAAGAATTTGAGAACATAAGCTTATCAAGACGTACTGTTGTTCAACGTAGATATGATGGCTGGTGATATAAAAAAAAAATTGGTTGATCATGTGACTGATTTTAAAGCATTTTCGATTGCTTTGGACAAGAGCACCAACTTGTCTGATACAGCACAACTAGCTATTTTTATATGAGGAGTTGACAAAGAATTTACTGTAACTGAGGAATTGCTGGCTTTACAGCCTCGGTAAACAGGCAGACATCTTCCATTATTATTATAGATTAGTTTTAAAAAATTTTTGTTAATTAAATTTTGGTTCCTTAACTTTATGCCAAGATATGCACATAACATAAAATTTATTTTTAAATGTATTTATATTTATTTATAGAAACATAATTTTTTTAACTTTAATAATGTTTATATTATCTGAGTAATTTTTACAAAAATATATATATGTGTTTAATAAAAAAACTTTAGTTAATATTTTAAAGTGACTAATTAAAAATCTGATTAATTGATCGGTTAATTGATTAAAATTTTTTGATTAACTTTGATTACTTTGCCTAACTATATTAGCAAACATTAATCTAATACTTTACCTGATTGTGATCCAAAAAATGATGAGGGCATATATATAGAATGATTTTAGAGGGACTCACTGACTTGATAGGGGGCTGAATTCCTGTATCTAACCTTATTTATCATAAGTTACTTTTAATCAAATGGAAATTTTAAAAATATGTGTGTCCGAGTGTGACTAGAACCCTCTTAGTCTTCCCCACCCCATATGTACACCACCCTCAGAATGCTAACAGCCAATTCAATGTAGCCAGAATGCTACATTGAAGCTCAAACTTTCTAGTATGCACAATTTAGGAAATAAAAAGGTTGCTAAACTTGATTGCTTAAAACATGACATCAAAATCAATAAAGATGACTTGATGCCACCTTGATGGCAATATCAACATCAATGAAACATATTTCTTTACAGTTTTAACTTTTTTATTTTCCCTGTAATACATGTATAAGGAAGGTATTGGAATGGTGTCAAAAATTGCAACTTGAGTTTTCGAAGGATCTACACATTTTGGGACCTCTGGAACACGAAAAAACTATTTTTAGTATGATGTCTGTGTGTGTGTATCTTTCTGTGCAATGTATGTGTCCGTCTGTCTGTGCAATATATGTGTCTGTCTGTCTATGCAATATATGTGTCTGTCTGTATATGCAAAGCATGTATCCACTCTAACTCAAAATCTAATGGACCAAATTTCATAAAATTTGGTAAGTCACTTGTGTGTGACCCTGGTGCTATTAGTTTTTAGTATGATTCAGAAAAGAAAACCCTGTCTTTTTTTATGAAATGGTCCACAAAAATCTAACATAAAAGACTACATATGCTTAAATGTATCGATAAAATACTTGTTTTATATGTAATTTTTGAAGATGGAATAATAAAACTAACCCCCTTACTTTAGGACTAGCCATTCTTGAGATATTTTAGTTTTTCTGCATTTTCACCACACCCTCTTTGAAAATAACTTGAGTTACCAAATGAAAACGAAAATTGGATTAAAAGTGCAAATTCAGTATAATTTCAGATAATTATGAGTGTTTTTTGCGCAATTACACTCAATTTAATGAATTATTGAAGAAATAAAGAAAATGAAAATGAGACTGCAGATAAAGTCATATATTGCCCACATTAGATTCTTTCTTTTTTTTTAATTAAATAGGATGCATTGAAAGTCTCACAAATTCTATGATTAATTATTAATACTGTTAAATCCTATACAGATATTTTAAGGAAAATCAACATCAAATAAAATGCATTTCTCTATAAAATGTTCAAAAACTTTGTAGGATATGCTGTTAATTCATACACACCATAAATATACAATCAAACATAATGAACTAAATACATCAAATTTAATTCAAAAATATCCACATATTTTTCATAGACATATTTTTCATTTTATGGTGTTTAACCATTAAAACAATCCCCACCCACTAGATATAAAAAAATATGTTGCTAGTATCTAGCAAAATCCAACGGAGTAAAAATTGATTTAAAAATATCTAAAAAATTGTTTTATGACAAAAGTACCGATGTATTGCAAGATTGAAAAAAAAAAATCGGTACTTACGTATTATCGCAACCATGACAAAACGTAATTGATGTATCGTACAATAAAGGTCCCGATCGATTCCAAGGACAACATGCAACAAAGTGATCTGTATGGGGACCCACGTTCGAGCGGGCTCGAACTGGTTGGGGGACGTACGCACCGCTGGGACTGTGTAGTCAGACAGGCCGGCTTCGCCGAACCAAGTCACAGAGCATACTAGACTCGCTTCTGGGACCGTCGCATGGCGCAAGGACCGTGACAACATGCAGCCAAGTGATCTGTATGAGGACCCACGTTCGAGCGGGCTCGAACTGGTTGAGAAAAACCCAGAAGCGAGTCTAGTATGCTCTGTGACTTGGTCCGGCGAAGCCGGCCTGTCTGACGACACAGTCCCAGCGGTGCGTACGTCCCCCAACCAGTTCGAGCCCGCTCGAACGTGGGTCCTCATACAGATCACTTTGTTGCATGTTGTCCTTGGAATCGATCGGGACCTTTATTGGACGATACATCAATTACGTTTTGTCATGGTTGCGATAATACGTAAGTACCAAAAAATCCTCAATAAAAAGGCATTATTACAGTTAAGCAATAATTCTAAAGCAAATGTATTATAATTTAATATTCTTAGTATGTGTTACTACTTCACACAAATCAAACTAAATGTTCATTTCTATAATTCCAAATTAAATAACAACATACTCTAAGACATTCTACATTCATACAAATCACTATAAACTGCTAATAAATACTGCTCTAAATGCAACTACCAATCGGTCATTTACTTCTCATCAATATTGAAATTGAATACACACTAATTTTAAAATCTGGTATCTTCAATTACCTAACATTTACATATTGAATTTTACTTTTATGGGGTTTAAGAGTTATGCAGATTCAATTGAATATCCAAATTTACAAAATTTTAATCTTATTCTTTGCTGTTATATCAAATATTTTCACAAAATGTACATTGTCCAAAACATTTTCTTCAACGTCATCAAATAAAAGATGGTGCTACAATCAATGTGATATATATTCAACATATTAAATTTAAAAAAGTTCATTTTTATGATAATTATAGCACATAGATATTCTGTGCATCTTATACAGATAACTAATAATTAAAATTCAAGTAATTTGAGTAATTAACTGGTGAAACAGAGTAGTTTTCTGATAGTGTCCTTCTTTTTTTAGGTTGTTTTATACAAGTATTGTTCCTTTACGATAAAGTAAAATTTCAGAAAATAATGATTTTGCGATATACATGTAATGCTTTAATCATTCATTCACTAACTGGAAGAGAGAAAAAGCACCTTTTTAATGACTTTTTTTCACTTTTTCAAGGGCAAAAAAAAAAGGGGGGGGGGGGATCATAACACTAATTTTATAATAACTTTTCAGCAATATATAATATTGTTACTTGCTACATTTATTTTAAATATGGAGCTGAATAGCATATTTAGATTGTGAATGTTGAAGTTTTAAATTAGAAGAAAGGAAAAAACTCAGTTTCCATTTAAATTACCAAACTGACACTTTATGAAAAGAACTTTCCAGATAATTTTGAGCTTTTTAAATTTGTAATTATCATCATCATCATTCAACTATTAAATAAACTGTTTATTAAAATATGATTTTATAGTACTTTCATTTAGAATTATGTGCACAGCAGATTAATTAGAAATTTCAGGGTGTTGTTTATAATATCAAAATGAATGCAAAATTTCAATGATCTTTTCCATCTACAATTTTATTGTAAAATTCACTGGACTAATGACTATATAAATATAAGTATCAGATTTACCATTTTTTCTTCATACCTTCACACTTCCTATATAGCACTTCATCTCTGCAATAAAAAAAGTTCAGTAACTTCAATTAAAATTGAAAATATCGACAGAAAAAAAACATTTTTAAAATCATACTTATACTAATGATAATAAGCCTATACATGTATACACTCATCTTTTGCTGTTACAATATTTACTTAACCTTGTATCTACAAAATTAATTTCACAATGCTTAACGGCCATATTAATATTTACAAAACCAACTAGTAGGGAGCATTTTCAATGATTTGGAATCATGCTTCCACTGCTGAACCAGCATCTGTGGACCAGTTTCTCCTTTGTTAAAGCTTATCAGCACCATACATCCATTACTAAAGTAGCAGCAATAAAATGTGTTATAGGTAAGGCCCTATAAATTATGTGAGAAAATATTCAAAATTATGCGGTATTGATGCAGCAACTTATTGAAATTATGCAAACAATATGCCGACAAGGAAAAGTAATATACTAGTATACAATCGTATTACAAAAAATCCATTTTGAATGAAATATCCATTTAAAAAACTTTTTACTTACTTTTCTGTTACCATTACAAAAAGAGAGACCATTTTATAAAAGAATATTTCAATGAATGACCAGGATGAGTTGGAATTCTTTGCGGACCTAATAGAGGGAAAAGGAGGGAAGAGGGAAGGATTAACAGGTGAAACCAAACATTGGAATTCCTTGACGTAGGACGGAGATGAGTTGGAATTCTTTGTGGACCCAATAAAGGGAAAAGGGGAGAAGAAGGAAGGGAAGGATTAACAGGTGAAAAGATGAAAATAAACATTGGAAAAGATGAACAAATGAAAATAAACATTGGAATTTTTTGACGTAGGATGGAGCAGATGAGTGTATTTATGTGAAAAAGCAGACTGTGGGTGTATCTGTGGTAATTATTGAACTGACACAAATTACCATTCGGTTACTGAATCAAAAATACCTGAGATTATAATTAAAAAGAATATGTGGGGACGAAGGGGGGGGGGGGCAAATGAAGAAAACAAATAAAATTGCATGGCAATTGTAAAATTAAGGTAAAAACAAAAAAAGATGCAAATCGTGCATAAAATTGCAAATTATTCAAAAAAATGCAAAAAGATAAAAAAAAATTGTGAATTATGAAGGAAAACTTCAAATTATGCGCATTTCCACATTTTTTATAGGATCCCAGTTATAGGCCGTAATTTTGCAAACCTGTGATAACTGCTGACTAACTAAAAGTCAGTAATACAATGAACCTGACATCAAATTCTTCAAATATTAAGTTTGAACTATTAAGTTTGAACTTTTTTTTTTAATAATTTTTTCATTCAAGTAGTCCAATTGTCAAGTAGTTCTATTTGAAAAAAAAAGTTTAACTTTTGAAAAGCAAATATACATTCTTAGCAAGCAATTTTATGCAGTTTTCCCCAATATATATTACTAATAATTAAATAAAAATATTTCTTAAAATTATACCTGATAGCAATAGGGGAACAAGTAGTACTTGAATCTTTATTTGTGGAAAGCAAAGCTTCGTGGTCCTCTGACTCAGCCTGCAAAAGAAAAAACTAATTCCAAAACCAAAACTTCAATGATATACTTTACAAGTTAAAATCAAAAACAAGAGGCAAAAAACTATATATCATGAAATACATATAACCCTGAAATAGTAATAAAGAAAGGACTTGCTAATTAAAAGTAATAATAATTCAAATAATTAGGTTGTTGAGGCCCAGACTGTCCGACCTACCAGAAAGGTGTTGTTGTTGTTGAGACCCAGACCGTCAGACCTACCAGAAAAGTGTAAGGTAACTGTTTGGACAGCCAGGAATTGCCACCCAATTTAGACCGGAACTCAGTGGGGGAGGCATCCACAGGGACCATACCCTCCTTCCCCTACAACCAACCTCTCGGAATGACTTACGGATCCACATGTTTAACGTGATCGTACTCTGAATGAACATGGCAGCAGTTTTGGCAGTGGCTGGAATCGAACCCGGTCCTACTGAGTGCAATTCCAGCGTGCTAACCACTGGGCTACAGCGCCCTACTACAAAGGTGTGGAAACCCCAGAACAGAATAACTGTAATACTTATAGTAGCATACATAAGCTTTGCTTGCCATATCTCAGATAAGCAAAAGAGATGCACAGTTGTCTAACATAGATCACACTGGAGTGTGTGTAGAAAGCCCAGACCACACGACCAACCCGAAGGCTTATGGCAGCTGTTTGTGTGGCCGGACTGGAGTGTGTGTGTAAACTGGAGTGTGTATGTTGAAGACCCAGACCGTCCGACTCGTCCGAGAACTTAGAGCAGCTATTTGGACGGACGGGAAGATGGAGTGTGTGTGTGTAAACTCACCATGTGTATTCCCCCAATGATTTAATTCGAAAAAAAAAATTATTGAAATATTACATATGATTGTGTCATATGTAATATTAATATATTATAATGTAAATATAAATATTTTATAACTGAGTACATAGCAATGAAAAGGCTGAATTGTTATTTACTTTCTATCACAAATAAAACACTAGGAGTTATATACAATATGTTCACACCTCTTTTAGACCGGCCGTCCAAATAACTGCTCTATGTCTTAGAATGAGTCGGACGGTCTGGGTCTTCAACACCTCTTTTAGAAGTTTCTAAATTTCTTCATATTTGGATTTTGAGGGATAGGATTGAGATGTTACAAAAGGAAATTTTATGGAATACAAAATGTTGTCAATTTACCACAGGATATAATTGAGCAGGAGTATTACTCTACAATAATTAGTAATACTAGCTGTGATTCTCCTATACTGTTATTATATAACTAATGCAGATTTAGTATAAGATAATGACACAATAAATTCAGAACAAATGTACATATTACTATGAAATTTTACATGTAGACAGATTATGTAAAAAAATAGACTAGAGATAAAATGTTTTGAAATTTGTATGACTAGAATGAACATAAGAAATATTTAAGGTTTTGTATAAATTATTTTGAACAAAATAATTTATACAAAAATAGTCTATATGCGGAAATAATAATTTGGTCCTATGCATGAAAAAGGCCTTCATTACCACCAATTAACTGAAATGCATCTAATTCATTGGCTTGGCTGAAATGTCACTAACTTGAAAAATATATTTTTTTAGGTGGCTTTAAATATGAATTACTTACAAAGAAAAGCTCCTAAAGATAAATAACAATTAGAGTGAAAAACATTTTTTTTTTTAGTTTTATGTCCACTTATTCTTGGAATGTCCCCATAGCCAATTAAATAAAACTGGCTAGTATTTAAATACTAGGGATAACCATGAAAATTCATGGAAAAACTTTTCTGTGTTACATCTCAAGGAGCTTAAATATACTGAAATCACACCTCAAATAATATTCAGATGGGATTAGGATATAATACAGTACCTGGTTACTAATCTAATTAGATTAGATATATGAAGTGGGGAGTTCTTTTGTTTGTCCCCACTTGAGGAAGACTAATCTCACTGGTCTCTTTGGTTTTTTTGTTACTCACTCTTCAAATTATATTATTTGATAATAAATAAAAATTTAAAAAAAATTCAAGGAAAAACAAAACTTTTTAAGCAAGGTAAATACTTAAATGAATACAAATAAAGGTATAGTCCATATCAATTCAGGCAGGGGGGTTACCTTCATAGTCTCAGATGTTTTTGTATTTAACATGTTAAAATTCAGGAAAAAGTAAGAAACCTGTATTTTCTTGTTTTGTTCCAAAAAATTCCTGGCCCAAGATACAGGCCACCAAAGATGACACCTTGGGCGCCATTTCTCACTTGCTATTTTCGGCAAAATTTTAAAACGCTCTCTGTCTGGAATGGTTCAAGATATTTTGTTGCGGTATTTTTTATTTGAAATATAATATTTTTCTGATTAAAATCATATTCTCCGTTTGGAAATATGTATCCAAGTTCTCTTGCTGTAGGCTTCTGATTTTTTTTTTTGAAAAATCAAAAATAATTCTTTTTTTCAAAAATGCCAATCCCAAAAATTTTGATTTATACCATAGAGTACTACATTCCCTGAAAAGGAGAACTTCCACTTTTGAGTTTAACAGGTTTTATAAACAATGTTTTAGCTTCCGTGGCTAATTTCTTTAAGCATTTTTTTTTCTCAAAAACACCTTTCTGAAAAGGAGAACACACCACTTTGGATCTGGAATTTTTCATAATTTTATTTTTTTAAGAAATCCATTTTCGGACCAATGTACTCACTGTGATGGGAAAAAAATGATAAATTAAACAAAGTTGGAACTGGTGAAATGTTTTATTCTTCTGGATTTTCTTTACATAGAACCTTCCAAATCATTAAAGGTCTTCCGCAGCAATGTGGAAGCTTCCAGATAATTCCAGAATGTAACAGAACCTTCTAAAACAATCTGGAAGCTTCCAAATAATCCCAGAATGTAACAGAACCTTCTAGAACAATCTGGAACCATCCAGATAATTCTGTGTGTTTGGCCTAGCATATAAAAGGGGGGACACATGAATCCACAGTTTAGTTATAACTGAAAATTCTTGCCATTGATACCTTCATTAACGAAATTGGAAAATGACCAGTGAAAGCAGTAACACACCAACATCTGAAGAAATTGCAATAACAACACATTGCAGAAGTGGAGAGATGAGTAGAGGCTGAACAACTATGCTTAGTGCTTAACTGTGATTTTTCTGAGAACTGATCTGTGATTCTGCCACAAGCAGTACAAGGGTATTACTGGAGTAATAACCAAGTTTTAATTTTCACAGGAGTCACATATTTTCAAAACAAGACCACAAGTGTTGCAGTTATAAGTGATGACAGCGGACATGACTCAGCACATGCATTGTTGGGAATACACAAAATTCAACAACAGCTGCAATCACAGCCAGAGAAGATCATCATTATTTCTGATGATGCCCTACTCACTTCAAAAATCGTTACCAACTGTTTGAAGTGACTAAGTCTCTTGTGCTAATGGAGTGGGTATACAGCGCTACTGTACCCTAACAGTACATAAGGTCCCTGGTCATGGGAAGGGGCCTTGCGATGGTGTAGGAAGCCTGCTGATGCACCATGCTACAAAACAATCTTTCCAGCCCAAGTACAGCTGCAATTCAGAATGCCAAGGATTTTACAAGAGTGGTGAAGTTATATACATCAACAGCCCTCATCCTGTTGCCCAAAGAGAAAGCTGAAGAATTCTGCCAGCAGGAAAAAGGAGAATGGTCAAACCAAACTGCCTCTGTGAAAGGAATTCAGAAGACACATATGTGGACTCATAGTGATGGGCGAACCCATTTGTCCAACCAAGATCTCAGAAATGACAGGAGAATATTCAGATTCACAATCTACTATTTGTGGGATGTGTGTATGACTGTGACTGGTGAATTGCAAAGGTTATAGATATCAGTTGCGAGTTAAATGAAATCGTTGTGAACTTTATGCTACCACATAGACCGGCTGCTGGATAAAGATTTCCAGCTGCAAGACAGTAACACCACCACCAGTGCTCACTTCCAGTTCGATGTTTTAAAGATTGTGGGTACCCCAGTTGCTATTGATTCAACAGGAAGGCATCACTCAATATCAAAGGAAGATACTGATGCAGTTGAACAAATTTTTAGTTCATTGAATTGTTAATTTTAGTTCTAAGCAGAGTACACAGAAGTGGTATGCTGTGGAACCTGTAATATGTTTTAGAATTTTTACATATATTTTGGAAGCTTTAATATGTTTTGAAAGCTGTGTCTGTTAGTTATCTTTATTAAGAATTAAAATGCCATGTCAAATAAGGCTAGATTTTGATTTCATGAGACCAATATCGTGACGAGTATGTGGTAACGGAAATTGGTTTAATGTATGGCAAAATTTTCAGTTGTTTATAAAACCTGTTAAACTCAAAAGTGGAAGTTTTCTTTTTCAGGGAATGTAGTACTCTATAGTACTGATCAACAGTCAAAAAATCAAAATTTTTGAGATTGGCATTTTGGAAAAAAAAATTATTTTTGATTTTTCAAAAAAAAAAATTCAGAAGGCTACAGCAAGAGAACTTGGACACATATTTCCAAATGAAGGATATCATTTTAATCAGAAAAATATTATATTTCAAATAAAATAAACCGCAACAAAATATCTTTAACCAGTTCAGAGATGGGCATTTTAAAATTTTGCCGAAAATCACAAGTGAGAAAGGGGGCAGGCACCATCTTTGGCAACCTGTATCTCAGGCCGGGATTTTTCCTGAATTTTAACATATGTTAAATTCAAAAACATCTGAGACTATGAACGTAAGATTTTTTCTTTGCCTGCCTGAATTGATATGGACTTAACCTAAAATAGAATATAAGAAATAAAAATATTACTTTTACAAAATTTTTATGTATCAACGCAGATGAAGGTAAAGGTGATTCAATAGCTTTCTTTTCACTAAAGATTTGAACACCAGTCTGAAAAAATAAATAAACAATTAAACTATTTTTAAAATTACAACTTCAATAGAAAGTAATATGAGTTTTTGTAAAAATCCTGAATTGGAAAATTTTTCACGCAGGATTAAATAACAGAATATTTAATTTACACTTAAATGAAATTCAATCCTTTCATTATTTAATTAAAGATGATATGAAACTATATGTGAATGAATATTTTAGTAGGATTATTTAAAATTATTTTAAAAAATAAAATATTTTTAAACTACAACTCCTTTAAAAATTGATTTAAAAATAAGTGATGCAAGCTGCTCTTATGAAAATTCTGAATTTAAAAACTTTTCATAAAATATTGAGTGGTGATCAGTAAAATTTTCTAAAAACAAAATTTATACATATAAAAAAATTCCAAATAAAAACTTTGTAAGGACAAAAATATTTTAACAAATTTGAAATAATCTGTTTAATTAAACAGTATAAAACTTTCATAATTTCATCTTTGATACATCAAATGACACAAAAATACTTCTAATTAATGAATAGTTCAAAGAAGGTGAGTACTCATGGCTACAATTGACATAAGACAATCAGACATAATGGAATTTTATCACCTCGAAATTATAAATTTGCTACAATGCCAACTGCGAGAATGCAAAAATGGCACACAAAATAAATAACTAATCTGCTGAGAATTTAAGTAAGATCAAGAAATAAAGCCGCTTTATCAAAAGTACTTCTCAACACTCCAATACTATTTATTCCTCTTGGAACTAAGCCTGGGGAAGCAAAGAAGCAAAATTTCCTGAAAGCAAATTTATACATACATAAAAAAATCTATTAAATAAGAACTTGGCAAGGATAAAAATAATTTAGATAACAAATATTAAATTTGCAAAAATCTATTAAATTAAACTTATAATATCAAACTTTACTTAATTTCATCATAATTTCTCCTATCAAGTAACACTATCTACTAATATCTAATTAATAAACAGTTCAAGAAAAGTAGTCATGGCCGACAATGACAAAGTAATTTGAAAACCCTTCTTGTGAAACCCAACCCTTTACTTGTTCCTTTTTTTGTAAAGAGAAGTCATGGTCAGGTTTCTGCCATTCAACAGAAATTTAGGCATTATTTAACTAGATATAAAGGATAATGTAGACAAGTAATGCAGGAAAGTAAAATGAAAAAGATAGTCTGAAAATAGAAAACAAACATTAAAACTTTATACAAAAATATCTCTACAATTATTGGCTCAGATTTCAAAATTGCTAGAGTTTGTATTATGAATAAATAGAAATTGTGAATAGGTGAGAAATCTGTTAATTAAGGTGAGTGTATTAGTCCTGCCCTTCCTATATACATACAGGTGCAAAAAGATATATTTTTGACTAAGGATATTAAAAAATCATTATTCATAAATAAAAGAAACTGTGTACACAAAAATGATCATTTCTAAAGTTTTCAAATATTGCTGATTTTTGTATAAACACTGAACAATTTTCAACAGTGACTTTTTTCTTCTGCCCTGTCATATCCTTAGAAATTCATCATCATTATATAATTTCTTATAAAATTGTTTCCCTTTTCTAGGCTTTGGTAAAGATAAAATTCCCCTTTCTTTTAATAATTTAAAGGACTGGCAAACTTAACAGTCACTTCAATAGTTTCACTGACTTTCTTGCATATCCAAGATAATGAAGCTATCTTGAATCCTGAAAGTTAATAACTGAATATATCTATACTAGCTTGTCTTGCTTACTTTCTTTTGAATTTTGGTGATTCATTCATTAAAATCTTGATGAACTTTAAGAAAACCAAAATGATGGCATATATTTCGGTTTTCTTAACCGGTCATCAACAGACTAAACTTTAAATCTTGTACTTGAACTTTCACATTTCTATTGTCCCACATAAACAAACAAGAGCTAGTTTAATTTTTAAAGCAGAAGTAGCTGAACACAATTTGTGCCTTCCTAGAAGTACTCTGCTGTGATGAGGAACACTATAAAATTTTACTGGAGAAACTCACAAATTCTTAACAGTAGGCCTGTGCCAGTACATTCCTCTTCATCACATACTTCTGGTATATAACTGGGGCTTTCTTCCAACTCTTCAGTAGTAGATTTAAAAGAATCACTGACATCAAACTTAGCTTTATTTATTTTTATTTTAATACTTCATATCTCTTTTTTTTTTTTTTTTTTGAATGTGATAAAATAGATTTTAATGGAAATAAACGAATAGTGTTTATTCATTTAACTCTTTTGCAGGTTGGACTGTAATACATTTTAGTTTGCAGATCAAAGCATATTTTGCTATCAGGACAATTTTAAATACAACAATGCTCTATAATTAAAATATAGAGTAGTTATTAAAATCAATCTAGCAATTGCTTATCAACTATTTTCTATTACTAATCAACCTCAAAACTTTTCCATTACAATTTTTTTTTTATTAGTACTTTGCTACAGCATTTTGTTTGCTGCACTACTTTTCTATTGTAGTGGAATAAGACAGCCAATATCTGGAATCTCACTGCGCCATTTTTAATTACGTTAAATATGTTTACATTTTTTATTGCCTTTAAAATCAAAATTATTATCTGCTTATCACAAACTTTTAAATCCTAAAATAAATTATGTTCTGCCATTTCAGTTATATATAATCATTATTATTTTTACTTATATATATATATATACATACCTTATTTTTAGTTATATTTATTCTTTTAGAAGCATCATTAAACATATCATACCACCACTTAGAAGTTAAAGCTTCAGAACTATTATGACCAATCTATAAAAAGAAAAGAAGAAATAAGGCAAAACAATGAATATTACTTCCTTAACAAAATATGCCATTATCATTATATTTGTAATATACAAATAACACATAATGGCATTTGTTGTTTTATGTGTAATTTTACATAAGGAAGTAAATTAAACTATTCAAAGAAATAGAGACCTGCTTCCGGCAGAAAAACAATATTGTTTAACAAGTTCCATTTTTATTAGCCCTCATCATCAGTAAACAACTGTGCACATGAGTAATGTGAAGACAATAATAATTAGAAATATTGTCTTTTAATCACAGTTATTCACAAGCACTCACAATTACAATCATTATCAAATTTTTCAGCACTGCTGATGGATTTCAGTAAAAGTGAAAGCATCTAACTATATTATTTACAGACTAAGAACATAATTCCAAACTGTAGGCCTCCCATTTAGAAGTTTTTATAATTCTGTATCACATCAGAACTCTTTGATTAAACAATATATTTGGCCCATTAATGCTAATGTTATATTTAAACATGAAGATTGAACTTACTACTGTGTAGAACAATAAGAAATACCAGACTAGGCAGTAAACCAATTTCCCAGAAGGTTTATCAAATGTTGTATAGTGCATGATATCTTTTTTTTTTTTAGTTTTAAGTGAGATTGAAAAGAAAAGAATTTGAGGTCCCATATCTGACAAAACAATCAAATTTCTCATTGCCAGTCAACCACTGAATATATATTTACTTACATTGATTTCCTAAATTACATTTGCATAAGCAACTAGAAGATAAAATTATGATGAATAATGGCAGTAAATGTGTGGATTTTCCTATGAGTTTAATACTGAGATTTATATATTTACTCCTTATAGTTGTAAAAATTAAAAACATGAAATTTAACTTAACATGTTCAGACCCGGTTTAAGGCGTGGGCAATTGCCCACAGCAGCCGAATCAGGGGCGGCCATTTGGAAGTAAAATTAGGTGTAGTAAGAATGACTTTTGTGGTCGTATTAAAAAAAAAATTGAAAATGAATCAATTTTGTGCCACTTTAATATAAATGAATTTTCTGGTGCGGCTGGGGCAATGTCAATGGACGGCTAAATGGTTCACGCTCTGGCCGCTGTAATAAAGGCGAATGACGAAGGTCAAAGTGCCTGGCCATTTGAAAAAAATATATATATAAATGAATTTACTTTTTTAGATAGTATTAAAATATAAAAGGATAAAATCTTTTTTCTCCCATAATTATTTCTTTTTTGAAGGAATGTACAGTTCTGCTTGAAAGCACGTACGTTCAAACACTTGGGAGATTTTAAACAACTTGCAGCTGGGTCCAATCCCTTAGGGGACTTTGTTTTCCCCAAATACTGGAAAAAACTCAAGGAGCGATTCTCAGAATTTTTTCCTGCTTTCAAATTCAAATTGCAAACACATGGATGCGGTCTCTATGATCCCACTTCTAAAAGGACAGGAGGGAGAAGATTAGCCCAGATGGTCATTCTTTGGGTCGTCTACCGTTTTAGCTTATAGAGGCATTGAGACTAGCTGGAGGCCATGCAGATAACAGACATAGTGGTTAGAAGTAAAAAGCTACTTCTTAGTGTTCAAAGCAATGTGTTGTGTTATGCTGCTGTGCGAGATTCAAAAATCCATCGACAAATATGGTTGTCTTTAAGTTCTAACTATTCGGGTAACTTTTTCTTCCAATTATTTACAATATTTTTGCAAAATTTCTTAATTGACTGCATTTTTTGTCGCTTTTTAATGTGTTTCAACAAATAAAATTAATTTGGTACTGAATTCTGTCTATGGCATTAGCCACAGAATAATACTGATAAAAGAATAATTTTTTCATGGTTTTATCTAAAATAATATGCCCCGTGGCTGTTCTATGAGGAATTTCAGAGGTAAATAATTAAGCAATGGTGTAAAATATCTTAATTTTGTAATTTTTCCAGTTTCACTGCAAAACGAAAAAAAAAAATGCTACAAAATATTTTTACGAAGTAAAATATTCCTTTATGAATATTTGTATGAAAGTGCAATATATTGTTTATAAATTGTTAGAGCTGTTTTATAAATTAATAAATTTATTCTATAGACTTAATCTGAGAATTATACATATTCTTTTGCTCATGCATACAAATTTATATCTAGATATACGTTCAATAATCTGTAAATACTATTTTATTTTTGCATAATTACACTTTTAGTTATAATTATAATTTAATACACTTTTAAGTAAAATGTTAATTTAACAATCTTAAAATTTGTAATATACATTTTGATATTGTGATTTTTTGTATTTCTACTTAAACAATTCACTTAATATCCCCATGTTCCAGTCAACATTCGATTCATTATTATTCTTATATAAAGTTGTATTGTATGATATGTGGTATTTTTTTTGTCCATTTTTCTTTTCAAAACCGAGAAATAATTAAACATTGATGGTCCTCTTTTCCAATGAATGGATATATTTTTTTTATTCTTAATACACCCTATTTTTATTACCCCACTCGAAAATTCATATGTTTTAATTTCTAACACACACACACACACCCCGGTCCTTTTTTTTTAAAGAATTTGGAAGCATTTGGATATTTCCCTGTGTTTCTGTTGGGCCCATGTATTTCTAAATTTTTTTTCAGATATTTTCGTTTATTATTTTTTTCAAAATTACGAAAACAAATATCGTGTTTTTTACCACCTTGTTCTCTAATGATTGCAAATATGATTTTTTCCCCTCTCTTAGTTTTGTTATGCACTTTATCTTTCGGCAGAAAATTAGAATGTTTTTAATTTTTACCTTCTCCACCTTTCTTTCTTAATTGTTGTCCCCTTTTCTATTCTATATATTTTTCCTGCTTTTGGATTAGGTTTTGTATCTTAGAACATTTTTTTATATATTTTCATTCACTTGTCACAAACTCAGGGACATTTTAAACATTACATATCAATCGTCTTCACCCCCAGTGAATCTATAATAATAAAAAGAAGAATCTATCTGTTTGTTTGTCCACAATGCCGACCGATATCTATCTCATTGAATTTTTTCACACAGCCGCATCGAGGCCAACGGCCGTACCGTGCTGAAAACACCGGTTCTCGTTAGATCACCAAAGTGAAGCAGCATCGAGCGCGGTTAGTACTTGGTGGGTGACCACCTCGGAACGCCGCGTGCTGTTGGCCATCTCGGGTGCGGTATCCTCGTGGTTTGCGCACTAGATTTGCACGCTGCCACAAATGCCGCCGTGTTCATGCGGAGTACGATCACGTTAAACATGTGGGTCCGTAAGTCCTTCCGAGAGGTTGGTGGTAGGGGAAGGAGGGTACGGTCCCTATGGATGCCTCCCCCACTGGGTTCCGGTCTAAATTGGGTAGGCACTTCCCGGCCGTCCATACAGTTACCTTATACCTTTCTGGTAGGTCGGACGGTCTGGGTCTCAACAACAACAACACAGCCGCATCGGGGCGCGGTTAGCCCATTGGTTAGCGTGCTAGAGTTGCACTCGGTAGGCCAGGGTTGGATTCCAGCCACTGTCAAAACTGCCGCCGTGTTCACGCGGAGTACGATCACGTTAAACATGTGGGTCCGTAAGTCCTTCCAAGAGGTTGGTGGTAGGGAAAGGAGGGTACAGTCCCTGTGGATGCTTCCCCCACTGGGCTCCGGTCCAAATTGGGTGGCACTTCCCGGCCATCCAAACAGTTACCTTACACTTTTCTGGTAGGTCGGACGGTCTGGGTCTCAACAACAACACAGCCGCATCTATACCTGAACTCTAATGCATCTCGAAGGCCTTTTACCAAAATTTACATTCGATTTTTAACGAATTTTTAAATTCCAAAATCAGATAATCTTCAGCTACCGATATGACCTAGCAGCTTTATTCTCGATTTAACATTTACAGAACCCCTAACCATCAATATGATCTAACAGATAATCATACGATTTAACAGCTACCATAACGATCTAATGCCACGTTCATCTCCTAGAAGTTATTAATCTTTCATTCATTTATATTTTGTATTACGGAGAGCGTTTATTTTATTTTCTCTTTGCGGATAGCGTACTGAAGTATAGTGGGTATAATTTCGATATGTTAAAATATCGAAATTATAACCATTATACTTCAAAAACCAAGAGCAATAAATTCATACTAATTGTTTATAGTTATCACTTTTAGATTTTAAGATATAAGCATTACAAACTTGAAATACTTCAAATTTTCAAACTTCTTCCACTTGACAAGATGATTACTCGAAAACTATAAAAGCTTTTTTAAATATACATATAAATTTAGAAACTAAATTTCCTCATACATATTTTTATCACTTAATAATTCTATCGATCTTTTATACTTTCAAGGAAAGTATGAAAGTCTTTTATATGAAATTCTTTTCTTCTTTGTATGAAAGCATGAAAGTCTTTTATACTTTTCGAGTGAAAGTATGAAACAAGGAAAAAACTAATTTTTATGTTTCAAAGTTTAACCCCTCCCCTATCCAAAATCCAATTATATACACTTGTAGGGCTTTCACAGAGCTACAAATTCATGCTTATTGTTCAAAGTTAGTTCTTTTAGTTTTTGAGATGTTACTAATTTGAATAATGGAAAAAATTCAATCTTCTTCAATTTGGCAAGACGATTACTCGAGAATTATAAAAGCTTTTCTTAATAATAAATATGGATTTTGATACTAAATTTCCTAGTACGTATTTTTGTCGTTTACTATTTATATCTTTATTTTATAGTTTAAAATGAAAACAAGAATAATAAAAACACTCGCTCGGACAGACACTTTTTTGCTTTCTAAAAACAAGTTCTGAATATTAAAATATTGAAATTATTATTATAAGCGCCCAAAAGGTTTACATTTTTCATAACGCTTCGTTTCCCCTACGCAGAAACCCCAAACATAGATGTTATTTACGTAAACTTATATATAATATGATTGTTTATTTAATATTTTTGAATGCCGTTTTCTTATGATTTAAAAGAAGTTTGAAAACTTGCGACCTTCAGAGTGTTCATTTCCCTTTAAAATCATAAATTTTGTTCACTTCACTTCATTCGTTCTAGAAATGTTGTCTCTTTAAACTCCTATACACATCCATATATACATTATACTCACGTACAGACATCCCTTTAAAACTACATCATTTGTGTGCAGGGAAATTACAAATAAAGTCCAAAATTCAGCTATGTATTAGAAATTACTGCTGCATTATGCATGTATGTATGTAGAAAGAAATATGAAGCATTACATTTTCTAAACCTCTAAATTTAGATGAGAATAAAATTTGATAGATCAATGAAATAAAATAATTTTCGTAAGGTGATGGTGATCCTGTTTCTAAGAGAGATTATTCCCTCCTGCTGTTGCCTATCTAAGATACTTTGCTCTTAATAGCTTTCTCGTATAATCACGAAAAAGGTCTAGTCCTCATCCGCACACCTATGCATCGGTCATCAGTACTGATGAAGCGGAATTTGTCTCTAAACATGCCTCCAATCAGACACTGTCTAGTTTGACCGAGTTAAACACCAATCCAGATGCCTCTGCCTATATTGAAGGGGTCAGTGGTAGGCGCGTTAATGGACGTCGACACTTAATCCCATCAGTCATCCGAATAATATACATTGATTCAGGATGCACGGACGATGTTTGATAAGATTTGAACCACGCCATTTGTGTAGATGTGACTCCTCTCCTGACTGCATGATCCACTCGAGCAGTTATCTGTCTGGGGCGTTCTAAGCCTCTGCGACGGTTACATGGGTCTTCTTTGATCCACTGTTTCCATCACCGAGCAACTACCATATCGTTCCGACCAAGATGGCGACTGGTACGTCTGTTTGACCAACCAATTTCCATTGGGCCATTGATGCGACTTCTCTCTAAATCCGACAATTGTTCGTAGTGCTGTCGAGGACGTCTCAAAGGCATCTTCGTACAAAATTTTCAGTATCAAAGCAGAAAATCCAGTTTCAATTGCTCATAAGTAAGAACATCAGACGTTTTAAATGCTGCACGTTACGTCGTTCCCATGCGCGTTGCATAAGCCCTATAACGTCATTGGCGCTGACAGTTTGATCATTTGCATAACTCTTAAAATGAAATTTGCATGCTCAGTTTCGTGGCTGTAGCTCAATTTATATATATATATATATATATATACATATATATATTTAAATATATATGTGTGTGTGTGTGTGTATAGGAAGGGCGGCCCCAAACTGTACACAAAAAAATCTTTGAGCCGGCCCTGAACATGTTGGCTGCCATAATACTTAATAACAATGGTATTGTGAATAATTCACATGGCAGGCAATATGTTAAATATTCCATACATGGAACATAAAACTTATTCAATGTTGAGAATTTTAATTTTAGATCAAATACAGTCATAAAAATTTATAAAATATCATTTAACCCTTCATTGGTTGTGATACAACTTAGAACACAATTGGCTGTGGTGCACTTGAGAGATGGTTTGACTATTTTAATGCTTAAATTGCATAGCACAAACTTTGCTCAAGTCTTTTGAATTATTTAAATCATAGTCATACTCTTCAGCTATCACTTTAATATTGAAAATAGGTGCAGTGATATGATAATTAAAAAAAAAGTATATGATTGATAACAGTTTGCAGCACATGTGAAAGATTGACTTCAAGTACAGCTGATGGCTTTAATTACTTTAGTTGCTAAAATAAATGCATAGCATGAGCCTTACCCAAGTCTTTTGTATTATTTAAATAATAGCAATGCAAATTTTTAGTTATAGTTTTTGCGTAAAAAAATCGTTGGCACTAATAATACAACAATCGTAAAAAAGTTACAAATCATTGATCGCAGTACATCTGAAAAATGATTGACTTCAAGTACATCTGAGCCGAAATTACTGATATGAAATGGAATATCTGTAAGAGGAATGTGAGTTCTAACGAAATATTGGATAAAGTTTTACAACCCAACCCCTGTCAAAGGTCATGTAATAAAAGAAATAATAATAAATATCTGTAAGATGCACCGCGATCGATGATGAGTTAAGAATACAATTATGGATTGCAAAACCTATAGCAACTTTACCTGCATTTGAAGGGTGATGTTATAAAGTAAAAAATACTGCATGTTTCAAAACTTTGTAATACATTAAAAAACTTACACCTTCATTGTCAAACTTTAAAACTACTTTAATAGGCTTTGCTATTCCATTTTCTTTTTTACCAAGACCCTTGCCTGAAATAAAGAAATACCAAATATATATAGTTCTAGTACAAAATATGTTGAACATACAAAGTTACTCTCAATATACTTTACAAAGTTATTTCTAAATTTTTCATAAAATAACTGTAACCAGTCTATTTTATTTCTCTAAAAATTATCTATTGTGATTACATGAGGTTTCGTGTAATCTATTGTGATTACATGTTGATTCCTGCTAAAATTTGTTTTTAATTAATGCATTTGATATTAATCACGTTTTAGCGAAATAACTTCAGCTTATTAAATAGTAATATCAATTTAACAAATATATGGATATATAAAAACCAGTACCTTCTGACCAACCATATTTTTCAAGTTGTTTCCGAGCAAACTCCGACATCATAACTTTGTTTATATTTACATTATATAGAAAAGAAATTCAGGCAGGTGCAAATTCGCGGTTTCAGAGAGGAAGGGCACAAGCCAAGCACAAGCTCATTGATCCCAGACTTCCTACACGGTTTTAGTTCCAGAAATTCTCTTTGCATTATTAATCTAAAATTATTTATCTAAAATTACATAAATAAAAAATTATAATATTGTTGATATAGGTTTAAAAAGTTTTAATTTCAATATAAAAGAAGTAAATAAAAACTGTAGATATATTTTCACTGTCGATTTAACTGACATTTAATCATGTGATGAGATGACAAGCAGTGCAGTGCAGACAAGAAACAAAATTTTTATTGTTGGAAACTCTCATATCTTTTACGTGAAATAAAAATCCACAGAATCCTAAGATGGAGAAAAACCTTCATACAGCTCTAGATAATGTGCTTACTAAACCCGGAGTTTCAGGAGTATTATGTGCTGATGAAAATGGTTTGTGCTTAGCTTCCAAGGGTGTTGTAGATCGTTCTACATCTGGTAGCTTGGTACATCTGATGCAATTAGCAACAAAATTAGAACCCTCAAAAAGTCCTATTTTGAGGTTAGAATCTGAAGCTAAAGATATCTTAGTACAGAATGATAGTGGACTTACACTTGCTGTTGTGCGAAATCATAAAAAGTGATCCTTCACAGAAATGGGAAATATATGGTAAAGTTTTGTTCAATATATTTCCTTGGATACAGTGTTGTTACACGCTTTAGCGAAGCTAATTGTATTGTGCTTCAGTTCATTAATTCAATTCCAAAATGGAAAAAAATTTTGTATTATAGTTTCAGCTATTTCTTGCTGATGAAATGTATATAATATGCTGAATGTTTTTTAAATAAACATAAAAGGTTTAATACTACTTGTGTCTTGTAAAATTTGAATTATGTACTGGTTAATAACGTCTCAGAACCAACTGCTGTGTTTCACTACTGCCACTCATTAAGGGTAATTGTAACTAAGTAATATAACTGAAAAGTAATTATGAACGCCATGATAGGCTTAGTGTGTAAATAATTGAAAGATATATAAGTAAAATTCAAAATTGCATAAAAAACGTAAATATCGTACAAAAACGAATAACACGTCAACACTGTAAAAATAATGTAAAATCAGAAAATTTACGTAGGAATGGTTGTTCTCTAAAAGCCATGATGTAGAAACAACCATTTGTGCAACAACTAATCTGTAGCAATTCGAACATGGAACTATGCCTGCTTCACAGACTTGTCTATTGTGATGCCCCTCTAAAAAAACATCACAAAATCTGGCCTCGTCACACATAGCATCAGGTGTTCCATGGCTCGTAGAACACAGGCTTACATCTGTTGTTCAAATGTAACATTAAAATCATGAAATTTAAAAAACATTACAAAAAACGCAGTTGAAATAAACAGTTTCAAGTGAAAACCACATACGAACTCTTGCATACGTATATTCTTGACTCTTAAATGTTGAAAAGGTTGAGGGGTTTGAAACAAAATAGGATTATCAAATAGTGGAAAAATTGCACCAATATTATCACTAAACAAAAATTCTTTATACTAAGGCTGTACCAAAATAAAGAAAATTTTTATACTGTATGAAATCTTGATGGAACCAATGTGTTCTACCAAAATAAATATTGTGATGTGGTTACATTAGATTCAAAATTTCTGATATATGTAGAATATAAAACACAAATGTTTTACACTTTCTCTATTTTAGTCATTTCAATTCCAAATTGTGACTTAGATATATATACCTTAGCTGGCAAAATGGAAGAATTGGTGCCTATTATTTCAAAGTAATTCCTATTGGAGTTACTGTTGTATTTTATTAGAAAAGTTAATTTCCAATGCATGCAGCATATATGCCAGTATAGTCTAAATTCAAAGATCAGTATAATAGTAACACAAATGCAATCAGGGTTCCCATGCACCTGGAAAACCTGGAATTCTCAGGGAATTTGGAAACATATAAATCTCAGGGAATTTTTAAAAATTATTATTATGTGAGACAAGTTTATTCAAGCTTGAACAGTTTTTTAAATAAATGTGTTTCAATTTGAATTATGAATTGATATTTCATTATCTATCCAGAATAAACAGAGGCTCCCAGTACTTCCATTTTTCCATTATTATTTTTTATTTAGGATTTAACTAAGTAACTTGCTGTAGTTATTGTTTAATCATCAAAGAATCAGTTTAAAACTTGCATGTGAAGTGGAGTTGGTCTTCATGATTCACTTGAAGAGATCATTAGAGAGGTAATGGGAAGATTTATCAAGGACATACTGGATAATGCTAAAAGCAGCTTCAAATTGATGTTAGGAAAGCTGACAACTTAACTACATTAACCAAAATTGACATCAGAGTTAGTGCCATGGCTATATTGAAAACCTGTTGTGTTTCAGAATTTAGTTCAGAATTTAGTTTTGGTTCAGAATGTTCTTATTTTTTTAAAAGTTGCAGAGCTTTTTTGCAGTCAACAACAGAAGAGTTAATGGAACATAGTCCACTAAAGTTTGCTATCGCCCAGGCATCCAGCCGTTTAATTCCAAAGCAAATTGTTCAGTATCCAGCACGTTGCTCTCAGTGCATGGAAAATCTTGTGCAGGAACTTCTCAAAAAGAAAAGAATAAAAGGTGTAACTGGAGATAAAGTAGTTCGACTATACAAGACTTTATTACATCAAATAAGCAGTGAAAAGGAATTGAAAGAGAAATTTTTAAACTTCTCAGTCAAAAATGATGAACTGGATTCTTTCTTTACGAGTATCCTTAAGAATGAAGATGAATTCTTTGAGCTGTGAAATGTAATTAAGATGATTTTGATTTTATCTCATGGAAATGCCTATGTGGAAAGTGGATTTTCCATAAACAAACAAGTTTTAGTTGAAAATCTTAAAGAACAATCGCTTGTGGCCATTCGTCAAGTTTATGATGCAGTGAAAGTAGCAGGAGTGTCTAATGTAGATGTCAATAAAGATATGATCCAAAGTGTGAGAGGAGAACGTAGTAGATATGAAGAAGCATTGGAGAAGATAAGAAAAAAGAAAATTGACTCTAAAGCTAATGAAAGAGAGGAAAGAAAGCTCAAAGCAAATGAGATACATATTTTGCAAGCAAAGCAACAAAAGATGTGAAAAGAAGCCAAGGCCATAGCACAACAATTGAAAGAGCTCGAATCATGACAGGAAACTATTTGATAAATTACACTGGTCTTTGTTATATATCCATTTAATACATCAAGTTTCAGGGCCCGTGCTAGGAATTTTAAACTGTTAGCCAACAAATTAGCCAAATTGAAAAATCATTAGCCAAATTACATGATTATTAGTCAAAGTTATCGTCGCCATCGGTGAAAAAATTTCTACTTTTAAGCCATAATGCAGCTAATAATATTAATTTCATTCTAAACAAGATATAAAGATAGGTAGATTTCATTTTTTTAATCATTAAACAGACTATTAGTAAATTAAACTTGTATTTACCAATGAAAGATCATAATGAGTTACAAAAATGACAAATTTATTTTATAATTCACATAGTTTCATTATCATATAAACCAGGCAAGCGTCGAATTTTTGTACTATACACCAATTTTCAAAAGCTGTCTTAAAGTTAAAATCTTTCATATCTGGCCCTTCACTATTTATAAGAATCAAGTCACTGAGATTTTTTACTCTGATGTTACTACTTAATGAAATTTATGTTCTGTTTACTAAAGCCTCTTTTAACGATGGTTGTTGTCATAGGACATGTGAAACCAATTCTTGTTACATCCATAATATTTTTATATTCAGTATCATCATTATATTTCTTTAAAATTAGGCACCAAAACTATCTAAGGGATAAATTTTTATGTCGGTTTTAAAATTCAGGCAGGCGTAAGGATCGTATAAAAACCACAAAGATGATGATGAAGATGAAACGAAAACAAGCCAGGCAGGCTTAAAAATTCGTAACAAAAAGATAAACTGCGATTCAACTTATGACAAAAACAGCAAACCGCAAATTGGCATCTGTGATAATAATCAGCAGTGACTTTTTTTCAGTTGGTTTTAACTAAAATTAAATGCTTTTTTATTTACCGTATATACTCGCGTAAGTCGAGAAATTTGTGACAAAAAAAAACGCTTCAAAGTGTGTGTGTGTGGGGGGGGGGTCGATTTATATGCGGAGTCTAAAAAAAAAACATCGTAAGTCTAAAAGTTATTTTTTCCCGCAAGACAATCGATCCTAAAACGATGCGGTAGTAATTACGCAATCGCACACTCCTAATTTCTCTGCCCTCCAGATGCTCCGGACTACCATTGTATACGCGTCATCAAAAAATGTACATACATTTTCGTTCAATGTTTATCACTTGTTTCTCTGATTACGGCTGATCGTTTTCGACAAAAAATGGCTCTTTTCAGAAATAATTCTGTAACACGGATTGTTTAAAACTATAATGCAGGATTTTAAGTTGAAAGTGTTTATTTGTTTTGTTAATTGGAGAGTATCTAATAACTGTGTTGGGGGTTAACGGTTGTGCGATTCAGGATTAACGAAAAAAATCGGCTCACATAACGGACGGAATCCAGATAATGTTTTGATTGCCGCGGTGGGTCAAGGACGCTTGAGAGACAGGAATGCGCTGTCTGCCATCCGTTTTGAGGAGCAGCGTGCTAGGAATTAAAGAATACTTGGAGCTTGTCACACGAGAACGATCGCCCCCAAAACAAACGGGAGACAACGCTCGTATGTCATAGGCCTACTTGTCTGGAATCGGATTTTTATTCCAAATTAAATTGGACTTTTATTCCATATTACTTCCCAAAAAAATATTTACGAAACTTTCACAGTTTCCAAAAAATCATTTGCCATTTTTTTCGCCAAAGTATTTTTTTTATCGCCAGTTTTGCGATCTTTTCGCATTTGGCGCATAGGCGAATGGCTAGCACGGACCCTGAGTTTATAATAAAATAAAAGCTAAAATCTGAACATTGTGCTTAGTAAAATAATTGTAATTGGTTCAAATAAATGTTGCTCATTCTTTAATGCAATTGTTTTCATGTATTTTATTTAAATGATTGGAAATAACATTTTAAATATTTTTATACTTATGGAACACTTTTATTTTATTTATCTTAATTTTACTACATTTTAAAATTTTGAGCCACACATATTTCATAATTCCAAATGCTGTGACATGATCAAATTACATACTCTAATAATTCTTTTCGAGTATTGCTATCTTTTACTTATTCAGGACCGAGATAAGCTTTGAGATTAAAACCTGGAAAATTTTTAAATTGTACCTGGAAAACTCAGGGAATTTAATTTCATTCATTTTGTGGGAACCCTGTGCAATGCTATAACAGTTTTTTGCAAATAAGCAAGTGTTCATTGGCCATACCTTCAGGGATGGTATATTAAAGTGGGGTAACTTTCTCTCATCTGCATAAAAGAAAATTTCAAATTTACTACAAAGCTTAAAGCGGTACTTATCGGTTATAGGGACCATGCCAAATTCTGGTTTATAACGGCTCAATCAGATTTTCCGATTGCTAGTTTAGCTACAAAACTGAAAAATTAGAAGAAGCCGGCTTATTCTTAATTTCCTTTTAATAAATGGAGTGACGATAAAAAAGAGTAATAATTACTTAAAATAAAGTAATCTTCGCATATTTTTAGTCATTTTTACTTACCCTGCAATACATGGAAAGTATTGTAATCATGTCGAAAATCGCAACTCGAGTTTTTGACGTATACAGGTTTGGGGACCTCTAGAATACGAAAAAACAATTTTTAGAGTAACGTCTGTATGTGTGTGTCTGTGGTTCTGTGTGTCTATCTCTGCAATAATTGTATCCACTCTTAACTCAAAAACTAATGGATCAAATGTCATAAAATTTTACGGGTAAGCCACTTGTGGGTGACCCTAGTACTGATTAGATTTTGGTGCGATTCATGATAAAAGAACCTGTCTTTTTTTGCAAAATGGCTCTCAAAAATTACCTGTAACCACTCTAGATGGAAAACTAATAGACCAAATTTCACAAAATGTGGTCGATAAGTCACTTATGGGTTATCCTGGTGCTGATTAGATTTTGGTATGATTTGGGATAAAAAGAACCTGTCTTTTTTGCGAAATGTCCCGTAAAGATGGTCTATATCCCCTCTAGCTGAAAAACTAATAGACCAAATTTCACAAAAGTTGGTCAATAAGTCACTTTTAGGTTACCCTGGTGCTGATTAGATTTTGGTATGATTCAGAATTTGGTATGGTTCGTTTTTTCGCTACTTCACCTTTGAAAATAAGCCCAGTTACTAAATGAAAACGAAAATTGAATTGAAAATGCAAATTCAGTGTAATTTAAAATAATGGGTGTTATTTTGTGTGACGTGAATATGTATACTGTTTTACGTGAATATGAGACTGCCGAGAAAGTCGCGCTGCTCACATCAGATTTTTATATTTTCAATAAGTTCAGCTTGTTTGATGGCCGACAGCCACTTCTCTCGGTGCTCTTCACTAAGACGTTTTTTAGATTCATCTCCTCTAATTAATGCAGCAAGGAATCTAAAAAAAGATATACTGTCTCTATCAGAACGATTTCTGGATATGAAAACACCACAGACGGTAAGCATAATAACAAAAATATAATTTTATTACGCTATACACATGAGTATATTTACAAACGCAACCAAAAAACATGCAATGTATGTCTACCAGCAACAGTTGCTAGGTGGCAGCTTGGCGGTGTGACATCAGCTGAAACAGCTCTATAGCATAGTATTGCAAAGGCTGAAAAATGCCCATATACAGTAGTGGCCAAAATTGTGGAAAGAGTGTATTTTTGAGGTTTGATAGCTCATAACACTGCTATTTTTTTTTTTTTTACCAATAATACCATAAAATTATATATCAATGAAAAGATAATTTAATCAAGATTGTAATGCAATAACATTCATGAATTATTTTTTAATAGAACAGCATTTATAAAAAAGAAAAGTGAAATACATAGAAAAAATGAAATATACAAAAATTCTCACCATGTCAGTTAATACTTCGTTGGGTAACCTTTAGCCTTAATTACGGCCTTACAGCGCTTCCCCATGGAGTGAACCAAGTTTTTTAGTTCTGCAGCTGTTATAATATGAAACCAACATTAAATTATTGCTTCTATTAATTGGATTTTATTGCGGAGTTGCTTCTGACTGACAAGTTTCTTTAGTCGACGCCATAGATTTTTGATGGGGTTAAGGTCTGAGCTATTCCCAGGCCATTCCAGCAGTTGAATATGATGATCTTGAAGGCACTTTTTGCATACATGAGCAACATAATGTGGCGCTGAATCCTGTTTAAATATAAATACTTCATTATCTTGGAAAAAAACATGTGCAGAAGGCTGCAGTTTGGGCTCAAGTATTTCATTTATGTATCTTTGGGCATTTATATTCCCATACAACCCCAGATCATAACACTAACTGGGTATTTCACAGTAGGTGTAATGCAATCAGGATGCAAATCTTCTCTGATTCTTCTTACATATTTTACACCTTCACTACCAAACAGGGAGATTTTGGTCTCATCACTACAAATTACACTGTTCCGTTGTCCAGTTAACATGGGACAATGTTTTATTTTGTCCATTGTTTTAAATTTATGGTTTACAAACATATATTTTTCTATTGTTATAGATAAAATATAATTATTTTATAACTTTTCAAAACCACAGGAACTCAATGAAAATATTAAATTGCAGCTACTAACTTCAATATATATGTATTAGAAACTTTTGTGCATAGAATATTTTTTATATATTTCTAAATTTAAACCCTTTTTTAACCATTTTATTTAATTATATATGACTGTAGTTCTAATGTAAGAACAAATACTTTTAAAAATCACTGGACATATGCTAAATTAACCACTAGTCTAAATGTAATATTTAAGAATAAGTTTAAAATTTTCACTGCGGAAAATTTTCTGGAAAACCCACATCTCTAGCTTCACCCATAGAAAAAATCTGATGTGGGCAGCACATGACTTTCCTTATATAATGCAATGAATTTACTTCTTTAATGGTGAAAATGTAATGGCACAGTGTTTGTAACTTTAAATTCTACATTTAGTGAGGTAAACTGTACATCTGGATGACATCTAAAAATATTCCGTACCCAATTAACTTATACTTTATGCAACTCTAAATTGACAATTATCAATATTGATAGCATCCTCAATGAGCAATATAATCCATATATTTAAATATTTTAATAATAAATTCATCAATTAGGCATTATTTTCATTAACTTGGCATCATTTTTGTAATTTTGATGATATTTACGTCAATATGGGGCAAAATATCGCCAAGTTGACAATATTTAGAAGAGCATTTCTCCTATAATAAAAGGTATGACCATCATATAATGGAATTAAAAATTTGCAAAATATTGCATCCTATTTGGCGTTATTTTATCAATTTGATAACATTTTTATGAATTTTGCAACAGTTTCATCAACTTAGTCAAATTTAAAAAAGTCGCCGATATGCCACCAGAATTTTGCCAAGTATTACAGACGAGTCTTATGGTAGAGTCTGCTACCATATTATTGTTATTTCCAAAACATTTAATTTTAATCATTTAGTTGTCATTTTCATTGATTTAACGTCATTCTTATCAATTTAGTGACACTTTAAAAACTCACCAATTTGGCGATATTCAGCCAAATTCATTGCTAAACATTCGTCAAGCATTGTTTATGGAGAAATAGGTTATTCTTAAAAAAAGATAAATGACTATTAAAATCAAATTACAAAGCTATTACCCAAAGTATCCTTTGTCGTGAAATGGAATGAGCTAGACCTGCGAGAATGATGATAATAAATTTATCTCATAATATTACATACGAAAAGTGAACAGATTTCACAATAGTTAATATTTTTTTTTATTTTATGTGATTTTTTGATAAATTTATTTGAAAAATGTGCAAATCTCAAGAACAGTTCATGTTAATGTTCTAAAGTTTATGTCAATCATTTTCTAATGAAAAATTACATATGAAATGATTATTTACATAACTTTATTGAATGTTTTTTTTTGATAAATTTATTTGAAAAATGTGCAAATCTCAAGAACAGTTCATGTTAATGTTCTAAAGTTTATGTCAATCATTTTCTAATGAAAAATTACATATGAAATGATTATTTACATAACTTTATTGAATGTTTTAATTTTTTGATGATTTTTTTAAAATTTCATTTCAAAATTTTGGTGGGTTCTGAACATTTGATCGAGTTTAAAACCAATAGGCTTCCAGAAATCACTGATTGTGATTTTTGTACCAAATTTTGTTCAGATCGCTTGATTTGTTTATGAGATATCATCTCCACAGATTCGCGGACACGCACACACACAGATGACACCTAAAAAACGTCTGATTCGTGTCAGGTATGCTTGAAACGTGCTCTCCCGTTGAAAACTCGAATTCGAATTTTCGACGCTGTCACAATACTTTCCTTATACATTATACTATGTATAAGGAAAGTATTGTGACGGGGAAAGTAAAACTGCAAAACTTGGAGTCAATTAAATTATTATTTTCAGGGTCCTATAGTTAAAAATTTCACAGATGCCTAGATCTCAGATGCTCTGTAAACATGAGAATCAGAGCAATTAATATGTCCAAATTTAGTATGTCATTGTTTATCATACATTTAAGTTACATATATTTTAATAAATTCTTTTTTTATACAAGTTGCATACAAATAATGAAAGGAGGTACTTTATTTCACTTGTTAGCAACTTATTTATTTTCTTTAATTTACCTACTATTACCTAGTTCTTCCATAATAAAAGATGTCTGTGCGTGTCTGGTCTGTAGCAGGAAATCTTAAGCATCATACGGCCATTAAATTTGGTGCACGGATACTTCAGAACCCAAAAAGGTACACCACCAGCAATGTTTCTTTTAATTCCAATTTAATTAGTTTTTTTATTTTATTTTATATTTAGCATAATTTTCATAGAAATCAGTTATTTAGGGAACGAAAATATTATCACAGAGTTTCCATCTTAACACCATTGGAAAGATCAAAAGTTGTTCCAACAATGCTTGAACCAAATCCGTAGAGCATTTTTAACACTTTACAACATAGTTGAAAAGTGTTTATGACTTTGTTCATTCTGTTTGTCTGTCCGTTCGCACGATAACTGCCGTAAAAATGTCTTTATCAAAATGAAATTTTAGTATGTTCTTCAGATGGTCTGTGCAGGGTTGTTTGATTTAAATCATGATTTAAATCACTTGATTTTTTAAAAAAAATCATTGATTAAAATCATTTTTTAATTTTGTAATTTCTTGAAATTTTTTTTTTTTTTTTTATTTTTATGCTAAAATAACCTGGAACAGAATAAATGTTTAAAATAATAAAATTCCACATCAAGACATTTTTAAAGTATATAAAAAAAAACTGAAATCCTTTCCTTAACTCTCAGTCAGTGGAGATAACACTATTCATTGCTTGGAGTATAAAATCAAATAACAATGACAACTGACCAGAGTTGCCAACCTATTTTCTAATTTTATAGCTAAAAATCACTCAAAATATATCTAGAATTATCTAGATTTTCTGTCAGTTATCTAAAAACATAGCTAGACAATATTTAACATTTTAATTGTTCTTGTGATGATTTATTGGGATCAGTTGTTGCGATACAGTTTTTACATGCATATTTCAAGCTACAAAAATTTTAAATACCTTTTGAAATGTTATTTATATGTGCTGTAATAATTTTACCATAGAAATAAGAAATTTGGTTCCTTCTTTTTTTGTGATTTTTGCTGGCGCATACCAATATAGCAAACAATGTTGGGAATAGGATTGACCAGTTTAGCAGATTGGGTTGCCCCACCAATCCCTACCCTCACCTATTTTTTAAGGACTTAAAAAATCACTCTGAGGTCTCTTAGGATCATAGGGCCCCTGGGCATTATCCCCTTTGTCCCTCCCTCTCTTCAATTCGATAGTCTCTAACCTATACAGTATAAAAATTATGGCTTTTTGGTACTTTTTGCTCTTGAACAGTAGAAAGTTTTGCTTTGCATAGTAGAAAAAAAAAACTTTGAGAAAAATTGTAGCTCCACCTCTGATAAGAATATAAAACACTTTATTTCCACATTAACAAATCATAATCCTCATCTGTAAAATTTGAAGTGCCTGACTGAGAAACGATAAAACTTCATTTGCTGTACATTTTCGATATGTAACCATAGATTCTATGTCCTTCAAAATTGGGGGGGGGGGGGGGATTATAATCATAACATTTCCCATATGCATGTGTCTTAATAGTCCTAATTTAACTGTTAAAATGGCATTCAGTAGCTTTATTTTCATTCTATACCGGAGCTTTGTTTTTACATAACTCATGATAGTAAAAAACTGTTATGCTCCTTTTGAGACAATTACCAACACCATCTCAATTTTACATAAAAATTATTAATATAAATTCAAATAAAGAACTTAAAACCACATAATAGTTCCATATAATTAATATAGCCTAGATTTATAAATTGAATAATAACCCAATTAAAAAAAAACTTATTTATTTAAAAAAAGTCTTTGGTTTTTTTTAACCCCTGCATATATTTTTTGATCTTATATTAATATATATTCAATTAAATTTTTTTTAATTATACAGTACATTAATATAGTCTCTAACCTACCTTCTGATCTGAAAAATATAAAAAATTGATTTTGAAAAAGGCTAATATAAATTTAAAAAATCCGATTTAAATCAAAAAAAATCAGATTTTTTTTATTTTTTTAAAAAAATCATGATTTTTATCCACCCTGGGTCTGTGGGACCTATGAAAATATAAATGAATAATATCACCCAATTAGTTTTGGATTGAACCCGGGAACATTTTTTAAGCGAATTTAAAATTCACAAATTGCTTCAAAAGTTTTAGGAAATATTCAAATTATCCTATAAAAAGTATAAAAAAAATTTCAGTAAAATATATTCGGTAGTTTTTTTAAATAAAAATGAAATTAATAATTATACCCATATCATATAAAGAGATCACGTGACAAAAAAAATATTGCATCCATCTATTGTCAAAATCGTAATTTTAAAAGTTCTTTTTAATTTATATTTAGTGTTGTATCCATCCTAAAACCGCTTTATTTTTGCATAATTTCTGTGCATCTATATTTTGAAACAATGCAATTACAATATATCTGACAACGCAATATATTTGAGTTTAAAGGATCATCAAATTTTGATTATTTCTACAACGGAGCCTAATTTTCACTTATGGAGAATATAAACACATCAAGCTGTAAGATGAGTTGTATAAGAATTGCTGAATTTCTTTAACGCAAAATTATTTTGCTGTGGAGTCTGCAATATAGTTGATATGAATGAAATATTCATTGATTTTACATAGAGAAGCAGACGATTTTATAGCAGACTTTTTCAATGAAGTTTTAAGCACAGAGTTAAATTACTTTTACCTCCATGGTTTTAAGTTTTTAAGTAAAATAAATAATTGTAGTATTGTGATGAATGAAAGGAATAGAATAAAAGTGTATGAATGAAATATTTACTGCTTTTTCATAGAGAGCCAGGTGATTTATATTTCAATGACGTTATTTGAATAAAGTTCATTTTTTTATGAAGTTTTAAGTTTTCAAATATAATAAATTAAAATGTGATAATTTAAATGTGATAATTTTAAAAATATTATCGCTGAATGAATCGCATTTTAGAGATGTTTAAATAAAATTACATTGCAGTTGGTAAGTGTTTCATAATCAATACTTTATGCATGTAATCTTTCTTGTCTTCATATTTATATTTTTAAAATACATCAAAATTTGCATTCTTTAGGTTATCTGATACTACTTTTGCTGCATCCAAAAAAGTAACAGCACAATTCTATAATTTGACAAAAAGTTACCTGTATATCTTCTCATTCTAAGAAAAAGGAATTTTTAATCACTATATAATAATATAATTTTTGGTCATTTTTTTTAACACTTTACAACATAGTTGAAAAGTGTTTATGGCTTTGTTCATTCTATCTGTCTGTCCGTTCACGCAATAACTGCCACAAAAATGACTTTATTAAAATGAAATTTTAGTATGTTGTTGAGATAGTCTGTGAGACATATGGGAATGTAAATAAATATCACCCAATTAGTTTTGGATTGAACCCGAGTTGAAAAAATGAAATACATTGAACCCTATGGGACCTAATTTTTCAAACATTTTTTAAGCGAATTTAAAATTCACAAATTGTTTCAAAAATTTTAGGAAATATTCAAACTATCCCATAAAATATATAAAAACAATTTCAGCAAAATCTGTTCAGTAGTTTTATAAATAAAAATTTAAATAATAATTACACCCATATAATATGATGAGTTCACTGATCCACCTGAAAATAAAATATGACATTCATCTTTTTTCCCAGTGTCATAATCGCAATTTTAAAAATTCTTTATATTTAGTGTTGCATCCATCCTAAGACTGCTTTATTTTTGCATATTTTCTGTACATCTATATTCTATGCCAATGCAATTACAATATTTTTTTGTTTAAATGATCATCGGACTTTGATTATTTCTATAATGAAGCCTAAATTTTAATGGATGCAGAATGTAAACAAGTGATTGTAAGATGAGTTGTATAAGAATTGCTGAATTTTTTTCACACAAAATTATTTAACTCTGGAGACTGGAATAAGAGTGTATGAATGAAATATTTACTGCTTTTACATAGAGAGCCAGACGATTTATATTTCGATGACACCATTTGAATAAAGTTCATTTTTTTTAGACGAAGTTTCAAGTTTTCAAATATAATAAATTATTATTGTACTATGATAATTTAAAATATGTCAGCACTGAATGTATCACATTTTAGAGATGTTTAAATAAAATTGCATTTGAGTTGGAAAGTGTTTCATAAACAATGCTTTATGCATGATTGATCTTTCTTGTTATGTAAATGCATAAAGCAACAACCCATTACACGTGAACTGTGGTTTACCCTTTAACTTTTCACCCAATATTTCTGTGCATGCCTAGGAAGATTTAAGCAATGACTTCTCTCCTGTACTTAATTTTTTTTTAATGCTTTCTACATTTGCAGAAAGCTTGAGTGAAAATGATTTCATTTTTTGTAAACCATTAGACTGTGCTTTTACTTAAACTTTGGATTTCATAGTCAATGGATTGAAACTGATTTGGTGATTATTTTGGACCTGGGCAATGCCGGGTAATTCATTCTAATCGTGGTTGGGGAAAAAAATATTTTAAACCAAATAAAATGTGGGAGAGGGGGGGGGGGGTTGTTTGTTTAAGCTAGGTTCTTTTTATATTAATAACTATTTTATACAAAGGAATTTATAGATTATAACAATGGATTGAATAAAAATAATAAATGCCAATTGGTTATTGTTAAAGTCAATTAACAAGGGGACTGCCCTAATCGCTCATACTTCAATGCACCCTTTTTGTTAATTTGATATTCAATGCTCTATAAAAAATATTTTGAAATCTATTTTATGAAATGGTAGCAACAAACATTAAAAATACAAATTTTAAGATTTAATGAATTGTAAGACAATTTTAAATCTTGCCTAGATTTCATAAAAAATATTCTATCTGCAATTTAAATCCCTTTTTGATTGCCATGGATCGTCATAGATCATAAGGTTTCAACAAGCTTTGATACCAATATAGTGTTATTGTGTCTATTAAAAATCAAACTTTATGATTAAAGCTTGAAATTGAATTCTGTATCTACGCTACAAAGATGATCAGTCCTAATTATTGCTGAATTTCTATTATGATTTTTAGATTATTTTTCTGCAGCATAAATTTTTGAATTTTTTTTTCCACAAATTTTATGGCTTTTTTTAACTTTGAAAATATCAAATATATCATGCCCTTGGATCTTTTAGATGACAATGAAGATTTGTTTATTTTCAGCCAAATTCCTATGTTTGATGATGTAAAATGCAAATTTCAGTCATATAAAGTGAGTATAAAAGAATTTCGTGTTTTAATAGGTTTAATAGTTTTCTGCAATATGAAAAAGGTCATTTTCTTAGATACATAAAGTTGCCATGTATTGCCCATATTTATGGTTGGAATTGCATGTAAATTTATATAACATAATATTGACATGAAAAACTTTATGGTGATATAAAGAATAGATGTTGCCATTTGAATTTTCAGAAATAATGAGTAACTAAATATGAAGATGAACCCGTATGAAAATTAGATGCACATTTATTTATAGTAGATATTATTCCAAGTCTAATGATACTTTTGGTTTGACTGTACCACCCAAGAAGCCGGAATAAAGCGTCATGTTAAGATATTTTTGGGTCGACTGTATATACATTATCTTATTATGAATTAGCTGTAGTCAAAATTATGCCTCTTACAGTTTGTTAAAATCATGGCTCAGGCACTGGGTATGAAAGGGATACTACTATCTACAGACAGTTCTACAAAAAGTTCTTTTATATTCATTATTTATATTTTTCTCTTTAATTTTGGTTTTAACTGGAAAATTATTATATTATTAGGCTGCCATGGACATCATTACTGAATAAAGGTATATACTTTCTTTTCTAAACTCCATGGTTTGACTATATTTTAGTTGATATAGATGTTGAACCATAAATGTATGAGTAACGGTAAGCAAGAGTTGTTTATGATTTGAGTGTTGTTGTTGAGACCCAGACCGTCCGACCTACCAGAAAGGTGTAAGGTAACCATTTGGATGGCCGGGAAGTGTCACCCAATTTAGACCAGAACCCAGTGGGGGAGGCATCCACAGGGACCGTACCCTCCTTCCCCTACCACCAACCTCTCGGATGGACTTACGGACCCACATGTTTAACGTGATCGTACTCCGCATAAACACGGCGGCAGTTGTGGCAGCGTGCAAATACCGTGCCCGAAATGTGCCAACAGCACGCGGTGTTCTCAGGTGGTTACCCACCCAAGTACTAACCGCACCCGATGCTGCTTGACTTCAGTGATCTAACGAGAACCGGTGTTTTCAGCACGGTAGGGCCGTTGGCTTATGATTTGAGTGTTTAATATTTGATGTGAAATGTTTTTACAATACAGTAATGATTTTCATTATTTTTTCTACATTTTACAAGCGTACACTATATAGTATATATAATATTGAAATGGGCATATAGTGTATGTATTTGTAATATTCGAATGGGTATATAATGTATATATTTGTAATATTGAATTGAGCAGGTCCTAAAGTCTATCCAAGAGGTTATCAATTAGGGGAATGATGGTATCATACCTGTGGTTGCCAGCCCTATTGGATTTCAGTTTAAATTGGGTGACACTATCTCGGCCATCCAAATAGTTACTTTACACCTTTGGGTAGGTTGAATGGTCCGAGTAGAAAAAAGTAAAATTTGAAAATATAATGTGCAGTCAATAAAAAACAAACCAAAGACTATATCATGATAATGTTTTAACTTTATTCAAAAATATTGCCCCTGATGATTCAGACATTTATCCCACTGAGACACTAAATACACAATGGCGTTCTCATAGAAGTGCTTGGGTTATTCCTGGAACCATATCTGAACTCTCACTTTCAGTTCATCATCCATCTGGAATCATCATCTGTGCAAAGCTTTCTTCAATTCACTGAAAATATGGAAGTCACAGGGTTATTGGTCAGGACTGTAGGAAAGGTGGCCAAGGACTTCACACTTGAATTTCTGCAAATGATCTTTGATGACATTTGTTGTATGGGGATGGGCATTGTCATGGAGCAGGATAAGGCCGGAAGAAACATTTCCAGTTCTTTTTGGCTTAATCGCCCATTATAAGGTGGTCAGTGTTTCCTCACAACGTTGAACATTCACTGTAGCTCCATGCTCCAGGAAATCAACAAGGAGTGGTCCAGTTTGATCAAAGAAGGTCAGTATCATTTTTCCTACACTGCTGCGGATGGCCTTATATTTTGGGGATGGAGGGGATCCTGCATGTTTTCATTGCAAACTTGGGCATTTTGATTCCGGCTCAAAATAGTGACAACAGCTCTCATCCCTAGTGACAATTTGTGACAGGAAATAATCCTCCCCTTTGTTGACATATTGCTGCTCTAAGTGTTACAAGGACATCACTATATGATATGCTTCTTAGGAAGATGACGAAATCCAAATGAAGCACACTTTGTGCACACACTTTACAGAACTTCAACCTGACTGATGATGAAATGGTTAGTTCCACGACTCATGCCGACTTCTTCAGAGATTTGATCTACCAATATATGCTGATCTTCACGAATATACTTATCCACTTTTGCGATAACGTCATCTGTAATATGATTTGGGGCTCCAGATTGCTTGTCGTCTGCCAGTGATACACGTCCTTCACAAAATTCTTTATTCTTGCAAGTGACATGCAATGTTTTCTATACACACTTGCCATTCTTCTATGGATTTCAGTACCTCCTACTCCTTCTACCATTAAAAACTGCATTACAGCTTTCTGTTCCTCTTTTGATGTGTCCATTTCTCAATTGTCCCCAGCGATGATTGCTTAAACAACACAAACAGCAGATTATCTCCCTTTTCAATCATGTGATGATACCTGCTCCATCACGCGATGATGCCTGTTCTGTTTAAAGGCCCATGCATGTGCACATCAGTTTTTTTATGTTTGTGCTTCCCCCACCAATTGGTGTTATTACCTGTCCCATAAGTTTTTCCACAATAGCTTTTGACTCAATTTTTGACTGCACCTCATATATACAAATTATTATTGGAATCACCATTAGTGTGAGTTGTGAAAAAAATAATTATTTATGGCAAATTATTTGCACAGAGATAAATACATTTCACTTTATGAGAGCACAAAATTTAGAAATATTTTTATTAAAAATGACTATTTCTAAAATTACTTTACAAAGAAAACAAACTTCTTTTACATGAAATTAAGATAAAAAAAATTAGTTTATTACGTATAGTTTGATACAATACAAATTTATTTTAAAAGTGTAAAGAATTTTCTATTATATTTATATATTTTTACAAAATAAATCCTTATTATGCATAATATAAACCTTAATACCATCTTAAGGAATATAATTAGAAAGTCAGTCCATTTTTCTCACTAATAGATAATCATAATTGGAAAAGATGTCATTACAGACTTGAGCACATTAAAATGCACAATAAATGCATTCAGGAAACCTTTTCTGGCAGTGAAAAGAAATTACTTCTAGATACTAACAGCAAAGGAACGATCTATCTTCATCTTCATCCTCTAGGAGTAAATTACTTCTTAGTGATGAAACACGTATTACTCTTCCTTCATTGAAATTACTTGAACCTGCTCTCATATTTCTTTGATTTTGCCCAATGATTTCTTGAGCAATATCTAAAAATACTCCTTCAACACCTGTAACATATTCAAATTAATTACATACATAACAGCTTGTATGTCCTATGATACTATTTATATCATAGCTAATCATAATTAAAGGCAGTATTTTTATAAATAGTATATCAGAAGACATTGCTACATTTATTACTTTAAATAAATTAAAAATATAGTTGATAGCTTAAGAAATCCTGAGCACACAAATTTTTACTACTTTTTTAAAGCTTTCTCTAGATTTAAAATAATATTTTTTCCACGCTATGCATGGTAGCATGTGTATATTTATAAAGTTTACAATTAGTAACATGCGCATAAGTACAAATATAAAGAAAATAATCAGTCAATTTTGTTCATACAAACAATAACCAAATGTGTTTTTTAATTTTCATAGTTCCTTTAATCAGTTCCATTTTAATCAAACATAAACTCTACATCAACGAACATAGCTTAAAATGGATCACTGTTTGGAGGCTCTGTTCCCTCATGTAGAGCTGATTAGCTCCTTGATTAATTCAAACATGGATCACAGCTTAAGATTTAGAAGAAAATGACAAAAATGCTTAACTCTTAATATGAATGGATTTATAAAAAGTTAAATAAAAATTAAAAAAGCATTAAAAAAAAGTATTGATAGTAGATTTTCTTCAGCTATTTTTTGCAATCTACTTAGACAATAAATTTTTAAATAATTCTACTGTAGGGAATGACAGCAGTAGTAGTAGTAGTAATGAAAGATTGAGAAAGATTTTTTATATTAACCGGCAAAGAAGATATGAAATAAACTGATATTTTCATGTATTTTAAAGGTTCACCCTCATATTTTTTTAGCTGTGCCCCATTGGTGAAGCTATGGGTATGAAGCACCCTTGCAATTTTTTCATTTTATCAGGAGAAGTAGACACCTTAAAACAGTTTTCATTCTAATATACATTTTTTATTTTTTTACTTTGGCCTCAATTGTACATTTTGAAGCATATAGTTTGAGCATTTTTCTATGAAATAAAATAATATTGAACACAGTTTTCCTCACAGAAATTAAAAATGAAATAAATTTCACAATGTTTGATGCCACTAGGGTGCCGCCACTTTATGTGGTACTTTGGAACAGTGGATAGATTGTATAACATTTTAGATCCACTTTGATGGAAAAGTAACATTTCATAAAAACAAATTTCATTATTTGTATAAATGCTAATAAGTATCATATTTTTACCAAATATACAGAATAAATAATAAGTACTGATTAAAGGAAGAATATTAACACAAAATTATATCTATATTGCTGGCTGTAATCATTAAATATTTAATTTAATTAAGTCAAAAAACCTTATTTTAACCATACCTCCTAAAACAATTATTAATATTATACAGGGGTACATAATTGAAATATCTGTGTTCAGAGTCATCTGAAGACAAATCAGTCTAAACTCAACTAAACTTAGTAGTAATTCTATTCAAAACATGCAAAAGTAATTTATTTGAACAGAAAATGAAACCTTAGAACATGTTCCCTTTGAATCTAAGTGTGAAAGATTGCTAAAAACAGTTTATAAACTTTACCATAAAAGTCCAAAGCTTTTAAAAGAATTAATTAATGTGGCGGAAATATCTGAACACACTTTACTAAAACATACAGCAATTAAAGATATTAGATGGATTTCTTCAAAACAGCAAGCTCTTACAACCATTACTAAAAACTTACCTATTATCACCACACACATAGAAAGTTTTTGCTTAAATAATGAAAACAATCCAACATAAATAGCAAAAATGAAGGGACTGTTAAAAATGCTCACATCTTTACGTATGATGTGATTTTTATTTTTTATGCTAGACCTAACAAATTGTTTAGCTAAATTATCACAAGTATTCCCAAGAAATAATCTCTCTTTTGACACAATTAAACAACATTTGCTGAAAACGAAATCATCCATAGTAAGCCTTAAAACAGATGATGCCAAAGAACTATGTAATTTCGAAAAAATTTATGATGAAGATACCAATTCTTTTGAGGGAGTAATGTTACAGAAAGACAGTGGGTGCAAATCACTGTTTCTTAAAGATAGAGAAAAATTATGTGATAAATCGACAGAATATATTGATAAAAGATATACAGACTTAAATTCACATTCACTATTAAGCGACATTCATATTTTTAACGCAATTAATTTGCCAAATTCTGAAGATAAAGATTTATTTACAAATTATGGAAGTAAAGAACTTGATATTATTCTTAAAAATTTGCCTTTATGTGTGCAAATTAATGAAAATAAAGTTAGAGAAGAATATTTGGAATGGAAATTTTGGGCTGCAGATAAAAAATCACAAGATTCAAATGTTTTATGGGATAGATTATTTAATGAATCAGGATCTTCAGGCGAATACAGCAATTTGTTAAAAATCATTTTATTTCAGCCTATAATACCATTCAGTACTGCTATTTGCGAACGAGAGTTCAGCACAATGAATCTTATAAAAACGAATGTTCGAAACAAATTGAAGGTTGAAACACTAAATGATGTATCATCAAGCTTGCAGGAATTTCACTAAATGAATTTGATCCAAGTAATGCCATTGAACTTTGGTGGGAGGATGTTTGTGCTGGGTGCACTCGATGACCAAATTTTTAATCATAACTAATTAAATTTTAATTTGCAATTTAGTGTCTTTTTTTTAAGTATATATATTTGGTGGGCAAATAAAATATTTAGATTAGGCCTATGTGGTTTTATTGTGTATATTTTTTATTTCATTAAAATGTTTTATTTTTGCCATTAGAAATTTTCAAATGGCCCATAAGAAATTGATGCTGGGGGCCATTCAGCCCCTAATTTTTTTTTCTAATTTCTCACCCTGATGTGGCATAACTTTACAGTCCCAGACATGCACATATAATATCTTGCACAGTTTTTTTTTTTTTTTAACGAATTATAAACTAGTTATTTATTATTAAGTAAATATCACTAGATGACTGAAATAGTCTGTAGGAACTGGTCTATCTCAGGCTACCCAAAGAGTATGTATCACATAAAGTGAATGTACTTATTAGAACAGCCATGCTCTTAGATTTAGTTATTCAACTGGATATTTATTCTAATCTCCAGCATAATGTAATGTGGCATCTGCCTTTTAAATTATTTTTTCCTGGAAATGGAAAATTTTCCATTATGTTTTTTCAGAAAATTTTCACTTTATTTTTCTCCCTAATTCATTTGAAATATAAATGCTTCCACTCTTTCTAGGCTATTTTTTTAAAAGTAACTTTACAAGAAATCTTTGATAATATTTTAGTTTTCTAATTTTGAGGAGGAAAGGGGATAATGTTTTATTTTGAAGAAAAAGGATAGACAAAATTTAGAAGGGTACAAATGACAATTTACTCATTCTGATAAAACAGTGAGTAATACTTTTAGAAGCCTATTCTTTCAGCAATTAATTCCGTAAAATTCATGAAAATATAATAAATATGGAATGTTTTCGCAAGTGATTTAGCTGAAGGAAACCACTTTAACAGCACTAAATATATATTTAATGCATTATCCACCAAATTGTCTCTTTTATCTCATGATACTCACCCATTTAATTGTAAACAGGTATTTTTTTAAACAATTTTTAATATTATATATAGGAATTATTTTAAAAAAGGGGGTTTAATTAAAGTATTTATTTAATATTTTTATATATTTAATACTATATTTTTTATACCTTTAATAAACTAAACAATTTATTTTTCTTTTTATTATTATTATTTATTTCTAAATAGTAGAGAGCAGAAGTCATTCAAAAGAAAGTGGTGGATTCAGGGCTCATGCTGGGCTAATTTACATACTATAGGGCATAAACAGGAGTCCTTCAGATTTCCTTTTCAATTATCAGCAGCAGGGTTGGCTGATTAAAATACCATTGGTCTAAACCATTTTTTTTTTTAACTATGGATTTCGGTTTAATAAAACCACCCATTTTTTTTTCTAAACCTAGTGACTAGGCATCTTTTAAAAACATTGTCAATATAATATTTAATTATTTATTTTTTAAATTATAAGTAGTTTTTATTTTTTCTTATAATATTTTTATATCATAATAAATAAAACTGCTGGTTGTGAGAATAAAACTTTCTAATCCTTCTTTAAAGCAAGCATATGAAAGTTATATATTTAATAATTTATTTCTTATACCTGTAATAAACAGAAAATTAGTTATGATTCAGAAAGGGTTTAACAATTTTTATTTAATTTGAATTTATTATATTGTTTTAAATTTATGGTTTACAAAAATATTTTTTTATTGTTAATAAAATATATTTATTTTATAACTTTTCAGAAACACAGGTACTTGACGAAAATATTAAATTGCAGTTGCTAACTCCAATACATATGTATTAGAAAATTTTGGGCATAAAATATTTTTATATATTTCTAAATTTAAACCTTTTTTTAATCATATTATTTAATATATATATATATATATAAAAAAATAAGGAAGCTAATATATAGAACATGAATATATATACAGTGATCTTCTCACTCATGCGCAGGAGCAGTGGACAGCGAGAAAAACGCGCATAAGTGAGAGACGCGCATAAGCGAAAAATCACAAAAGGGAGCTTAAAAGTGAAACATCAATACATTGTACTACATTATATTGTTAATTAATACTATGTATACACTACTGAAAAATGTAAATAAAATTAGTTTCAAAATTCAATGAATTTATTTTTTAATGAATTACTATTTGTTAAGAACACAAAGAAAATGGAAATGCTTACATACTCAAATTTCGTTTTACTCCTATTACTGCTTTCTCACAAAATAATTTACAATCGAGGATTGTTTTTGTTTTCGTGAATTTTCAAAAAGAGTCTTTTCAAGTTCATCAAGACGTGAAAAAGTTCCTTCACTTCCGTAATTGAACTGAAAATAGTCACGCAGAGTTTCTAATGCTTCTAACGTTACTGTGTGAGTTGGAGGAACTTTTGCTGCATCTTCTTCATCATCGTCGTCCACCTCTTCATCTTTGTCACCACCATTTATTTCAACTGCAATGTCTCCAATTTCCTGTAATTGAGCTGTGATTAAATTTTCATCTACATCAACGAATTCGTTGAAAGTACACATAACGAGTCCACCAGATACAGTATGTCAATCTTCTTCGTTTATGTCATTTTCACAATTTTCACTTTCATTTTCTGGCTTCTCACATTCATTTTCTGCTGGAAACGAAAATCCTGCTTTCTTAAAGCAGCTTTTAATACACTTGTCAGTGATGTTTCTCCATGATGAGCACAACATATGAATTGCATCAAGGACGGTAACTTGCTTCAATTCGTCTTTCGTTGCACGTTTTGTTTCTAAAGCAACCAGAAGTCGACGAATTAAAGTTGTTCTGTAGTGCAACTTTCACACAACGAATGACACTCAGATCCAAAGGTTGAATGTTGCTCATGCAATTCGCAGGAAAAAACACAACTTTCGTGTTGTTGAAAGTTGGAAGATCTTGTGGGGGGGTGAGCAGGACACTGATCCATGAATAAGAGAACTTTCCGTTTTTGTTTTTCCATTTTCCTGTCGAATTTATGAAGGAAATCCAAGAAAATGTGCGATGTCATCCATGCCATTTTGTTGCTAGTGTAGTCGCAAGGAAGCTTCTTCACGTTCTTAAAACAGCGAGGTTTGTTTGATTTGCCAATAACCAATGGCGGGAATTTTTCCGAACCATCGGCGTTGCAACACAGCAAGACAGTTAGTCTTTCTTTACTTTTTTTTCCCACCATGGCATGGTTCTCCCTTGAATGTTAAGGTTCTGTCGGGCATCATTTTATAAAAAAGACCAGTTTTGTCACAATTGTAGATGTTTTTCTGTTCGTATCCGTTTACTAAAGTAGCCAAGTCTTCTTTCCATTGTTCTACAGTTCCTTCATTGACACTCGCACTTTCCCCAGAAAGAACAAGAGTTGCCAAGCCATGCCTATTTTTGAATTTTTCAATCCATCCATGTGATGCAGAAAAGTTTTCTATTTCAAAACTCTTTGACAATAGTACGGCCTTCACCCTTAGAAGCTCAACGTTAACAGGAATGTTTGAGGCACAAGCTTCTTTAAACCATAGCACTAAAACTTTCTCAAATTCTTCGTACTTTCAGCCTTGAATTTTGCTTCTTTTCTTCGACTGAATTCAACACTCTCGTTGAGCTACTATTATAGCCTCCCGATTTTTAAAAATCCCTCTCAATGTCAATTCTGGGACATTAAATTGCTCCGCTAAAGCTTTTTTCAAGATGCAAGGATTTTCTTCGAATTTTTTAATAACATTCATTTTAAATGAAAGCGACAATTTCGTTCTTTTTGCCATTTTAAAACATAACCATCTAACCAAAACTCCAAAGATTGTTCTTTCATTAGCGATCAATGCCACGTGGTACGTACCGTACTAACCTCTCTAATTGGCTGCGACTTTTACTGGCGTCAATCACAAGAACCCCCCACGTACACTCCTAAGGTAGAGGAATGTGTTCCTGATATCTGACCAATAGGGGAAGGGTGAGGGGATGCATTCTTAGAAGCAGAACAAAAAGGGTAAAATTCTTGCGATAAGCAACACCTGACTACTTGAGGAACCTACTTTTTGAACTGAGAAAAATTTTTTTTGCGGCGCGCATATGTGAGAAGTGCTTTTCTAGTGCGGCGCATAAATGAATAAGAGTTATCATTATTTTCCTATATATACCCTGGCTGGGACCACGGAAAAATGAGCATAAGTGAAAAATGTGCATAAAAGAGAGCAAGTATAAGTAAGGGATCACTGTATATATAATACAGAAAGCTTTCCCAATAACGTGCCCTTTTCTTTCATAATTATTATACCAAATTCCTATTTCATGTCCAGCACATATTGCAACTATATTAAATTCTATCCCATGCCACTAATATTAACAAAGTCTGCCAAAACTTCCGCTTTTCCTCGATCATACCATATATGGTCACTAATCTTAACTTCTACGTAAACTTACTCATATGAAACTGCTTTCCCAATCACATTTTTAAAGCCTAAAATGCGAAGGCAGCATGTGCCCCAGGCCTCATATCCCTCCCCCTCTGATGTAAATGTAATTTGTACTTGTGTGTGAACCAACGCAGACTGGATTGAGATTTTGTGAGAGCAGGTCGATGATATGGAGCTCAGCCTATGTTGCTAAATATATTTTATGAGTGTCAGATAATAGATTTTAGTAACGTGTTAAAGGTTTCTTCCCTGGACTATTTCCACCAATATTACATATATATATATATATATATATATATATATATATAATAAAATTATTATATGAAATTCCAATGATGGATTAGAGATAAGTTGTAACTCAAATAACCATAACTTAAGATATTGGATAGATATACATATATTGTATACATATATAAATAATAGATATTCATCAATCAAGGGGAGAATAAAATGCATATATCCAGTCGTCAAGCTATATATATAATCTACAAATATCAATGGTGAGATTTCAAAAATTGAAAAACAGAAAATGACCAAGCATTAAAGCTAAACACGTGGAAAAGCACTATACTTAAAAAGGTATAATCATTTTGAACAGATTCTTCTTCAGGGCCTAGTATCTATTCAAAATGATCAAAAAAAGGTTATTTCTGAAGACAGATATAGATGATATCTATAAACTTTGTATACTTGTCCTACAAGCTAAAATATTGAAAAATAAAATAGGAATCAAATATATTGTACCTGAGAAAATCCTGCACATGTCTCTTAAAGCAATAAATAACGAGACTACTGTTGCCATTCGCAGCGGATAAAAGTGGAGATCAACTGTTGCCAATCATGAGATATAAATAACAGTATTGCAAATAAGTATAAAATGTTATAAATTCAACTGCAAAAGCTACGTAATAAAGGGGCGTAAAAATAATGAATGCAAGGAGGCAAATATCTAAGAGGATGTAAATACATTGTAATGCAAATACAAAAGAATGTTGATCCATATATATATATGATTGTAGCTCTAATGTTGCAAAAAAATTGTGGGTGCAAATATAACAAATTCTAAGTTTAAAATATTTATGAGTCAATTGTAAACTTGCAATTGCAAAATGAGTTACTATTTTTTAAATTTCCCGGATTTATACATAAAATGTGAATAAGCATTAACCCTATGATGAATGATCAGTTGAGTACCTCCTTGCTTATATTGTGATTATACTTATGTAACTCCAAAATTATATCTCCTTAGCCTTTACCTTTAGCAAAAACAGCACTTATGTAATATCGCAGTAACTAAGAGCCATTAAAAATCTTTATACATAAAGTTGAAAATCTGTCTGTCTGTCTGTATATTTTTCTCATGAAATTTTATAGGTAACCTTGGAATAACCCCACTTAAAATTTAGTTCATATTTAGAGTTTCTAGGACTTGGGGTTGTCTAGATATTAATTAAAAATGCACAGTTAAACCTCCCATAGACATAGTATTATACAGAAGATATATTTTTCATAAATTTATTTGAAGAAAATGATATCATGTCGCTTAGCAACTGATTTAAATCCAATGTGTTTATGAGGCAGATGATTTTTATTAAATCTTTTCTGATTTAAATAATAAAGAAATGTATATAAAATAAATTTTATTGAAATTGCACTTTTGACTGAATTATATGAAATACGGCTTTCATGTTTATAATTTACTGGAATTATTGATATTTTCCATTTATTACGCTATTCGATTTGTTTTGGCAAAAATGGTTGAATTTCATTAATTGTAGTACAGGCAGGGACGGCAAATAGGGGGCGCGGTCGGGCCCCCAAATTTTTTCTTGTTATTTATCGGCTTCTCCCTTTTTTATCGACTGTCCACTGGTTAGTTTTCTCACGCTATGGCGCTTTAAAAGAGAAAACCTTCACAGTGAAGTTCTCACTTCTGGCTGGAACGAATCCTTTTCAAAGAATTGGGGTGATGTTATCCTTCTCCCTTGAAAATTTCAAGTGTCCGATTAAATGTATGTGTAGTTAGTGCATGCTCAACCATTCCTTCTGCTAGAAATGCATTTCAGCAGCTAAATGCATTATATTTTTTCATAGAAACATCCTATAAAAGATATGCTATTTTCGAAAAGATTAGCTCATCAACAAATACTTTTTTGGAGGCTCTTCAACTCTACAATCACTAAGTGATACGAGGTGGTCTTCCAGAGTTAAAGCTATAAAAGCACTACTTGATAATTTTGAAGTGGTGATTTTAACACTGGAAGAATTATCTGAAAACGATTCTCTCAAAGGTGGAAGAGCCGAAGCCTTTTCAACATGCATGACATAGTTTGGATTTTTTTTTCACATTGTTTGTATTGAACAGTGTTTTTGATCAATACAATACTCTCTCAAAGCATCTTCAGTCATCTGATCTTAATTTTCTGATTGTGAAAGCTTTGACTAAAGCTACTATTGAAACTGTAAGTTCTTTTCGCACTGATGCATATTTCAATCAAGTGTGGAGTTTTGTGACAGAACTTTGCGAAAAAAATTCTTATTCTGGACCAAAACTGAAAAGTCGTAAAAAAATTCCAAGTGAATTCGGAAGCGCTGAAAAAAATTCCCATGATAATGTTGAATCATATCACAGAATCAATATTCAATATGAAATTATAGATACAGTATCTAATGAAATTGGGACAAGATTTAATGAGAACATTATATCTGTTTTGTTAGCCCTTAGTTCAGTATTATCCGGATCAGATGTTGAAAAATAAAAATAAAATGTTTCAACCATATGCAAAGTATATGACTTCCAGAAAGAGGAATTGCTGTGTGAATTGTGGCTGTTTTATTCAATAGTGAAAAATGAAAACATAGACCATCCCAATTTTAAAAGTCACCTGGATTATTTTAAAGAGTGGAATTTAAAAAATGTGTTTCCTGTCATAACACTATTAGTTAAATTGTTTTTGACTGTGCCAATCAGCTCAGCCAGTTGTGAAAGGTCTTTTTAGTGCCTTAGGAGGCTGAAAAATTATTTTCGCAGTACAATGGGACAAGAAAGACTTTCATTTTTAGCTATAGAACAATATATACCACTGGATTATGATGATATTGTAACAAAATTTTCTCTTCTTTCAGATGCTAAGAACCGGCGTTTAAAACTTCAATATAAGGTAAATAAATATAGATATTTGTATTTAGAAAAATTATGTTAACAACAATTATGTTAACACAATTATGTACAAAAATTATGTTAACAACAATTATTTTTCTCAACATCAATTCAATTTTGTGATCCCCATCCCTCTGTTAACAAACATTTTAATTATTCCATATTGTGAATTTTCATACATACAAATCTCGCACCCCCAAATGGAATGCTGAAATGCCGCCCCTAAGTACAGGTAATCTTCTATTAGTCTATCATTTTTTAATCTGTGAGAATATAAGTAGTATGGTTATATTTTCCCATGCAAATTTTGAGCTTTCATTTTGTCATATATTGGAATCAATTACGGCCCTCAAGTTTAAAGATTGCAGGTATAATTGACATTCTCACTGTATTGCGTCATCTGTTTTATTTAGGTAAAGATTTTTGAAATTCATATATTGTAGTAGGCTAATTTTCTTCTAATATACGGGTATATCTTCCAGGGATGTATCTAGAGAAATTTGAGTGGTGGTTGATTTTCCAGAACAATTATAAATGCAAATATAAAATTTCGAAACAAGCTTTGCGTTAATTCGCACACACAAACAGTATTAATATTGTATACTTTTATATTAAAGAAAAACATTTGAAAAAATTGAATATAACTTTTTTTAAATGTAATTATAATATGTATATTTTTTTGGATGAGTGGTGGTCGGCAATTGAGTGGTGGTCGGAAATTCTGAGTGGTGGAAACCCCGACCACTGCCGACCACTGTAGATACATCCCTGATCTTCTAATATTTGGAAATATAAATAGTACGGGTATCTTTACATACAATTTTAGAGCTTTTATTTTGGCATATATTGATTCAATTTAATATCTATTGTAAATTTGTTTACAAACGGGACCAGACTGTTTTATTCATCAGATCTGTCTGTAAAGATAATTTTTGTATAGCGAGAACAGAGATTCTTAAACTTCTTTTTAGGTGCATTAATTTAAATATTTTAATAGAATATTTTAAGTAAAATGTCATTTAGAATAGTATAGGAATTTGCACATTTTGATTGTAAATTTTATGTTGATATTTTCAATTTATTGCATTATCTGTTTTATTTTGGTAAATATTTTTGAAACTCATATATTGTAGTATGGGTAATCTTCTACTAATACACGGGTATGTCATCTAATCTACGAGAATATAAGTAGTAGGGGTACATGTTTTAGCGCAATTTCATTTTGGTATTATGGGGAGACCTCTTAAGTGAGTTAAGCCCCCATATCTTAGTATGGCAATAAGTATATATGTTAGATCCAATTTTACTATTTTCAAACAAGTCCTTAAAATAGACAGAGATTTTAGTTTAAAAAAAAACTAATTCTCGTAATTTTGAAAAAGTTACTTTTAAATCTATACCTATTACCACACCGTCGAATAATTAAAATCACTCCTGAGAGTGCATACCAGAAGTTCTGGTTTCGTGAGGAGTTAAAGTTAGGCCGTATCAATTAAGACAATCTTAATTTAATTCAAAGACTTTTATTCATATTAGCACAATTAAATTATTATTAGATAAATGTTAATTTCTTGATTAAATATTCATTTATATAAATCCATGTTGCAACTAAATTTTAATGAAGTTATTCTATTTTCATAATGCACAATTAATATTATCAATTTTCAATTTCTTAAATCATTTTTTATTTTAAATCGATCATATTTTATCACACTTTATATAAATATATACTCAATAAATAGGTAAGAGTTTTCTCTTCCTTTACTTTTATGGACCAAGACAATTCTAAATTAACTCTCATTTTAAGTCAATAAAATAAATACACTTACGTATCTTCTTTGAAATAATTACCCTTTTCAGATAGTTGTGTTTTTACTACTAATAGCGTTCAGCATCAAAGGCACTTTATTCCTCTTGGAGTTCCAGATACTATTGTTTATTTGAAAGTTCACATTTTATGATAAAGTTCACTTGTAAAAATGGGTTCCTCACTTTGCAGAGTCAATTACAATTTCTTGGTAAGTTCACTTAATCATTCTATTGATAATTCTATGGTTTTTCTCTAGGTGTAGACTAATTTATGCAGTCTTCGTGTACTACTCCATTCATGAAATATTGCTATTCTGATTATCCTCATCCAATTTGTTGAGTTCAAATCTTCAAAACATATTTTATGACGCTCACCGCTAATTCCTTATTGCCTTTCTACAAAAATAAGAATAAGTTCTTGCATCACTGCATTCGTTCATTTTCAGTATTTCTTTCATCAGCTAGGCGTACATAAATTCTTGCCACGTCCTCTATCTTCCGGTCAGGTATAATTCCTGTAGCCAATCCCGCATATTCTGTCATCATTCAGGAACTTTGTATCTATTCGTGACAGTCTTTAAAATGAAGCATTTGTGCAAAGCAAAATGTCATAGAATAAAATGCTTTCATCTATGCTGCATCAAAGATGTAAATCTTTACTCACTCTATTCACTGTATCCATCTACGTAGCTAAAAAACTCACAATCGTTCATCTTTTTAGCATCCTCAGTCATAGTCAAAATAGATATACATATTCAAAATCTGTAAGGTGAGGCTATGGGATGCCTCACCCCACTCCGGTGCAAAGTTCTATCTCTCTAGATACTGTATCTATTTTAAATTCTATCTATAATCATTCTCTTGTAAAGATCACAGCTTCGGCTATATGTACACTTCCACAACTGCGGACGTACACAGCCGTACTTCGGCTTCACTCTGACCCAGTTCTCTCTTGTATCCCTCCGAGTCGTACCAGTCTGTATCATCTGCCGTCAGTGCTTTTCCCCCTTTCCTTTGTTCGTGGGAAAGCGGCATGAAAAAAGAAAGAGCGTTTCTTCTATTCCCTTGGTATTCTATTTGGCTGGTCTCAACTTTGCAGAGAGTATTGTCAGGGTAACATCTAATCTTGTTTGATGTCTGGCATGGGAATACTTGATGCCTCTTTTTGACTCAAACTGTTTCACATTTATCATGTACAGTGGCACTTTTATAGTTGTTTCAGGTGTGTTTCTCACCTCCCTGAAATAACTGTCGCCCTTGGTCGGGTCAATGTCATTGTGCCAGTTACTTGCTCTTCCATTCCATTCACAATATTAAATTCCAACTTTTAATAATTCAATGTTATATTTTCTAAATTGCCCAAAATATGTCCAGTATGTCTATCATACTGCGACATAATCCCTCTGGTCCACAAAAGAAAAGAAGAAAACAAACTCACCCATTGATGTGAACACAACATCCATCATCATTCCAGAAATGGTCAATTCCTGATCGTCCATTATTCAAGTTTCATTTTTGTCCAATCTACTCTCAATTGTAAGACAAGCATTAATGTCATATATTATACACATATTCAATTTATCCATAACATAAATTCACAAAATATAAAATTCATCACTAATATTCACTTTTCAACTTTTGTACAATTTTCATTAATTTCAATATCATATTCGTAAAATAATACATTTCCATATTACCAATTATTTCATCTTATTCATATCATTTTTCATACAATACTCATATTCTATTAATGTTACCATTCAATTCAAAATTCATCACTATTTCACAAATTCCACATTACAATTTCCAATTCATTTCAAAAAAATTTTCTTTTACAAGTGTCGTTATTCAATTCAATTTTTCCATTATCCATTTTTGTATCCTCATTCATCTTTAATTCATTTAATCAATTTATTCAAAATTTACTCTCAATTTGTTCAATTTTTAAATTTTCAAATTTTCGCAAAAATTTTTTACTTTAACAATTTTATTATTGAGTTCCTTCCTCGTTATCATATCTCTAACACTAGAGTTAAGTTTTCATTCCCTTATTTAGGTTAACTACTCCATTGCTATTGATATTTAAACGTTTATCATTGAGTTTGCTTTAGATTAGAATTACTTTTTAACAATGTAAATCAAGGTTTTCATTCAATCATTAATATTATTCAGTTAACTTCATTCCATGATTAATTTTCATAAAATTACTCAGTTATTAATATTAATTTACTTGCAATGTCTTGAGTTATCTTATATGTTTACTAAGTTATTTTATCTATACTCATTTAAGTTATCCTCAAACTTATTTCCTTTTAACTCGTCAGTTAAATTTTTGAATTTTCCTCAATTCTTTCAATTTTTTTTTTTACTTCCTTTTCAAAAAAATTTCTCAAATCCTTTTTGTCGACACAATTTATCCAATCATTCAATAATCCTACTTCATCTATTAATCACAAATTATATTCACAGTACATTCTCATTATATCACTACATACAATTGCATATTATTTTCAACATTTCACCTTTTTACATATTATACATATACACTGTCATACAATATTTATACATGTTCAGATTGTCTATTTCAAATTGCCTTTAGTACTCAATCATTTTCAACCAAAATTTATTTATTTTTTGATATTACTGTATCCATGTCCTTAAATTTTGCATATTCTTTCAGTTTGTATGTTTTCAATAAAATTTGAATTTTACCATTGTCTTTCAGTTCTTAAATCACTTTTACCTTTGTGTCAATTTATTTCCCAATTTTAACAAATTATATCCACAAGTTCAATTTTAATTTGATTCTATGTTCATTCAGTCATTTTAAATCAATTTTTACTATCCTTTACTTTAATGATTTTACTTTTATTTTCCTTTTTTTATAGCTATCATTGACTCCTCCATTTGCTTCTTTTTTTTTTTTTTTTTTTGTAATTCAAAATGTAAATATCACCATGTTATCCTTCACCACTATAATACTTTCAAAAACAGTCCCTCATCACTATACATAGTCACATACCATACTCCTACAATCCTTCACCTTAAATTTTAAATGCATTAAAGAAAAATTTTAACTTTTAGTCATTATTATTAACTCATTATTTTACAAATTATTAAATTTTACAGCTGCTAAATTACTCAAGTTTAGATTTAAGTTCACCTCTAAGTTAGAATTTTCTTGTTTAGACAGTTTTATGTGTTTTAGCAAATTTTAAATTTCAATTTTGAATTGATGTTTTATTTACGCCAGCATTAATAATACACCTTGTATTCTCTCATTACTGCAGATATTAAGAATTGCAAACAAATTTGATGATTCCTCCAGCTAGCTTTTTGAAAATTTTCAAATAAATCCTTAAAAGATGTGCAACCTTGTCTTATTAAACTCTACTATCGGCACATAACAATAGCCTCAGCTGTTAATCAAAACGAGCCAAGAGCAATGCTCCTGTTCCCCCATGTCTAAATGTATAAAAACCATGTGAATATCAATTCTTTTGAATATTCCTGACTAGGAATGTGGCGTATCTATTACTTCGAGTTAATAAACAAATTCCATTTTTGGCTCTAGTTGCGTAGAAAAATTTTATTTACCAGCTTTCATAGCATCTACCTTTCTTTCATACTGCAAGTTTTGATACGAAAACAAATAATTTGCTTCATTTGCACTTTGTCTTGTTAATTCCATTACTGTTGTAAGTGAGTTCTTAATTCATAACTATAAATAATTTCTCCAGTTTTACTTTTTTTATTTTTTATTTTTTTTTTACCATCTTTCACTATTATTCCACAAGTTCAAATTTTATGTTCAGTAATATATTTTAAAACTTTGCCTTTTAATAAGGTCTTAATTAAAATTTGCTTTTGTGCTTCATGCCATTTTGATAAAATTGCTATTTCTTCAAATTGATTCAGAAATACAATTATATTTTCATGTTCACTTCCTTCAAATTTTGGAATCAGTTGTCAAGCGGGCATGTTTGCCAAGTTAGATTGCTCATTCATGGATGTAACCAATCTCTTTACAATTTTTCTCAATTTGTCTGTTTCAGAATTCTCTCTCTCATTCATATTATTTGCCATAATGCATGTACATTCAATAAATCAAAAGTGCATCTAAAAAATTTTTATCTTTTACTAACACGTTATCTATACTTCAGCTTGTTCAGTTAAACAAAAAAAATCAGTGGCTTTTAATTTTCCAATACCTTGTACTTTTGAAAATTTTGGCGTGGATTTTGGGTAAAGTCTAAATTTCAGATTTTTGAATCAACATATTGCATAATTTAATTATACAAGTTTTATGTACCTTTGACCCTCTATTTTAATTCTCAATTTAATTTCTATGTCACTTTCAATTTTATTATTTTATTTCTCATTATTTTTTTTTTGAGTTTCAATCTTTCCTCATACTATTCAGATACCCATTTTTGTAAAATTCCCTAAGTTTTTTATTAACCTATTGCAAAATTCTTTTTGACGTTATCTCTTAATCTGAATCCCTCTATTCAAATTTTTTTTATTTACTTAATTTTTTTTTTTTTTTTTTTAATAACTGTAGCAAGTGACACCAACTGTTATCAAGGGTTCACATTGATTTCAAACGCATTTCAAAATAGCACCAAATATTATCATGGGTGCAACATTATTTTTACTATTTGCATGAAAACATTTTTTTTACTTTCAAATATATTCAGCAGCACCAACTGTAATCATGGGTGCACCTTATCATTCACTATTACTTTGCATGTAAATTTTAGATTCTTTTCTTTTTCTTTTTTTTTTTTTAAAGTATCATATTCAGTACTGTTCCACAAAATCAACACCACTAAATATTTATTTTTGTTCAAATTCAATTTAAAATCAATATTATATTTATAACTGCAAGTTAAATTTTGAAAACATTCTAATTCACTATCTTATAAATGCAAGTTAACTTTTGAGAAACTTCAATTTTACTATCACTTCATTTTTCAATTCCTCAAGTTCTTTTCATCTCAGGTTCATTATTCCGTGTGTCACGACACCATTTAATTTTTCAAGTCAAACTTTAAATTAAGTTTTTATGCAAGTTTAAGTTAAACTTTATATTTTAACTACCAGATTCCATTCCTGAAGTCACGGCGCCATAATAGCAAGTTTACAATTTAAAGTTTCACAAGTTCCCTTTAAAACAAGGCCGATTCCAGCTTCCACTGGTCACGCGCACCATAATATATCTAAAGTAAAGTTTCAATATTATCTAATTCCTTCAGATTCTACTGCGACTGGTCACCGGCACCATTTTATACAAGTTTAAAATTAAAATTTATCTTTTCATTTCCAGATTCACTTCCAATGGTCACGGCACCATTCTTATATATGGGGAGACGTATTAAGTGAGTTAAGCCCCCATATCTTAGTATGGCAATAAGTATATATGTTAGATCCAATTTTACTATTTTCAAACAAGTCCTTAAAATAGACAGAGATTTTAGTTTAAAAAAAAACTAATTCTCGTAATTTTGAAAAAGTTACTTTTAAATCTATACCTATTACCACACCGTCGAATAATTAAAATCACTCCTGAGAGTGCATACCAGAAGTTCTGGTTTCGTGAGGAGTTAAAGTTAGGCCGTATCAATTAAGACAATCTTAATTTAATTCAAAGACTTTTATTCATATTAGCACAATTAAATTATTATTAGATAAATGTTAATTTCTTGATTAAATATTCATTTATATAAATCCATGTTGCAACTAAATTTTAATGAAGTTATTCTATTTTCATAATGCACAATTAATATTATCAATTTTCAATTTCTTAAATCATTTTTTATTTTAAATCGATCATATTTTATCACACTTTATATTAATATATACTCAATAAATAGGTAAGAGTTTTCTCTTCCTTTACTTTTATGGACCAAGACAATTCTATATTAACTCTCATTTTAAGTCAATAAAATAAATACACTTACGTATCTTCTTTGAAATAATTACCCTTTTCAGATAGTTGTGTTTTTACTACTAATAGCGTTCAGCATCAAAGGCACTTTATTCCTCTTGGAGTTCCAGATACTATTGTTTATTTGAAAGTTCACATTTTATGATAAAGTTCACTTGTAAAAATGGGTTCCTCACTTTGCAGAGTCAATTACAATTTCTTGGTAAGTTCACTTAATCATTCTATTGATAATTCTATGGTTTTTCTCTAGGTGTAGACTAATTTATGCAGTCTTCGTGTACTACTCCATTCATGAAATATTGCTATTCTGATTATCCTCATCCAATTTGTTGAGTTCAAATCTTCAAAACACATTTTATGACGCTCACCGCTAATTCCTTATTGCCTTTCTACAAAAATAAGAATAAGTTCTTGCATCACTGCATTCATTCATTTTCAGTATTTCTTTCATCAGCTAGGCGTACATAAATTCTTGCCACGTCCTCTATCTTCCGGTCAGGTATAATTCACTGTAGCCAATCCCGCATATTCTGTCATCATTCAGGAACTTTGTATCTATTCGTGACAGTCTTTAAAATGAAGCATTTGTGCAAAGCAAAATGTCATAGAATAAAATGCTTTCATCTATGCTGCATCAAAGATGTAAATCTTTACTCACTCTATTCACTGTATCCATCTACGTAGCTAAAAAACTCACAATCGTTCATCTTTTTAGCATCCTCAGTCATAGTCAAAATAGATATACATATTCAAAATCTGTAAGGTGAGGCTATGGGATGCCTCACCCCACTCCGGTGCAAAGTTCTATCTCTCTAGATACTGTATCTATTTTAAATTCTATCTATAATCATTCTCTTGTAAAGATCACAGCTTCGGCTATATGTACACTTCCACAACTGCGGACGTACACAGCCGTACTTCGGCTTCACTCTGACCCAGTTCTCTCTTGTATCCCTCCGCGTCGTACCAGTCTGTATCATCTGCCGTCAGTGCTTTTCCCCCTTTCCTTTGTTCGTGGGAAAGCGGCATGAAAAAAGAAAGAGCGTTTCTTCTATTCCCTTGGTATTCTATTTGGCTGGTCTCAACTTTGCAGAGAGTATTGTCAGGGTAACATCTAATCTTGTTTGATGTCTGGCATGGGAATACTTGATGCCTCTTTTTGACTCAAACTGTTTCACATTTATCATGTACAGTGGCACTTTTATAGTTGTTTCAGGTGTGTTTCTCACCTCCCTGAAATAACTGTCGCCCTTGGTCGGGTCAATGTCATTGTGCCAGTTGCTTGCTCTTCCATTCCATTCACAATATTAAATTTCAACTTTTAATAATTCAATGTTATATTTTCTAAATTGCCCAAAATATGTCCAGTATGTCTATCATACTGCGACAGGTATATATTGGAATCGCTTACGACCTTCAGGTTTAAAGATTATGAAGATTATTGATATTTTCAATTTATCATGTTATTTTTTAGTAAAGATTTTTGAAACTCATATACTAATACACAGGTATATCTTCTAATATTTGAGAATATAGGTAGTATATCTCCCCCATACAATTTTAGCGCTTTTATTTTGGCACATATTAATTTAATTTCATATTTTTTGCAAATTTCTTTATGAACGGAACCAAGATATTTCATTCTTCAGAATTGCTGGTGAAGATAATTTTGTATAGCAAAAACACAGATTCTTGGAACTTTTTTTAAGGAGCATTAATTTAAATATTTTAATAGAATGCTTTGAATAACAATGTCATTTATAATATTATAGGAATTTGCACATGATTGTGAATTTTTAAATTTTTTATATTATATATTTCGTATGAAGAACGGATATACTGCTAGTGAATAATAAATTTATTAAACCTTTCTGCATTCATTTAAACTATGTTATAATACAATCCTATATGTTTATAAAAATGGAATAAATCTTTCTAAATATTATGACAACAGCTGATAAAATTGAAGATCCCACCCTATTTTATTGAATTGATAAAAAATGTTGGCAGTGGCTGCTATCCAATGGAGCTAAAATAATTTTACATGAATAACATCTTATAAAATAAAACTTAAATAAAGTTCAATAAATTTATTCATTGCTTTTAGTCTCATTTGTTTCATTTGCAACCAATAATATAGATGTATAGTAATTAAAACAAGAAACATAATTGTAAAATCTACTTAATCTGTCTATGTTACAAGCAAATATCAAGACTATACAAGTTTAACAGCAAATGGTAGATTTTACAGGATCTTATAACCATTCTAGTTTGAAAACGAAGAACCCAAGCCGAAATCTAATTATATATCCTTGTAAGACTCTCAAAGGTTTACAAATTACTTACCTACTGTTTATAGTAGCATTTTAGGTTTGGAGGTAAAAGCTTTAAAAACAGAAATTTTTTTAATTTCTTCAACTTGACATGACAATTGCTCAAAAACTGTAAACTAATTATTATTGTACATACAAATTATTATTTAGAAACTGAATTTCAATTGTAAACATTTCTGTTGCTTACTGTTTATATTTATTTCTTGTAGTTAGATATTTCAAAAGGAATCAAGTAAAGTGGAACAAAAACTCTCTCAGATAAAAACTTTTAATTTTATTCGGGAAAAAATAGTCCAAAATACTTAATTATTTTTTTATATTCATAAATGGTACCATATCTATGGCAAAACAAGTATAAATTGTTTACATTTTTATCTATTAGGTTCAGAGATATAAGCATCAATGGTATTTAGATTTTTCATAATGCTTCGATTTCAGCCAGATACTCTGCCCATTAGAAGTTATTCACATCAAAAATAATTTCCAATGATATTAATAGCAAAATTATACAAATTTTGTTCTACAACTTAGCCATATATAAAGTTGGTAATACAGAAATAATCGGTATACAAATGCATATGGCATTAGAAGTAAAAATTTTACCTAATTATTTTCACTTAAAGACACAACAGGTCATATTTATATATATATATATATATATATATATATATATAATACAGAAATTTTAAGTTTTCCCAATTAATGTACCCTTTCCTTTCATAATTCTTATTCCAAATTCCTATCTCATGTCACATGCTTATTGCTATATTAAATTCTATCCCACACTATAATATTAACAGAGAATGCAAGTATTTTCTCTTTTCCTCTACAACAGCATATTTGGCCACTAATCTTAACCACTATGTAAACATTCTCATCAGAAATTGCATCACCATCACATTTTTTAAGTGTGGAAAATGCTAGGACCATATGTTTCCCATGCTGTCATCAGATTTCACCCCTCCACCATAAATGTTACTTGTGTGAAACCACGGCAAACTGCACTGAGATCTTAGCAAGATAGTTGCTGACTCAGAGCTTGGCCAATGTAAAAAATTATGTTCTAAGATTGTCAAAATAAATTAAATTTTTGTAAGAAGCAAAGCTCTTCACTGTGTCAACTCTTTTACAATCGTGACATATACACACACACACACACACACACATATATATATATATATATAATGATGTTCATTAAAAATGCAACACCATGAAGGAATCTCGTGATTGAGTTGAAACTTACAGCAAATAGAAATTAGAATATGCTATGCAAATATTTAGAATTTCAGAGTCACCGCACATGAATGGGCTGAGCAGCACCCTCTGAACTGCTGTTTTAGCCATATAAATAGAAAGTTGTAGTGAGACATTGAAATTAGTCTATGGTTGTCTGCCAGTGGTAAACCTTTCATGACAAGTCACTATCTCTTTACGACTACAGGGGGTGTCATATGAGCAAGTTACAGAGTTTGAATAGGGACGAATGATCGGGCTTCGTGAAGGGTGTTTTTCTTATCATGCAATAGTAGCTCATATGGAGTGCAGTGCCACGGGGAATTTTCGAAGCTGTGGACTGAAGAAACTGGACAAGTCGCAAATATGGCAATGGACGACAAAATGTTATGTCAACACGGGATGATAGACACCTCATCTGCATGGCAGTGATGAACTATACAGCTTCATCTCGACAGTTGGGAAATCGTTGGAGCACTGCTACAGGTGTGTCATTGTCTGCTCAACAATTTGTCAGGGTCTGCTGCACCGTGGAATGCATGCAAGAATTCCTTTGTACAGGATTCCACTGATATAAAACCATTGACGCCTGCGGCTACAATGGGCTCATCAACATAGACACTGGTATGCCGACTGGCAACAAGTCATCTTTTCTGATGAATCCTGCTTTAATTTGGGGTACAGTGATGGCCGCATCCACATTAGATGCTACAGCGGTGAGTGCCACCTTCCGGAGTGCGTTATCCAACATCATACTGGATGAACACCAAACGTGATGGTCTGGGGGTGCCATTGGGTATCTTGGATGATCTCAGCTGCTAAGAATTATAGGTAATTCAAATAGCAACCGGTACAACAGAGAAGTTCTGGAGCCCAAAGTTGTACTCTTCCTTCAACGCCTTCCTGGAGCTGTATTTCAACAGGACCATCCCAGTCCACATTTTGTTACGAATGTTCAAGACTTCTTTCAGTTCAATAGATACAGCTTCTTCCTTGGCCTGCCTATTCACTGGATATGTCACCTATTGAATATTTCTAGGATTTCTTCGGTTGATGTCTTGCTTGCGACACTCAACCCGTAGCTAATACAGCTAAACTTTGGGTTCGGATAGAAGCAATCTGGAATGCTCTTCTTCAGGTATAAATTCAAAATATATTTTATTTGATGTCACGTTGTATAGAAGCACTTATTGCAGCATATGATGGCTTCACCAAATACTGATTTTCGACATGCAATATTGCATTTTTGTTTTGTAAATTTAATTGTTTATTTGTATCAATACAGGTTGTTTGTGGAATAAATTTCAATCAATTCTAGATTCCTTCATGTTGTTGCAATATTTATAAACAGCAGTATATATATATATATATATAAGCAGTATATATGTTTAATGCAAAAAATTTCAAAATTATGCAACCTTTTTCTAATATAGTGAGTATTTTTTGCAGTGGATAAATATAAAGTAAATTTAAGATAATTTGCTATAACAAAATTATTAATATCAAAGAAAAATAATATTTATTACTTACCTTCACTACTAAGTGCAGAAGCTTCATGGTATAAGGCTCCAATGGAAGATGCGAATTCAGCAGCCTCTTTAAATCCAACTTGCCGAAAAGTACTCATATCGCTTTTATTCCCAACAACACACATTATGATGGGTTCTTCAAGTCGTACTTTAAGCTCTGGAAACACATAATAAAATAATTTTAATGATTTGACATATATAATTCATTTTGTAATACATATGCAACACTTGCACTTACTAGGAAATTACACTTTTTCTACATAGTCTTGTTCCCCCTTTTAAATACGAGTCAGCTGTTGACTCACTAAAATGTAGTGTCTTGTTTTTTAAACTATGCTCTGAAAATTTTAGAAAATATAAAAGAAGTAAAATGCATGGATATATAACTCAAGAAATTTGTCAACTCCAGAAATTGCCTGAGGCTTTGAGACTGGGGCTTGATAACAGCTCAAAATAACTAGATTATTTTAGTAATGTTTTATTACCTCAAGTAGGTATGAAAGTTTTAACAAGATATGTCTTTGAAATTGTATGAACCAATATAATACCTCTGACAAACTAAACAGTTAACGTGTTTCTCTCCTTTGTCCAATGAGCGTGCATAAGTGAGAAAAGTTGCTCCACATTTGTATTGAGGAGAAATAGCAAAGACAAACTGAGCAATCTTCAACAATTCTAAGTGGTACTCAATATTCTTTGAGGTTTCAAAATATTTGATTCTACTTTCAATATGACAACAATTCATTGAATTCTTCATCATTGATGTATTTTTCCACAATTCAGATTTCTTCAGATTACTAAATTGGTCGAAACACTTAACATCGTCAACTGATACTCTTTTATAAATCAGGTATTGAACAGTGGATTCTGCATCACTCCAATTCGGTACTTCATTGAGGGTCATCTAAGTAAAACAAGAGAAATCTTGCAGAGGCTTCAACCACTAGTTCAAATATTCTAAACAATTTCTGTACAGGTATTTTATTTCTGCATAAAATTCATCACACTCTCGATCAAGTCCCTCACTGCACTTTTGTGAGAGTAGTTCCTTAACCTTCAGAGACAACAAGTTTTTAGTCAAATGTTCAGTAAAGATATTTTTTCTTTTTTTTTTATGGAGATAAAATTATTCAGAACTTCCACAACAGAGTTGCCCTCCCTTTCAATGTGTTGAATAAAAAGTTGAAATACAAGTATAATTGAATATATTTGACAGCGGTAGATTTCACTAAATTCATATTCCAAAAATCTTTTAATCAGTGTAAATGGTTTTTCCTGAGACAAAAATATAACTTTAATACTGGAAACATTTATATTAATCTTCCAATACTAGGAAATAATAATAACCACCTTGTCTTACTGTGAGAGAGCAACTGCCTGTATTCGATCTCAACAAATTTACAATACTCTTTCATCTCCTCAGTATGAACAGTATACATATAAAAATGCTGATGCTGATATATCTGTAAAATAATATTCTCAATAACAATTTCCAATTTTCCTGCAGTAAAAGGAATACAATTTTTTAAAATATGTGCCAGGTAACTGAAACCAATTAAAGAACTATAACTCAACAAAATTTTTAACTTTGCAAAAATATTATTTCCTTCCTCTTTTTGATGTAGTCCTCCACACACTTTGTTACAATTGCCCTCATAAATGCAATGCACTTTTTTATTAAACAAGTTTTTCAGAGAGTTTCTTTTAAATACAACAAAATTGTTTTTGCTGTTTCATCAGACATGTTTCACGCCTCGATTAACTTTAACTGCAAACAACCATTTTTTTCAAAATACTGAATTATTATTGGAAATATTTTTACTGACCCATTATTGTTTACATCTGTAGCAACTCTGTAGTAGGCAATATTATTTTCTTTAAGTGTCTTTATCAAAGTAGCTTCGACAGAATAAGGTGCAAGTACAGAATTAAGAATAGCTTCTGTTTTTATTTTAGTACTGGAAATTTTTCGAGCTGCTTCAGAGTCAGAAAATGTATTTTTCAACAAAAAGGATGTGCAACCATTAATTTATAATTATTGTGATGCTTAATAGTTTGGAAAGTAAAAATACCTTCAGCTATAGATCTTCAGAATTGCTGCCTACTTTTACAAAGTAACTTATCATATTTTATTTTTTTCAAACACACATCTTTTGAATTGCTCAGTTGTGTTCACCAGTTTTTAAGTGAGCTTACAAATTTGCAATACCTTTGCTTGCCACAGAAACAAAAGTTCCAGATTTGCGCACTGTACACTCGGCTTTCCAATCATCTTGTCCATTTTTAAAACACTGAAATTTGGCATTTAATTCTTTATTGAATTTGCACTTTTGTTTTGGCATGTTTTATTTAGAACATTTTATTTTGCAATAAAAGTAACTCTTAACAACATATGTATGACTACTGAACACACGAGTTGCAGGTTCAACAAGTACTATTGAATAACAAATACAAGAACCTTAGACACCTCTATGCATGGGCAAAAAAGGTTAGTCCATTTGAAAAATAGGGGGTCTATTATAATACAAAATGTCTCTGAGATACAAGTAAAAATTAGGACATTTTTACATTAGAAACCTGGCCAGATAGAGTTTTATAATCTCAAAAGAAGGCATGTCTGGGAAAATGAGGAAGTATGTTAACCCTAGTTTTACTGTATATGAATGCACTTTGTATAAAACCTTAAAATTAGCAATAAGAAATACAAAAAATATCAATTGTGGCTTTATGAATCTTTAAAATAAAAATAAATAATTTTAAAAGGGTTATAATTTCTTAAAACTGCATAGACTTCAAAAACAGAAAAATGAAACAATATTTGTAATATGCAATTCATTTATACAAACCTATAATCCATGCCTTCATTGATTCAAAACTCTCATAACAAGAAATATCAAACATCAATATTGCTGCATTAGCTTTTCGGTAATACATGGGTGCCTAAAATAAAAGTACCATTTAAATAAATCATCTAATGAAACTAAAATGAATCATAATATTGTTCCCTAATCAGGATATTCATTAAACAAAAACAAGTAAAAAATAACAATAATAATCCTAATGTAGACAGAACATGACTTACCCTACATACTTTGATCATTTCTTCTTACAAATTTAAAAAACATCATTTATTTTCACTCACGTATAACCATATAAAACATATATACTAGGGGTGTTCCGATATCTGAGACCGATTTCGCCGTAAAGTACGATTGGTAGAAAAGTTTTGATTTATGGTATGATTTTTTTTATTCATATATTTCTATACTTTTATATCTGTGGTTACAATCCCAAAATTTTGTATTTTATACACTCATCAAAAGTGAAATTGCAACACCTTGAAGGAATGAACATAGCCATATGCAAATCACAGTACTAGTAGAAGAGAGATTCACATACAAATGATTAAACGAACAAACAAAGATATGCAAAAGAAACCTGTTTATTCAGCAAAGAATGTGCCCCCCACAGGCAGATATACAGGCCTCTAAACGGTGAGGCATACTATTGATGAGACTATTATGGATAAGGCTCCAATGGAAGATGCGAATTCAGCAGCCTCGTTAAATCCAACTTGATGAAAAGTACTCATATCATTTTTATTCCCAACAACACACATTATGATGCGTTCTTCAATTCGTACTTTAAGCTCTGAAAACACACAATAAAATATTTTTAATAATTTGACATATATAATCTATTTTGCAATACATATGCAATGCTCGCACATACTAGGAAATTATACTTTTCTAGACAGTCTTGTTCCCACTTTTAAATACTATCAGTCAGCTGTTGACTCACTAAAATGTGGTGTCTTCTGTTTTTTGAAACTATGCATTGAAAACTTTAGAAAATATAAAAGAGAAGTAAAATGCATGGATATATAACTCAAATTTGTCAACTCCAGAAATTGCCTGAGGCTTTGAGACTGGTGCTTGATAACAGCTTAAAGCAACTAGTCAACATACTTACATTATTTATCTTCCTATGCCCATTTATACTTCTCTGAAAATAGCATTTTTTTAGTAATGTTTTATTGCCTCAAGTAGGTATGAAAGTTTTAACAAGATATGTCTTCGAAATTGTATGCACCAATAGAATACCTCTGACAAGCTAAACAATTAACTTGTTTCTCTCCTTTGTCCAATGAGCTCGCATAAGTGAGAAAAGTTGCTCCACATTTGTATTGAGGAGAAATAGCAAAGAAGAACGCAGCAATCATCAACAATTCTGAGTGGCACTCTATTCTTTGAAGTTTCAAAATATTTGGTTCCACTTTCAATATGACAATAATTAGTTGAACTCTTCATCATTGATGTATTTTTCCATGATTCAGATTTCTTCAGATTACTAAATTGGACGAAACAATTAACATCGTCAACTGATACACCCTTATAAATCAGGTATTGAACAATGGACTCTGCATCACTCGAATTCAGTACCTCATTGGGTCACATACAAGTAAAACAAGAGAAATCTTACAGGGGTTTCAACCATTAGTTCAAATATTCTAAATAATTACTGTACAGGCATTTTATTTCTCCACAAAACTCAATCAAGTCCCTGATAGCATCTCGATCAAGTCCCTCATTAAACAGTATACATATGAAAATGCTGATGCTGATATATCTTAATAATATTTTCAATATCAATTTCCAATTTTCCCGCAGCAAAAGGAATACAATTTTTTAAAAGATGTGCTAGGCAACTGAAACCAATTAAAAGATATTTCTTCACAAAAATATTATTTCCTTCTTCTTTTTGTTTGTAATCCTCCACACACTTTGTTGAAATTGTCCTTCGTAAATGCAATGCACTTTTTAATTAAATATGTTTTTCAAAGAGTTTGTTTTAAATACGACAAAATTGTTTTTTCTGTCTCATCAGACATGTTTCACACCTCGATTAACTTTAACTGCAAACAACCATTTTTTGTCAAAATGCTCATTATTGGAAATATTTTTACTGACCTATTATTGTTTACATCTGTAACGACTCTGTAGTAGGCAATCTTATTTTAAGTGTCTTTACCAAAGTAGCTTCGACAGAATAAGGTGCAAGTACAGAATTAAGAATCGCTTTTGTTTTTGTTTTAGCACTAGAAATTTTTTGAGCTATGTAGATGTATGAAATGTATCTCAGAAAATGTATTTTTCAACAAAATGGATGTGCAATCCATTGATCCATAATTATTGTGATGCTTCATAGTGTGGAAAGCAAAAATACCTTCTGCTATACTTCTTCAGAATTGCTGCCTACTTTTACAAAGTAATTTATTATTTTATTTCAAACACGCATCTTTTAAATTGCTCTCTTGCATTTATCAGTTTTTAAGTGAGCTTATAAATTTGCAATACGTTTGTTTGCCACACAAACAAAAGTTCCAGGTTTATACACTGTACACTCAGCTTTCCAATCATCTTGTCCAGTTTTAAAGCACTGAAATTTGGTATTTAATTCTTTATTGAATTTGCACTTTCATTTTGGCATGTTTTACTTAGAACACTTTATTTTACAGTAAAAGTAACTCTTAACATTGTCTGAGGTAATCCTTGCCAAGCAGCATCCACTGTAGCATGCAGTTCATCTATGGTATGTACTGGTGGTCCCTTGAGCACCTGACGTCCAATGAGGGCTCACACATGTTCAATAGGACAGAGATCCCATGAGGGTGTTGGCCAGGAAAGGATGTGAATTCCATTCAGGCTGTTGAGAGTTCACCGTGTGGTGTGATATTGTCTTGTTGAAACATCATGCTGGGGACCGCCTGCACCAGTAGCCAAACCGCAAGCATCACAACTTGTGCGACATACTTTTTCACTGTCAGATTACCTGCACTGTGCAGAGCTGTTTACTGATCGAACATGATAAACCATGATGACCCATGTGGGCCGGTGTGACACTTGGTGATATGGGCTGGCAAGTGGTGTTCCCCGCAAAACCGCCACACCCATCCACGGCTATCATTCCTCCACAGGCAGAAACCAGATTCATCCGTAAACAATACCTGATGTTATTAATTCATCCATTTGCGATGACGATGACACCACACTAGATGTGCATTCCTGCCATCATCATCATCACTCATCAGGCCTAGTGGCATATAAGGCCTTCAGCTTGCATTGCCACCCTGGTTGATCCTGTGCCACAGTCCTTGCTTCTGACCAGCTCGCCCATCCCATCAAATTCCTCTCTTGTTCTACCAGTCGGGTGGACCCCGAGATCTTTTTCCTTCAGGCACCCAAGTAAATGCCACAGCAGGGATATCATGCTGCGGCATTCTTAAGACATGTCCAGTCTATTTCCATCTACGTTTTTTTATTTCCATCTCAATTGCTTCCTGTCCAGTACTCTTGTAGAGTTCAGTGTTAGAAATAACATAAGGCCAAAATACTCCCAAGATTTTCCTCACACATTTAGTCTACCAGGTATTCAACTTGTTGCATTGGCCCTTTGTTAATTTCCATGTTTCGGCTCCATACAGTAAAACACTCTTCACTACAGAATTAAAAAGGTTGATTTTGGATTTTAAATTAAGGTTAGTAGCTCTCCATATTTTACTTAGTTTTCTTAAACAATTCTGAGTTTTTGCAATTCTTATTTTGATTTCTTCATTTGTTCCACCCTTCTTGTTCACCAGTACACCAAGGTAAGTAAACCTATTTACATCTTCAATGGATTCATCATCTAGTTTTGCATTTTCAGATGTTTTTCATTAATTCTTAAGACTTTTGTTTTATTTTTATTGATTTGTAAACCAGTAGTTTTAGCAAACTTGTTAAAGCCATTAGTTTTCTGTTGTAGATCACAAAATCAAGAGGCCAAAAGAACAATGTCATCTGCAAAATCTAAATCTTCTGAAACTGAAGTAAATTTCCACCTAATGCCTCTTCTCTTGTCTTTGATAGTGTTTTTCACGATCCAGTCAACAACTATATTAAATAATACACCTGACATCACACATCCCTGCTTTACACCTGATTTAATTTGGAAGGGTTCTGTCAGTTTTCCATTTACTTCAACACAGCAACTGCTGTTTTGCTATAGCTCCCTAATAATGTTAATAATATTCTGTGGGATTCCATAACTATCAAGTATCTTCCATAACATATATCTCTCAATGATATCAAATGATTTCCTAAAATCAATGATATTTAAATATAGAGGTGCATTATGCTCAATGCTTTTCTCAATGGTGTTTCTCAAAGTGAAATGATGTTGAGTGGTTCCAGCTCCACTTCGAAATCCTTCTTGTTCCTCTCTGAAAGTCCTTTTCAATTTCGTTCTTTAATCTGTTGACCATAACTCTTCCAAAAACTTTAGCTGGAATAGACATGAAGTACATCCCTGTAACGAGCACTTAATAGCACCCCAGTGGCTGGCAGGCGTGCATGCAGCTGTACTTCATGCAACCTGTTGCGAATGATTTGGGTGCATGCAAGTACAATTGTTGATGGTGGCAGGCTGTTTTGGATGTCACTTGCCATTGTGAACGAATGCGTCTCAACAAGCTATTCGGCGAATCCGCCAGTCTGTGCACTCTATCATGCTCCTGTTCGATCCACTCCCTCTTCGAAATGTACTCTGATGTTCCTGCTTCCATCATGTCACACATCATTAGATGGTACTCACGTTGTGTCTAACACGCGTGGCAATTGCACGCATCGACAAATCCATGTCATGCAGCTTCCAGGATATAGTTTCGTTCCCCAGTCGTTAATTGCTGGTATACAGCTCGCTGACGTCTTCAAGGTATCGCTTCTTCACTTTTTTGAAAGTTCGGCTACTGCAAATCATCGCTAATAGCATTTACAGGATGAGCCATCTGCTGGTCTTTATCACACGAAACTGGGTGTTACGTGACCCAATTTGCATATGACTCTCTCTTCTACTGGTACTGTGATTTGTATATGGCTACATTCATCTCTTCATGGTGTTGCAATTTTTCTTATCCCTGAAGAAATATTTTTTCACTCTGTTCAGATTAATGTAAATTATTTATTATTTCACGATCATTCTTTTACTATGAGCTTTAGAAGAATGTATGAAATATTTATTAACATGTGTATTATAAATGTTTTGTTTTTAACACTTTACAACATAGTTGAAAAGTGTTTATGACTTCGTTCATTCATTCTGTCTGTCAGTCCATTAGCACGATAACTGCCATAAAAATGACTTTATCAAAATAAAATTTCAGTATGTTGTTCAGACGGTCTGTGGGACCTATGGAAATATAAATAAATAATATCACCCAATTAGTTTAGATTGAACCCGGGTTGAAAAAATGAAATACATTGAACCGTATAGGACCTAATGTTTCAAACATTTTTTAAGCAAATTTAAAATTCACAAATTGCTTCAAAAGTTTTAGGAAATATTCAAATTATCCCATAAAAACATAAAAAAAATTTCAGCAAAATATATTCACTAGTTTTTTAAATAAAAATTTAAATAAAAATTATACCCTTTATATGAAGAGATCACGTAACCATTATATGAAGAGATCACGTGACCCACCTCAAAATAAAATATGTGTATCCACCTTGCATCAAAATCATGATTTTTAAAGTTCTTTTTAATTCATATTTAGTGTTGTATCCATCCTAAAACCGCTTTATTTTTGCTTAAATGCTGTGCATGTACATACTGAAACAATGCAATTACAATATATTTGAGTTTAAATGATCATCAAACCTTGATTATTTCTACAACGAAGCCTAATTTTCACTTATGGAGAATGTAAACACCAAAAGATGTAGAATGAGTTGTATAAGAATTGCTGCATTTCTTTAATGCAAAATTATTTAGCTCATGGAGTCTGCAATATAGCTGATATGAATGAAACATTCATTGATTTTAGACAGAGAAGCAAACAATTTTTTCGATGACGTTTTAAGCATAGAGTTAAATTACTTGTACCTCCATGGTTTTAAGTTTTTAAATAAAATAAATTATTATAGTATTGCGATGAATGAAAGGCATGGAAACAAGTTTATGAATGAAATGCTGCTTTTATATAAAGAGCTAGGCAATTTATATTTCGATGACATCATTTGAATAAAGTTCATTTGTTTTTGAAGAAGTTTTCAAATATAATAAATTATTGCAGTATTATGATAATTTTAAAAATATTACCGAGGAATGTATCGCATTTTAGAGGTTTAAACCAGGCAATTTATATTTCAACGCTGTCATTTGAATGAAGTTCCTTTTTTTCGATGATGTTTCAAGTTTTCAAATATAATAAATTAATGTAGTATTGTGATAATTTTAAAAATATTACCGAGGAATGTATCGCATTTTAGAGATGTTTAAATAAAATTGCATTGAAGTTGGAAAGTGTTTCATAATCAATGCTTTATGCATGCTTGATCTTTCTTGTTTAATATTTACAAAGGTGTCTAGTTAATTAGGGCTAAAATAAGTTTTATACATAATTTTACAGCAATTATAAATTTGTTATATGTTACAATAGAATTCTAATATTGGTACAGTACAGGATCTATTATCCGGAATGCTTGGGACTTCAGGCATTCTGGATAAGGGGTTTTTCCGTAATTCGAAACACATTTTCTAAAACTTACTGGAATGGTCTCAAATGTCGTTATAGAAAATTATAATTCATTTTAAAAACATAAATGTATTAAAAAAAGCTTTTTTACAATCTATATGGGTTAACTAAAATGCAAATTACATGTAATTATAGTATCAAATTTAGTGATTAAGAAAAATTTTGAAAGAAAAAAATGTCTGAAAAAAGTTAATTATTCAAGGTAGTTATTAGAAGTCTTTTTTTTTTAACATTTCAAGTGGGCCCTCACCATATTCATCTAAATCTAATATTTTGGCAGAAGCACCTTTGTTCATATGATTCAAAATATTTTAAAGTACTTTTAATAAAATTAAGATGAGAAGGATGTTCATTTTTAATTGAAATGAGATTATTCAACTATGGGTGCAAATCCATTTCTAATTTATGCTCTTCAAATGTATTTCTAATAAGCCTTATAATTCTAAATGCCTGCATAAATAAAAAAAAATTAATTTCGTTATCCTAAACATATATCTCATTTTCACCAACAATATATTTAAAAGATGATATCCCAGCATAAAAAACACAAAAAATATAAAAATATTAGTGGATGGAAGCAGATTGAAAAAATGGAAAATATTTAAAAATAAAACGAAATATACAGGCGATCGTGTTTAAATAAAAAAGTTGCGCGATACTGCTAAACAGTGTTCTATAAATTATTAATTAATAAATGTAACACGTTAAAACCCCATAAATATACTGCAATGGAACTTTTTGCTAGGGTCAATTTTCGGTCCAAAATAGCCATTTTCATCCAAATAATAGAATTTAATTGAAAATGATTTTGATCTTGGAATTCCATCAACGTTTTTTAAAATACTGAAGATGTGTATATTTCCACGGAGATGAAAAAAATGGATTTTCCCGAGAAAATCACAAGTTTATTGCTTAGGTTAAGTATTTAAAGAGATCAGTCAGAAGGCCCTGAATAACATTTTATAGCTGCTATACTTTTCTCTGCATTTCGGCAAAAGTTAACTCTCATTAATTTCGGGAATTCCTTACTTAAACGTACTTTCTATCATCTCGTAAATGCGCTGATGACTCTTTTTTTTTTCATCTTTTCCAACAAATGTTTATTAAATTGTGCAAAATAGTGTGAATTCTGTGCGGCACATCGCGTTTGAAGAGCGTAGGATTTCTTTAGCGATATCGGGATATTTCTAGTGAAAAAGTTGGAATACTTTTACCGAAAATAAAGTCCCAGAACAAAGAGCAGAAAAGAAAATGTAGCGAATTCGGAAAAATCGAAACCTTTGTGCCTAGTGTGCTCTCTGCCTTATACACCCAGAAAAAAATGAAACGCCATTAAAAAAGCACCGTGCCGCAACTTGTCCGTAACTAACTCCTGTATTATACTATACAGGAGTTAGTTACGGACAAGTCGCGGCTCCTATATACTATACAGGAGACTCATCCAAACTAGTAAAGAATGGAATGATGCGTCTCGCCGTCAATGTGACGGTCTCGCCCATGCCCAATCGTCACCTCCGAGAGCTACTATCGGGGGTGACGGCCGGATGCAGCCGCTTAGGAAATTTTTGGGAAAAACGGTGCTACTTCGGATGTTTTCCGGAAAAGAGGAATTGTGGAACTTCTCGGAAAAAACATGATCCACGGAATATTTTCATTCGCTATTGCGAGAATTCCTCACGTTCGTTTTCGAAATGTAAGAAGAATCAGCGGCGGCGAGTGCGCGGGGCACTTTTTTCTGTGCGGGAATTTTGAATTTCGTGCGCGGTTTGTGCGTCCTATTTCAAACCCTCTAAAATAGTAGGTTTCAATGCATTTTTTTTAATTGATATTGCTAATTAAAGCAAAAAAGCATTCATTTGGCGGGATTTTAAACAAAAAAATCGCTATTTGGCACAATATTTAGCAAATAATCGCTTGTTGGTGCAGAATTTGGCATTATTTTGCCGTATTCCGGTTTTGGGAGAGTCAGGATATTGGAACGCCGGATAAGAGGTCGCGTACTGTATTGGATTATATTAGTTATTCATTAATCCGATAATATCGGTTATTTGGTATCTGATTTTTTTGGGTTTCGTGACATCTCTAATATATACTATAAAATTAAAATTTACACTGTTGGTGACTTTGATGGGCAAAAAAGGAATTTATTATACTCCTTAAAATATAACAGTCATATCAGTTTTAAACATAATAAATAATCTACAATTTTATCAATATTGAAGCAATCATAAAACCAGTTAAACTATCACTAATGTATTCTAATTTCTTGTATGTATTTACTGAATGATTCTAAAATACATACTCAAATGAACTGGAAAAAAGATGACTTACCATGCAGCGGAATCTTTCTTGTCCCGCAGTGTCCCATATTAGTAATTTCAGTTCATGCTCATCAATGCAACTAGAAATTTAAAATTAGAAAAACATTTACTTTCATATAACTAATAAATATATTTAAAAAAAATTACAAATTAATCAGATTAATATCACATATGCATTAAAATTACACAATTCTCAAAACTTAAGTGGATAAGACAAAAATGTTTATTTATATTTAAATTTTTTTATATCTGAAATTAAGAAACTGATACTTCATTTTTATATAAATAATGTTTGAGAGTTTTATTATACAAGATATTTTGTTGGTATAAGTAAAGCAAAACTCTGATAATAAACTATGATTTAAAGTCATATTATTTTTTTTATGTTTCTATGATGCAATTAATTTCATTAATTTCATTTCAGCAATGATTTTCAAATGCATTTTTATGCACTTTCAATATATTTTAATAGTCTCTAATTTCTGATACAGAAACGATGAAGTCTAAATGCTAAGCAAATTGTTTAGCAGATATAGCATTTACATTGCTGTGGTAAATATGCTGAAATCTCATTCATTTTTGTTGTTCTTGTAGTCAATTAGAGGGATCTGAATTAGCTGAATTAAAAACAATTGCTTTTAGATATAAATTTTAACATCCTGATTTAAAATATCGCCTTTGTCTTAATTAATTTTAATTGATTTTATCAGAAAATGCATTCTGGGTTATACAAAATGGATTTAGTTGTTAAATAATGTAGATTTTCTGTAAACAATATCTGGGTAGATAATAAAGCTATGTCATGAATCGCAATAAATGATCCTAAAAAAAACATTAACATAAACAGGAACAATTTATTTCAACATAGAGGGAAATGGTAGCATAAGCTGAAACTTTTGCTTTTAATTCAACAAACTTCTTCTTTTCATTCTTTATCTATGCACACATAAATATCCTCTCAATGCTACAATCTTTAAAACAAGTATATTTTAATTAGGGATGTCACGAAACCCAAAAAGACCTGATACTAACAAATTACAGAAGAACCAATATAATCCGATACCGATATTAGATATCTGAACTGAGTGAAAATATATTTTTATAGGGAATAGGAAAAAAATTGCATAAAATACAAAATTTCAGATTATAATCACAGAAGTAAGAGTACAGAAATGCACGAAAAAAAAATAGGCATACATAAATCAAAACTTTTCTATCAATCTTACTTCTAATGAGATGCATTTGTGCATTGCTAGTTATATCCGTGCTGGCGAATTGTAGTAAACATCATTTAATAATCTTCTCTACACTTTTTGCAAAAATCATTTGTAGCAGAAAACATTCACAGTAACCTTTCAAAAAGTTATCATCTGCCACCGTGGTTAAGCAACAACTCAATGAAAACCTGTTGAGGAGGCAGAAAATGCAAAAGAAAGGCTCTGTATGCCAGCTGATGAATAAACCATGAGCGAAAGCGAACCCTTCGTGAGTAGGGACAGCGACAGGTAGAGACAAAAGGATGCTTTGGCAGCCTGGGAGGCTTGGAGTCCCCAGGCTGCATAAATTGTTTAAGAAAATGGGTCATTAACTTATAAGATAGGGGAGAAGTAGGTGGAGGCGCATTTACTGCACAGGAGCCCAAAAATTTTGTCGACGGTGGCACTGGTCGCACACATGTAAGGGTTCTCCAAGTTGATTTTGCAATGTCTTTTTCGTGCCAGTATCAAAATGAGGTTCAAAGTGCCCTTTGGAGCAGAGCAAGTGTTTTACTGTTTACTGCAGCTAAGTTTTTTCAAAGTCAGTGTCAAACATATGTTATTTGCTCCGACACTTCGAGTAAGGACAAAGACACGGTGTTTGCATGTATGGAATTATTATATGATGAGATCATTAAAAATGAGAATCCTCAAAATATTCCCCTGGAAGAAGTTATTTGGAGTGATGGACCATCTTCAGAGTTCAAGAATAAATACATGGTCAAACTCCTGGAATTACTATCCAAAAAATATAATCGGAATTTTTCTTGGAAATACTTTGCCACGTCACACGGAAAGGGTGTTGTTGATGGTGTAGGGGGTAATATCAAGCGTCTTGTCCGACAAAAGATGATGGCACAAGGTGGACCAGTCATTCAGTCAGCAAAAGACTTTGCTGCAGTAGCATCCACACTGGTGAAAAGTACTAAGGTCCTTTTCATGGCAGAGGAACACATAAAAAATGAAATCGAAATGAAAAAGCCATGGGAAAATGTGCGTACCATTTCTGGAATAATGCAGTTCCATATTGTATGTTGGAGAAATGAAAAAGTCTTGTGCAAGATAAAAGCAAATGAGTCAGAAGAATTCATCCCCATCAATCAAAGGAAATTTTGTGATAAAAATTTTAATCTTTGTCAAGGAGACTGGGTTGTAGTTTCTTTTGAAGCGAAAACTTACCCAGGAGAAATAATAAATATTCGCAGTGCAGATCAAATTGAAGTATCGGTTATGCATGAAGCAAAAGGTACATCAGGGATGTATAAATGGCCAATCCCTGTTGACTGTATCATTTACAAGAAGACTGAAATTATTAAAAAAATTACTGCTCCCATAGTTGTCAACTATCGTGACCAGTTTAAGTTCAATGATGAAATTTAATTTGTTTAACTCTTTAAAAAATATCTTATTAGCTGCTTCATATATTTTGACTATATTTATCTAGGATTAGATAAACAACATTTTTGTATTTTCTTAAATTGTAATATAAATTTATAATTTTGTAATAAATATTGCTTAATTTTTTTTTTCATTGTTGTGTTTATATTAATTATCAAAATTAGTTGAACTATCCTACAAATTGTTCTAAGCATTCCAAATTCTATTAAACTAAAGTTATTAATGCCTTAAAATAGGCTACAAATAATCGTAAAAATCAGGTTTTCCTATTGTCACGTACGGGACATTGCACAATTTATACAAGTGTCCCACACGTGACCTTCTATTAAAAGTTTAAAAGAAGGTTTACCAAAGTAATAACTTCTGAAAAATAATGAAAGCAAGTACATACTGTGTAAAAAAGTCCATATTTTAAGAAAACAAATAAGTTATCGTAATATTTTTTTTCAATTAGCTGAAGTTTCATGATAATTTAAAAGAAACAAATTTTGTTAATTTAGCTCTGTCCCACACGTGACACTTACATAAACCATAACCCCTGACAGATTTCAGTATTTCCCATCAAGAAATTAGTCTTAAAAAATACAGAAAAATATATATTTTCATGAAATCATGTCAATTTTATATAGACACAAACCCCTTTACAGTCACAGTATAATTATTTACTAAAAAGCATGTGCAAATGTCCCACACGTGACAGTGGAATCCTCCCAATGTGGATTATTCCTTTTTATCTATTTTGTATTCTCCATGAAGTAGTGTGAAATACCCAGTAAAATCCTGCTTGAAATTGAGTGAGGTTATCAAAAATTTTTGCCATTGGCTGGTATTATAAAGTTGTTGGCCTAGCATTCTAAACTGATTAAAGAAATAGGAAAAAAGAAATTATAAATGCAAGTGGAAAAAAGTTACAATATTATAGGAAAATATATTATTTATAAAGGCAATATAGTAGTACAGTATAATTAGTTTTATTTATAAAGGCAAGCTGATTTTACTCCTAAAATATATTGGAAAGCTTACTGGTGCTTTATTGGCTATTTGTATCACTCAGATTTCCTTCTTTTTACTTTGAAGAATAAGTTAGGTAAAATATATATTATAAGAAAGAAGTTACTGCAATTTTTTCTTCCATAAACTTCAGCTTACCAAGTTTAATCTGTTGAAGCAATTTAATATTTCAAAGATCAAATTATAATAATAAGCAAAAAGAATTTGTAGTAATGTTCATTGTTTTATTGAAGATATTAGGTATGAAGAGCATTGGTTTATGTGAGAGAAATAAGCATTTGTCTTGTTGGATTATATTTATACTTCACACAAAATGCTGACATCTGATTTAATAATTTTTTAACACTATTCTCATTAACTGTGAGTCAGTGGCTTATTAATCACATTTGTCTATTTCAATATTATTTGCTGACAGTTGCAGAATATAATTGTAAAGTCAGTTAAAGCTAAATCATGTTAATATTTGATTGTTCCACATCAGGAAACAGGATTAGCTTAAGTTGGATCAGATATGAAATTAATTTATTGCTTAAAAAAGTAGATTAAATTTTTTGTGTTTTGATAATACTTTTCACTGTCTAAGTTGTAAAACTTAAAATATCAAGAAAATCTAGGTATTTTGTAAATAGTATACCTTGGTAGCCAAACAATACTTTAACAAACACTGATGAATATACAAAAGACACAAAATATTATGTAAAATAAATATGTATAGCAGAATGGGCACGAAATTGTCATTAAGAAGCACCCAAAATTTGCAAAATGGTATATCTACCAACATATGCACTAAAACCTCTTAAGTAGTGCACAAGGTTCATGAAGCCTTTTGATCAAAAATTATAAAATTTGGAAAGCAAAATAACATTTAGATTTAAGGTAAGTATCGTTCAACTTTACTTTTAAAAATCTAACATATCTGGTAAAGATCTGATAAACTAGGTGATTTTTCACAGCTAACATACTATTAAAAATCTGAGTTCTTTTATAAGAAAATGAATGGGAATTCAAACGATTTTATTTTTACAATTATATATATATATATAAACTCAGGCTGTTTATTTAAATTTATACTGGAAGATATTAATTTTGAAGATGTAATAGATGCTAATATATCAATTCTCAATTGTTGGTAAATTGGTGCATTTCGAAATTACTAAATAATTAAGAAGAAATATAATTAAGATTTTTGCAATATTGGCAGAGAGAGACTTTCACAAATAAATAATCTCATATATATATATATTAAACGAGAATTGTGGTCAAAAATACACATAAGCTCAATTTAAGAATTTACCAAAATAGGATTTTATTTGAAAAATCCCTAAATAAAAATCCCTAAATAGAAAATTTGAAAAAACAGATTTACATATATACTGGGATATGGCCATATCCTGGAAAATATGAGATTGCATCCTTTACCCGGCCCGGGGGAGGGGACACCACTCGAGCGGCAGGCCCAGGCCTCCAGTAATTTTTTTAAGCTGGAGAAAACAGGAAATATTCACAAAGGAAACTGAAATATGAAGCCCGTCATAATTTAGAACACGTTCCCGGACCAAAGACCTTTAATTCACGATCGAAATGATTTTTATCCAAATGTGTTTGTACAAAAACTAAAATAAAAGTTTTTCAAACATTTATATTTACATATAGCTAAATTCAACACAGTAATCTCATGTACTCTATTAAAATTTACTTAAATTTTTTTCAAACTTAAATACGCCCGGCCCGACTTTTTAAATACTGAGCCCGACCCGACTCGCAGGACAATTCGGATCTGCGCTAATGAACCAGACCACATCAGACTTCAAAATGAATATGTTATCATAGAACAATATGAAAATCAATCGAACAGCTGCTGTAAAATAGTAAACAAATCCTAACCAATCAAGTTTAGCCACACAAAGATTTCTTCTTTCCCACACCAATTGTACCCCCATCGCCTCATACAGCGTGGAAAAAGAGGAGAATCCCTTGCTCTCGAGAACTCCATGCGTTGACGGATTAGTGGAAATCGATGCTCTGCGTTGCTCCTCTGACGGATAGCCAACGCAACGGACGAACGCGTCAGTGGAAACCCGGCCTTACCCAGTTTTAAAAAGGGATTTCATTGATATATCAAGAGTTAAAGATCTCCATACCATTCTAAAGATAAATAAACAACAAAAGGGGTGGATTGACTATAAACATTAGAACGAAGCGTTGAATGACCTTCGACTTTAGAGTTTCTTTTTCATGCAGATGCACAGGATTTGGCAGAGTCATCCCTGGCATTCAGTGCATCTTTTAGGCGAGTGAAATATTTCTGTATTTTATCATTTTTTTGCACATTGTTCAATTTCAGGATGAAAGGTAGTTAAAGAAAAATCATTTCCTTAATGCTGAAGAATAAGAAACAGAAGTAAAAAAAAATATCAGATCTATCGGTTCTCAAATATCGGTTGTTCATAGATATTGGTAAAATACCAATATATCGGTGAAACCGATAATCAGTATCGGATATTGAAACACCCCTAATTTTAACTGTAAACAGTCTTTCTCAAATCCTGAATGCAATTGGAAAACAAGAACAAACAAAATAAATCATTATTACCAGTGTTTTGCTTCCGAAACATCCCCTTTAACTAATTAGAAGTGGATGTTAATTGTTTAAACAGATGAACATTACTTTAATATTTGAACTACATCTGTTCTTAGTATATAAATATATTGTTTATATCAATGATTTAATATGATTGTACATTCCTTATTTTATTGTTCTTATTTATGGAGGGAAAATGCACGCACTTACTCTGCTCGTATTTACTTATAACTTATAACGCTGCAAAAATTTGTATGAAGTGGAAGTATATATTAATTCATCAGTATATATTAGTAAAAATTTTACTTATTAAATTAAATATTTATTGACTAATATTTATTACTTTTATAAGACTTGATTACCGAAAATTCAGTTCAACTTACATAGATTATACGACAGCAAATGTGAATTACTACTTTAAATGTTCATTTTTGCTACAGTGTTTTTGTTCATTTTGGGGATTTTTATTATCATTTTGGCAGCATTTACATAACTGTGGCCCTTTTAAAAGAAATTACGTTAGTTTTAATTGAAACTATATTTCTGATATTTAAAGAAAACTTAATTGTTAAAATATTAAATTAAAATTTCCATCACACTCAATCAAATAAAATTGAATTACATTCTTTTCTGCATACAGAAGAAAATTTTGACATTTACTTTAATAACCCACAACTAATATAAAGTCTGTTCACACTTACTCACATTTTATGCATAAATCCTAGAAATTTTGAAAATAGTGACCCGCAGAACAAGAGTCAACAGTTGATTCGTAAATATATTATATACATACTCCTCATTTTCTATAGAAAAGCTCCTCTTACTAGAATGATTCTTTTGTCAACAACTTTTAAAGGCAGATGGAATATTTTGAGATTAGCAAAAACAAAACAGAACATGAAAGATCAATCATGCATAAAGCACTGATTATGAAACACTTTCCAACTGCAATGCAATTTTATTTAAACATCTATGGAAAAGAACAATTTAAGCTTCTCTGAACTCGAATCGAACATCTCTGATGCACTCGGTTTCTGAAAAATTATCATTAAAATAATCAGGATCTTCAATAGTATTAAATAAATTATTTCATTAGAAAATTTTCACTAGAAAAAAAAATGACACACTTTAGAACGCTAACATGAGCCATTCTAGAGATAGTGCACATTTATCAAATAAATTTATCATAAAATTTTATAAAATAAGAAAGATCAATCATGCATAAAGCATTAATTATTAAACACTTTCCAAATGAAATGCAATTTTATTTAAACATTTTTAAAATGTAATACATTCAGCGGTGATATTTTTAAACTTATCATAGTACTACAATAATTTATTATATTTGAAAACTTTATCAATAACAAATAAACTTTATTCAAATGTCATCGAAATATAAATCACCTGGCTTTCTATATAAAAGCAGTGAATATTTCATTCATAAACTTTTTTCCATTCCTTTCATTCAGCGACGATATTTTTGAAATTATCACAATATTATAATAATTTATTTTACTTAAAAACTTAAAACGATGGAGGTAAAAGTACTTTCTCACTCCATGCTTAAAACTTCATCGAAAAAGGTAATACTATAGAATCGTCTGCTCTCTATGTAAAATCAATTAATGTTTCATTCTTATTAGCTATATTGCAGGCTACAGAACTAAATAATTTTGTATTAAAGAAATTCAGCAATTCTTATACAACTCATCTTACAGCTTAATGTGTTTACATTCTCCATACGAGAAAATTAGGCTTTATTGTAGAAATAATCAAAGTTTGATGATCATTTAAACTCAAAAATATTGTAATTGCGTTGGTGCAGTACCAAGATACACAGAAAAAAATAACAAATAAAGCAGTTTTAGGATTGATGCAACACTACATATAAATTAAAAAGAACTTTAAAAATCACGATTTTGACACAAGAAAGATGCCATATTTTATTTTGAAGTGGGTTACGTGATCACTTCATATAATATGGGTGCAATTATTATATTAATTTTTATGTAAAATACTACCAAACATATTTTGCTGAAATTTTTGTATATATTTTGTGGGTTAATTTCAATATTTCCTAAAATTTTCAAAGCAATTTGTGTATTTTAAATTCTCTTAAAATATGTTTGAAAAATTAGGTCCCATAATGTTCCTCCAAAACTAATTGGGTGATATTATTCATTTACATTCCCATATGTTCCACAGATCGTCTCAACAACATACTAAAATTTCATTTTGATAAAGTCATTTTTACAGCAATTATCATGCGAATGGACAGACAGACAGACAGAATGAACAAAGTAATAAACACTTTTCAACTATGTTGTAAAGTGTGAAAAACAAAAAACAGTGAAACAGATTAAATTTTCTTGTTATACAGTGGTTTAAAAAAATGTATAAATGAAAATCTATCCTAAATAACGAAGAGCAGATGAAGAAAACCATTCCTCATTTAAATGAGGGTTGGAAAAAAAATTTTCACTGGTTGGAATTTGATGGAAATGCATACACATCTTTTAGTAAAACAATTAAAAGTTTCAAAAATAAAAATAGAAATAGACAGAAATAGTAATGTTTATGTAAAATTATATAATATTTCATTATTTTATTATATTTTTAAATAAATCTGATGAGTGTTTTATTTTAATTGACTGACACATAATTTTTTTCACCAGTAAGTTATGTTGACTAATAAAATTTTAAGTGATGTACAAACTCTGTCATATAACAATATTACCTTCTTAAAGTGGTAAACAATAGAACTGTTTTTAACAATACAAGTAACTTACACGTTACATGTGAAAAATGATGCACCAATGGTTGGCGAAGTATGCTGTTCAAAAATTTGCCCAACATAACGATGTATGAAACTGGTCTTCCCAACACCTAAAAGAATATAGAAAATTTAATAATAATATTTTGAAATAATTTAAAAACATTAGAACGAAGTGGAGCACATTGGAACAATTTTCTTTTTTAATGTTTTTCTATATTTTTATAACATCAATTAAACACTGTTTGAACTACAGAAATTAAAAATTGATGTCTGATTTAGTCATTTATGATGTAGTCACATTATGATAATGTCTCCAAAATGTTTAATTACTTTTTGTTTATTGCATACAATTTAAATAGTATTTAAGTAATAATAAAGAAAGATGTCTGTGTGTGCAGTCTGGAGCGGGAAATTAAAGCGTCATATGACTATGAAATTTGGTACATATAAGTACTTCAGGATACGAATAGTTTGCCGATATTCAGACAAATCAATACCTTAAAGATCTAAAATATTATCACAGTTTCCATTTTAACACTATCAGTAAGAGCAAAAAAACTCTTTCAAACAAACTGTGAATGGAATCGATACGATTATTAGATAATTTTTGTGAATTTTTAAAATATATATATACATATATATTGTGCATTTTAAACCTCTCTAATTCCTATATTTCGAAATACAAAAATTGAGTTGTCATCCAACATTCCTTTATCTTCAACGCCTGCTTAAAATATCACAGACCACTCCAGAATAAAAATAATTTCATAAACCCATTTGTTGATTAATTATAAAAAAAATTTCTGAGACATGTCTTTGATTTTTTGAACGAATCTCACAGGCTGTCGCAAGCCCTCAGACCCCCATCTGAGGTCTAAACGTAGAAAATTTATTATTTAAGCAGCAGGTAATTTTTAATTACTTATACGTAATGGATGTTTATTTAGAACCTGAGCAAAGCCGAGCAATTTGTTCTAGTATATATATATATATATATAAGTAATTTGCATTTTAATTTTCTCATTATGGTTGAATTTCATTTTTATTTCTTTGTATTTTATAAGCAAATTTTAAGTTAGTTAATGTATTATGACTACTTCTATTCTATCATTGGATTTTCAATTTTAATATATATATATATATATATATATATATATATATATATATATATATATATATATATATATATATATATATATATATATATAAAATATATATATATATATATATATATATAAATAACTGTAACCGAAAGTTACCGTTTATATTTGGGTGGAACTGTTGGCAATATGCATGCTGGGTTGTCGCAGGTAAGGCGTGTGATAACTGATATGGGACCTCTTGAATAGGGTATAATGTATAATACGTTATAGCAAATTTGCATGGTCTTGTATGACACAATATGGGATGTACATCTGCATGTAATATGCTATTGTTTGTCATTCAGGTATATGGTTTTAGAAATAGACTTTGTTATTATTGTTCTATTATGTGTCAATATTTAAATTCTTCTTTAAGTGGAAGCTTTGTAATTTTGATAATTTATACTTGTGAACATGTTTCAAACATTATTCATACAATTTTTAACATATTTCAAACATTTACTGTAGATGAATTTCGATAGGGCTGGATCTCGACAATTATATCTTATATTTGTTTCTGTATGATGTATATTTACATCTTACAATTTGATACATTCGTATTCCTTTTTGCAATGTACCGGCTCTCCGGGAGTGTTGTCGCGACGTAAAGCATGCTTAACCGGGGTGAGGGGGTCACAACTCCCCCCGGCCATCTTTTGGTATATTGTTTCCATCCATACCTCTTTTCTTTTTGTCAATATTTTAATCCTCTTTTTAGTGCAGCTTTGCGCCTTTTAAGTGTGATTTCAGATGATTTTGTAATGTAGTATTTCACGGTGTTTTAATATTATATATATATATATATATATATATATATATATATATATATATATATATATATATATATATATATATATATATTTATATATATATATGTATATATATATATATATACATATAAATATTACATCTATCACATCTAAAAACTGACAACTGAAGTCTTAGTATAGGTTAGGGAAAGTATAGGTTTTTCAACTTTTTTCTTTTTTACATTTAAAGTATTAGTATATGTACTTGGTTGGCGATATTGTATCCGCTTCCGGGAGTGTCGTCATGACATAAAGCTGGCTAAACCGGGAAGTGGGGGTCACAATCCCCCCCGGCGAAATTTTGATACAATGTCATTCTTCTTTTTTCTTTTTCTAATTATTGAGTTATATATATATATATATATATATGTATATATATATATATATATATATATATATATGTATATATATATATATATATATATGAGAATGCAATTTCGAACTGACCGCCATTTTTTGTGTGGTTTCGATTGATTGTTCTCTATTCTTGATCTCTTGTCTTGAGCTGATTATTATTGCCTATTCTCATTTTTGCAGAGTTTTATTTACTTTTATATACTTTTAATTGTGATTTTTGAATCCTAATATTCTTCTCATCCCCCTTTCCAATGTAGTGATATGTAACCTTCTATCTTTATCCTTAGACTTGGCTTATAGTTACTCATTTGTAACAGATATGCTAGAGATGGGTTTTTTTGTACATACAGTAGTTTATGCATAATTTTCGATTAAAATCCTTCAATTTTTATTTATATATATATATATATATATATATATATATATATATATATATATATATATATATATATATATATATATATATATATATATATATATTTATATATATATGTATATATATATATCAGGGTGCAAAATAAGCAAATATTTTAGTAGCAAATTGCTAAACAAAATTTAATTTGTGTAGCAGTTTCGACATTTTGACTAGTAGTTCATAACTATATATGAGATTTTAACCGGTTTGGAAATAAAGAGAAATATGCAAACATGAGAGGGATAAAACTAAAAATTCTAATTCATATTAAATCTTACCAATGATTTTCATTATAGGACCTTTCGGGTGTTTTATAATAATTGTTTTTCAAGATATCATAATAAAATTCATTTATGATGAAGCACTTAAGTACTTTTGAGGAATTCACTTATCATGAAGCACTTAAGTACTTTTGAGGAAATCACTTATCATGAAGCACTTAAGTACTTTTGCGAAATTCATTTATCTCCATAACACTTTAATTATTAAAGATTTTTTCAGCTTTAATTTTTTGCCATGATTACAGATTATTTCTTAATATATCTGTTTCTTTCTGAAGTTTTCTCATCTTTATCTTTTTATTTTTTACTTCCAAGCTGAAGCATTTATTTATTCCTCTTTTATTTTTAGAAGGCCGGTCAGTAATTTTTCTTTAATTTAGGGGGTCTTATCAATGATTTTCAGCATTTTTTAATTAATTTATATTCTTGTATTTATCTTTTGATCATTTACTCTATAATGTTTCACTTATTGCAATCATGATAATAAAGTTTTTTTTCGCGTTATATTAAAAAACAGACATTATGAATTTAGCAACTATTTCATTTAATATTTCCCCAATAGGTTTATTTCATAAAAATTAAATTCTTTATCCTTTTAGGGAAATTTAATTATTTTAATATTTCAATGTTTCTGAATTTAAAAAAAGTCGTTTTGTATCGCTAAAACATACCATTCTATTGCAATACTCAAATTTTCCGATCAACAGGAGAAGGGTTGTGAACTACTCTTGGCCATGGGTAAATTGAAAATCGAATCGATTTAACTTTGAATTGATAATAATTGTTAACAGTTAGCACTTCTGAAAACATAACTAAGCTGTAAATATTTTAAACATTCATACATTTTTAGTGTTTTACATTGTCGATGACGGATTAATAACTTTAAACAGGGTATAATAATCTATAATAAGAAATCAGGAATTTCTCTGAGCGAGACTTTAAAAAATTTGAAATTCTCGATATCTAGCTTTAAAATTAATAGGAAGTATATAAGGGATAGTATCCTTCAAATGCGCTATTTTAGCCAATATCCCCCCCCCCCCCTTCATATTTTCTGTATGACTGTTTATGGACTGTACATATGCAGGTTAAAGTAGAACAATAATACATAACATTGAAATATTGACAATTCAGCTTGGAAAGGCATTCTTCCATCCCCAAGGTTAATGCAATGTATTTGCGCTAGGAGCCCAGATTTAGTTCACTTGTGCTGGTCCCAAGTCACAGCGTAATAACAAAACTCTTTCATTTAGATTAATTCTTTTTATTTATCATGATGAAAAATTTGCTATAATGAATATTTAACCAATAAATAAATTCATAAGCCATAAATAGTGGAAGCGAGTTTCAAGCATCATTTTTATTTTAGCAAGTGATTTTAATTCCATTTTCGTATCCACTTTAGGGAACCCTTCTAAATTTGAGGCAGATGTATAACTGATAAAAAATCTATTAGTACAGTATGCAAACATGGGGGCAGTCTGGGTCCATGAATATAAGCAAGGCAAAGACTCTGAACTGGGGTATGACTCAAAACACATCAATGATTATAAGGAGAGAGAAGGTAGGAATGTGGATTGTACTCATTCCCAGCTGCAAATGCAATAAATTTTGATCGGCTAGTTGAGAAAAATTACAGAGGAGCCATAATAGTAGCGAAGTGATGGTTAACAGATTTTCTCACTTGACAGGAGGGATTGCTTATGGAGAAGAGTCATTCTAGGCTATCACAGAGTCTGTCTGGTAGTCAGGATTTTGTTAATAGCCATGTGGTGACTGGTGAGTGGGAATATTAAGCTTCAGAGAAGGATGCTTGTAATAAGGAGCGATGCATGAACACTTGTAATAAGGAGCAATGCACGTTTGCAGAAATTTTTTTATTTCACTGTTGTGAATTATTTTTTGTGATTTTTAAAATTATGTTGCAAAATGCAGTGAATTAATTTTTACATCACAAAACACAAATTCTCATGATTTGCAACTGCTTATTTTACACTCTTATATATATATATATATATATATATTTAATTTAACTAATTTAAATTTTCTTTTATATTTTTATCACCAAATATAAACATTTAGTTGTAAAACAATTATTTACTTTTGTAATATTTTAAATTCTACAGCATCTTTTCTTACCTTTCAATAATTTAAATTTTAAAACATTTCATTTAATGTTGAAAAGTTTAATTTTTAATGTTCACATTTTAAATAATTTTATATTTTGTATCCCCAAATATAAACATTTAGCTTTAAAATAATTACCTACTTTTGCAACATTTTAAATTCTACAGCATCTTTGTTTACTTTCAATAATTTAAATTTTAAAATATTTCATTTAATGTTAAAAAGTTTAATTTTTAATGTTTTTGTTTAACTTTTAAATAATTTTAAATATCTAAACATTTATGATATGCAACAATCTCCTATGGCTTAGCTTTCATTTTTAGCTGTCTTTTAACAAGGACAATAAAAATTTCAATATAATCTTCAATTCGCAAAAGAACTTTTCTTGTTATGCAGTGTTTTTCCTTCTCAAGACTTTGTTTCATTATCGTAAAATTCATATTTTTTAACATACAGACCAACCAACCAAATGACTAAAGTACGGCTGTCATTATATCATTGTTGTATTATAACAATCTGTAACTGTAAAGTAAATATGATGCAGATTACATTGTAGTCTTTCATTAAGGCATATATGCTGTGACAGCATGACTACATTTGATCCTTTTAAAAATTTCCTTTCCCCTAACTTATTTGGGAACCGTTTGCATAAAATTTTAAATGCATACAATTTAATAAAAAACACTCACTATAAAGATATGCATAAGAACTTGTAATTACAAATTAAGAATACCTTGGGCACCAAGAATCACAACTTTAGCTTCTGGTATGTACATTTTGATCACTTCTACTCATACTGAAGCATGCAAATTAAATGCAACATAACTACAAAATGAAAATTTATAACTAAAGTTAGTATAGAATTAACAAAGCATTCAAATGCATAAAAAGAAAAGGGCCATTCTATAATAAACATTACTTCAAAACTGTGAGAAAAATGCCCAATAATAAAAATATATATGACAATTTATCATGCAGGTTCAAACTCATATCACAATAAAGCAAAACTGATCAATATAAATATTTCATTAAAACTTAAAAGTCATGCTTATGAACATTGAAAACAGGATGCAAAACACTGACACTTGTACACGGCTGAATACTTATTCAAAGTTAATAATATTCAGTATACAAGAATTTGACAGGCCATACATATGAAATGAGAAATACAATCCTAAAATAAAGTCATCTACTAAAGGAGTCGACTAATACAAGAAAAACTACCTATTTGTTGGGCTTATTTGATATTTAAAAGTGTATCGTCACAATACAGCATTCCACACCAGTTTCCAATGTGCAATCAAGCTTAACAGGCACAATCATCTAGTTCACATTTACATCCAGACTTATTAACACATCAATATCAAACGAAACAGTAATGATGAAATAAGATAATAACTTCTCTGAAACATTTCTAATAAACAAACTTCATAATTTACCTTCCTTTCATCGGAAAATGCCTTCTATTTAATATATTTGTTTACAGCTTCCTTTTAAAAACAAACACAAATGAAACAACAATAAGAATTTGTTATTTAGTTACAGTGCTCTTTAGATCAAATGTCAACAAAAAAAAAAAAAAAAAGTAATTAGCTTTTTATCAAACGTTAAGTTCAAACATAAAATATTCTAAATATCACGAAGTTTACAAAAAATGAATATGAAATTTTTTTTTACGTTTATTGTAAATTTTGTTACATATTTAAAGTTAGTACATTATTTGTTTAATGTAAATGGCAATGTGCGGTATCTTTCGACGTTGTTCCGGTTAAATTTGTTTTGCGGTTAAATAAATATTGAAAAATGTCTTATAAACGAAAACTAGAAGCTCTTGATTATAAAGATGCAGAAAAATTTAACGTATTTTCTGATGAAGAATTTCGTAAATTGGTTGTATTTCTTGAAGATCAAGTTATACGCCAATTTCCGATAGAAGATAGAGCTCCTCTTCGCAAAATTTCTGCTCCAGAATGGGAAGGAGCATTTAAATCTTATTTGGAAGCTATTGCATGCCCATTTTCTGAAAGGGAAGAAGTGGCCGATTGGCTTTTGGGTCTAGCTATTAGATTAGAATATGAAGATAATGTTGATAAGTACAAAAATGTTACAGCAGACGTCATAAGTCAAAAATCCACCAATGTACCACAAGTAAGGCCATTTTGTACAAGTTGTTTAAGATTTCCCATTTGATAGGACTTGTATTTTAAACCATCAATAGCTAGTTATCTTTAAAAAATCATTTGGGCAGTTGAGTTCAGAGGAAAACATTACTTCTGTCTAAAATCTCTGAAAGTAATATTCTGCACTAGGAATATTTTGTTAAATTTATTTCTCTTTTTAAATTTTTTTTATATGTTTTCCCATCTGCTTTTTAATCTGTGTTTCCATCTGTGCTTTTTGGATTTAGCTATTAGATTAGAATACGAAGATAATGTTGATAAGTACAAAAATGTTACAGTAGAAATCATAAGTCAAAAAGCCTTGCTGTTTAGCTCTTATCAGATTTACTAATGTAAATAAAAAGAATTCTGTGTTTCTCATTTATTCAATATTTTAATCCGGATTCAATTTATTGGTTCTATTTTAATTAAGTTTGTGTATTGACGCATTTTACAGTTTAAAAAGCATGGAGACTTCTCAGCTCGAAGTTTGGTTACTGAAATTTCTATTTGATACCAAATGCTGTTTGTGTGTTAAGACTGCTTACTTATGCTGTAGTTTGAAATTACATTAGGTAATGCTTACATTTGGTTTGAGAAAATTTGAAAAGAAAGAGATTTTATTAAATGATATGCATATTGCATGTTGACTTGAATAACATCACAACTAAAAAAATACTAATTTTGAGTTAATGCCATATTTGAATTACTGAAGATCAAAACTATGGCCATGCAGAGTGACGTTTCCATTGTTGCAAAACTCGCTACTAGAAAACACATATATCATTAGTGTAATGAACCAGTTTTGAACCAAATCAGCCATGAACAGTATTACTTTATAGTTTGTACAGGGCAGTTCATTTCAATAACATTTTTAGAAAATTTAAAAAGCAAATTTGGCCAAGGGTTAGTCAAGAACAGAAACATAACTCAAATAAAATATTCACAGATCAAGCTTTGTGAAATATTTGAGCTACAAAAGTGATACAATTTAAAGATAAATATAGAGACAAAGAGGAGGCAAAATACTACAACTCAAAGAACCACAATTTTTTAATCAACAAGAATCACAGAATTCGAAGTGTGTTTTCGTTCCAGCCACTAGGTGGGTTCCTAGGGGAATAAAATAAATTTGAACATTTTTTGCATCATTCTAAAGAATATAGGTAACTTTTTTACCAAGGACAGTTTCCTTCAACGGTCAATGAGTTGTTCTCTTAAAGATTGAAGTTTTTGTTTTCCATGTTTTTGCTCATACTGAAAAATGAGCTTTTGTTTTTTAGTTGACATTTTTGTATAACCGACATGCAATATATGGTGATGCTATCAAGATAGAGGGTAATTTCTAAGGGAAACAAAACAATTATATTTGTTTCATATTGAAATAAATAAAATTGAAAATATGTCTATATGTGTGTTTGTTTCATCATTACAAGAGAACAGCTGTGCCGAATTTCATGAAATTGTGCGGATAGCCAGGAAATAATTACATTTAAAATTTAGTCCATGTTTCTAGAACCAGGAGTTATCGAGATATTAATAAAAAACAAACCTCCCATAAACATAGCATTATGCAGATGATTTTTTTTTATCCCCAATATATTTGAAGAAAAATATATGTTGCTTAGCAATGGAATTAAATCCAAGATATTTATAAAACAGATAACTTTATTAAAACTCTCCAATTTAAATAAAATATAAAGATATTTTTAATTACATCCACACCGGAACATGTTTTCTTGAACATACACATACATTCAACACCGGAACACGTTTCACACTCTAATCCAATTAAATCTACAAAATTCTACTTATCTACTGAAAATTTGCGTAAAATGTTAATGTACATGAATTACGAGGAATTGTTTTAAATATTTATTCCAAAAAGTGTACGTGTCCAAATCTTTGTAAAATCGATCGAAAAAGATCTCTGACAACAAGAATTAACGAATTCAATCGAAAAAGGTCTTATGAAATACACACAAGACTATTGAAATACTTCCTGCCTATTAAAATGCAGATTCCCAAACAGTTGCACGCTGATTAGATATCCGTTGGTCACCAGTAGTCGTGGGCTACCAGATTGGCGACGGAATGAAATTGCAACCCGAAGAATCGCGCCAACTTGGCATGGGATCGTACTTTGAAAAATGAGTGGGATCTATTTTCAGGATCAACCTATAAATTTTATCAGAATTGCATTTTTAACTGGATTATATCAGTTAAGGCCTTTGGGCTTAAAGATTATGTGAAAATTATTAGCATTTTCAATTTTTCATATCATCTTTTTTTTTTTTTTGCAAAGACTTTTCAAACACATATATTGTGTTTAATCGATTGTTGAAACAGAATAAAAGTAGTACTGGTATATCTTCTAATACTATTTTAGCGCATTCATTTTGGCATAAAATGATTTAATTTCATATTTTTTATAAATTTGTTTACAAGCGGGACCAGGATGTTTTATTCTTCAGATCTGCACATGAAGATACTATAGCGAGAACAGATATATTCTTATACTTTTTAGGAAAATTAAATTAAATATTTTATAGAATATTTTAAATTAAATTATCATTTAAAATACTATAAGAATTTGTACATAATTATGAATTTTAATTTTCTTTATATTATATATTTCGTACAAAGAACGGGTATACTGTTAGTATGAAACAAATCTAAAATCTAAAGTCAATCATATGAAAGGTTTACAGATCAAGGTACGTTAGAGCTACCTTCATAATAAGTGTTGTAGCTGTTACTTGTGACAAAACAAATTCTTTGTACTTGATATGTGCATGCATATGAAAATTAAATCACTATAATTGTTCCTAGGGCCTTTCAAACCGTCTTTAACAGTTCGGAAGCAGTGTGTATCAATCAAAAGATGACTACAACTACCCTTACAATCACATAATCTGAAATATTATAATTTTCATCAGATTCCAACAGTTTTTGGAGAAAACACTTATAATCTTGAAATAATTGTATATTTAAAAATCTAAAGTCCTCTAACTTAACTCACTACAATGTCTAGGCATCATCTGGAAAGAAATTCTTGATTGTTCTCTAATTAGCAAATGATAATAAAATGACTCTCACCATATTTTGTTCATCTTTAAAAGTCTATAAAAATATGTTGTTTTTTGTAATTTATTTTAACCTGCATATTTTGATACATTATATTTAACCTGCATATTTTGATATTTAGACTGTTTAGCCTTCATGTAAATAAAAGCAAAATTCCAGTACAAAAACTTCTGGGGGGGGTCTTTTTTTTTTTCCAGGTTATTTTTTGCAAATATTTAAAAATCATTAAATTTTTCAAATTTTAAAATGTTTCCCATAACTTTTCGAATTGTTGATTGAAATTTAAAAATTTCATAATGTCAAACATTAGTTTTGCAATAGGTGCAAAAGTTAATGAGACAAAATTAATAGTATAGGTGAATGTGCATTAAATATTGCTAAGCAAATTGTGTCATATTATAGTACAAAAACTTCATTATTGCGATATAAAATTTGTTTATAGTTTTCAAGCAAATATCTTGTATTTATTTCACATTAAATATAAAAAAGTGAATTCATGCCTGGTACGTTAGCTAAAGAAAAATCTAAAACTGCTGAAGTAATATAAAAGATTTTAGCTAAACTGCTAAAGATTTTTTTTCTCAGTATAATCTTTATAACCATTAAACAAAGGTGTAGACAGGATCTCAGTCAGAAAAAAAAGAGTTAGCAATCAAATGAAGGGTTACAGTGCAAGATTGTGTTTTGTCAATGTGGACTCTGGTAATTATTGCCATTGTAATTCTTTAACCAAGAAAAGAGGAGGTTATTGCCTTAAACCCTCCTGCCAATACCACCAGCATGCTTGTTTTTAACTATTATGAATTTAGTATAGTTTGTTTTACCATATTAAATACTCAATTGTTTTTATAGGTTAAAGCAAAAAATCCTCTGGACAATTTGGACTTCGAAACTACTGAATTCAAAGGTCATGTAAAGTCTCTTGCCCAGCTGCTTGGTGTAGCTTCCCATCCTGATCATTTAGAAACATTAAGTGCTATTTGTACTGTAATCCAAAATTCATTTTCAAAAGAAGCATTGGAAAGTCAGCAAAACAAGAAAAAAGATGGAAAACCTTCTCCTGTTATGGATATGCCATTGGGATTTGAAACAAATGATCCAGTCCTTGACAAAGCAGCTAAAGTTCTTAGACTATGTTTCATTCATGATTTGAGAGACCTTCAGACTAAAATCAATGAAACTATTGTCGCTGTTCAAAACATTACTGCTAATCCAAAAACAGATACTCGTCTTGGTAAAGTAGGGCGTTAAATGTTGATACATTCCTATATTCTAATTAGCTTTAAAAGGCTTGAAAATATGGAAACTATCAATAAAAGGGTTATTTAAAAAAATTGTTATTTTATTAGTTCATTACTCTTGCACCAAACAAACCTCTAAAACAGAATTGTATGTTTTAATTATGCTATCCATTTTGAGGTCCCTATTGAAAAAATCTATATAAATGAAAGTTAGTTCTGTAAGCAAATCCTCAGTTGACTGATTTTTCTTAAAATTTCTGCATCCATGTTCTGCATTCAAGTTTTTCTGCCTAGGAGGTTAAGATATATATTTTTAAAAAAAAAAGCATTACCCCTTCTATGAAAATAACATTAAACAGATGATTTTTTTCTGAAACTATATCTGAAAAAATTATATTGTGTAAACTTTCATTCTCTAAAATATGTTTTAGTTAATTGTATTGATGAGTCAAAAGATTTAAATTTAATTTATTCTATCTAAATAACACCAAAATTGAAAAAAAAAATTAATATATTTTCCACTTGTGTTTTATCAGTTGCTGTTGCAGAATAAAATATAGCTGATATTTTCAATTTCTTAATATCACATAGCATAAACACAATATATGAGTTTAAAACTCTTTTCCAGATTAAAATAAATAACGTGAAAAATTTAAAATATCAATAATTCTCATAATCTTTAAGCCTTAATTGATAATTCAGTCAAAAATGCAATTCCAATGATGTTTTACAGGCATTTCTTTTTTTTTTTAAATCAGAAAAGATGTAATAAAATTGTCTACTGCATAAACAAATTAAATTTAATCCCGTTGCTAAGGGACATAATATATTTTTCTTCCAATAAATTTTCAATAAAAATACCGTCTGCATAATGCTATCTCTGTGGGAGGTTTGTTATTCAATGATATCTCAGCAACCCCTGATCCTTGAGACTGGAAACATGGACTACATTTTAAGTGGGACTTTTCACGACTACTCACAACATTTTATTAAATTTGGTGCAGCCGTTCTACCGTGATGATGAGACAAACACACAAATAAACACAGATTTTCAATTTTATTTATATAGATTATGCTGATTCTCTAAACATACTATATATATTGCAAAATCTGGTTGATTTTTAACATGCAGACACCTAGCTTCTTAAACTGATAACTTTCTAAAAAAATAACAGAATGAATGTGAAACAGTCACAGCAGCTTGCCGGCCAAAGCTAAATTAATGTTATACACCCTGTCATTTGATGGGTTTAACATATAGTATGATGTAATATATGGTTTGAACTATTAAACCATTCTGTAAGCAATGCTTAACTGAATATTCAGCCACTAAAATATTTATCAAAATCAAACAAAGGGAAGCCTCTCATTTTTTTTTTTGCATGAATGAAAAGAGCAATCTGGTGTAATATGGCAATTATTATATAAAATAGTCATGGGAACATTTTATGGTTTTGTCATCTCAGATGCATCATTAAATTATTTTCCAAGCAGCCTCATGGCTAAGGACTTACATGCACATGATATGATTTTTTTCACTTCTCTTACCAAAAGTACTTGCAGTTCAGTTCACCTATATTGTAAAATTTGTAATCATTACTTACACATTCTCATGAAATGATGAATGTGATAGTATGATGTGACTATGTGATTCCATATGATATCTAATGAAAAAACATTAATAAAAGCATAAGTTAAAATTATTTCCTAATATAACTATTATAAAAATAACGGTAACCTATATTTGCATTAATATCTAATAAACATACTAACATTATAGCCCCTTTTCATCCATGGGTTTGTCAATCCTGCATATTTGGAAAGAGCCTTATGAAGTTTAATACAAAAATATTTTTTTTCTTTTCATTGACCTAAAGCCTTGGAAAGTTTAGTACAAAGAAAATGTTTTTCTTTTCATTGGCTTGAACTCGACAGTCATGCGACAGGACAAATACTTTTCTAGATTTCCCCCAACCCACCTCCCAATTTTTTCGGACAACTCAACTGATAGAATTATCAACCCAACCAAACTTCCATAGATGGATGTGTATCTAGACTAAGAAATGAATTTTTAGCAGATATTTTATCACTAAGTGAAATGTGCATGGAGAAAAAGTGTATACTTCTACCAATACTATCTTTCTGGATAATTAATTGTTAAACCCAAGACCTACTGTAGCTCTAAGTTAATAGCTTAATCATAATTACCTCTTCCCCATTATTAATAAAAACCGGCACAGATTTTCATGCCTATAAAATTACTGAGTGACAAATACATCAATTACTTCCTGTGCTCACCTCTTGTAGTTTTACTCTAAATGTCACCATTTTACTGAACTGTTTTATAAATGAATTTCTGAACTGAACTATTGTAATTTAGACTTGTAACTTTCACCTCAAGGCTGCATTGTATCCCTTCACTGTTCTAACAATTCGACTGTGGATAGTTCTAATACTTTGTTATTTGACTATGAAATTAAGAATGGCTATGGAGTTGTCTTTGTTCCAGTGGGAATATTTCACTCATAAGTTTTAATAGCTAAAATGAGGAAGAAGAAATCTGAATTTTGCCTACTTACACTCTACTGATAATTTTGTCTGATGGTTGGAATAGTGGAGTAAGCAAGAAGGATTGGAGGTCATAATCATCTTGACAGGGAAGTTATATTAGTTTCGTCTAAGGGCCATCCACCAAGTTACTCTATGTCCTAGGATTAGTCGGGTGGCCTGGGCTTTCGACACTCCTTAGCGGATTCCGACTTCCATGGCCAGCGTCCTGCTGTCTGGAGCAACCAACACCTTTCATGGGGTCTCATGAGCGTCTCGCATCGGGCGCCGTAACCCGGCGTTTGGTTCATCCCACAGCACCAATTCTGCTTACCAATAGTGGCCCACTGGGCACTCTCATCCGAACGTCCGGCCTTCGATCGAGCAAGGCGGACTTCTCACCCATTTAAAGTTTGAGAATAGGTTGAGATCGTTTCGGCCCCAATGCCTCTAATCATTTGCTTTAGCGGATGAGACTGATCAAGACGAGCGCCAGCTATCCTGAGGGAAACTTCGGAGGGAACCAGCTACTAGATGGTTCGATTAGTCTTTCGCCCCTAGACCCGGATCTAACGATCGATTTGCAGGTCAGAACCGCTGCGGACCTCCACCAGAGTTTCCTCTGGCTTCGTCCTGTCCGGGCATAGTTCACCATCTTTCGGGTCCCAACGTGTACGCTGATACTCCGTATAGGAAATTGAAATCTGGCACTAAATCACTCTTCTCAGCCCCTCCTCATTAGTGGGGAAATTGCATTCGTTTTCCATAGGATCCATATTGGATAATGAAATCCAGTACTACACACACCATTTGGTCATATCACCCCCCGCCCCTCCAAGTTCCCGACTACGTCTATGGATTGGAACAAGGCATAAATAGAAAAATGATGCACCATTCAGCTGTATCGAGGATACACTGGACCCCTTTCGTCAGTGCTAAGAAACCTACAAACCCGAATTGTAGCGTAACCAAAAAATTGGAGGAGGGGAAATAAAATATCTTGTTTTCCATTTCTTCAAAAATCGTCTCTAGAATTTCAATGGGTTCCTGGGATCTAAACTAACCACTAAATCCCACGATACTACCGAACCCGAAGACAAATGGACATACGTTCTTCCAAAGAAGTTCTAAAAATATAAATCCAAAATACCTATCTAAAAATATAGAGCAGCACTTTCATAGAAATACTGAGTATGAAATACAATCTATGTATAGGGAGTATTCACTGACGTCACGTTGCTCCTAGCAACGAATCAGCAGTTTCATTCGCAGTACGAACGAACGTAAATGGTTGCATTGGCTACTACGGCAAAAATTTACAATATATGTTGTTTTTCGTCTAATGAGAGAAAATTGCAAACAAATGCTTATATTTTACGTTGCTGAGGATGCTTTTGCTATAGATTGCAAATTTTGTAGTAAAAGAATCGATATTTATGGCCGAAAATTAGTTAACATTGGCATGGCTAGTGTGACTGATCAAGTAAAAATTTTCAGTGGTTCTTCATAACTGGCAGTAATCTTCAGTATTTAGCGGTGGCAAAAATGGATTATTCACGTACTCTTCCGGTCAATGGAAAAGAAAATCTGTAATGCCCCCCCCCCCCCCCAAGAAACATAAAAACATATAAGTATAGCTGATAAAATCTGTTCACGAGAGACTATTTTATAGAAAACTCGACTTTGATCTATAGCACAAATGTAAAGTAAAACAGGTACAACAGTATTCTATGCTTTATGCAAAAAGGGCATTAGAAAAACAGAACTCGATCGTTGTGGAGGAGACGAAGCCCCCCCCCCCCCCCCCCCAGAGACATTTCATATAAACTTAGTTTGTATTAGTGTTTATGTGACAGCATTTAAATATATTTATATAGGGCAAATAGTATTTTTACCTCCCGACCAAAAAGTCCTGAAAGACTGCCGATCGTGGTCGACTTTCCGTGTTTCAAATAAAAGAGATTGATGAAAGAAGTAAACACTAAACAACTCAACTTTGCACTGTTGATTTCAGAATTCTGAGCAGTTTCGTGTTTTGGTCTGATCAGTCAATCGTATCTGTCAATAATGTGGTCAATATTCGCTTCGTAGCAATTTAAAACTATTGTGAGTTAATCGAAAAATAAGTTTAACATATGTATTATTTACGTTGTTATCGATTTCTTGTTTTGTTACTTATTTATTTTGCAATATTTTCTTGTTTCGGTAAAATTGCTAATGGCAATCGAACCTCTATTCAACACGGTTGCAAAATTCGTTTAAAAACTTCCTTTTTTACAAATCAGTTAATTGTAGATAGATTTTGTTATCATTTTTTAAACTGATGCAGCAGTAGAATGTTATTATATTTATTAAATGCGGTGTTATAATTGTTTTAATTGCTTATATTTTACCGATTCAAGATTATTGAATTCAAGTACGATATGTTTAAACAGTCAAATTACGAGGTGTATAAAGTTATCACTTATCAAGTATAGTCGCTGTTGTTTTATATTGTGAATTAGCTTCGGACAGTCGCTACGCTCAAAACCGCTTTGACCAGTGTTTGTTTAGGAAATGTTATGACAATTATCTCAGTATAAGAAGTCAAGTCTGCGTTATATTAAAAAAAAATGGAAGTATTTAAAATAGATTTTGGGGATATCTGTAATTTTGTATTTACCGAATTAATGTAGTATTAACCAGAAATGTTTGAAACTTTTTAATAACCTTCAAAATTTTAAAAATAATTAAGTCTTAAACCTGCTCCTGATTGTTAAGCTATTGAAAACTATACGTAAATCGAATAAACCATTTTCGAGTTATAAGCTAGTACAGATAAATATGTAAACATGGTTTTTTTTTTTTATTTTCCTTGTGGGGCTTGTGTGTCATGACTTAAAACATCAAGAATATATACGGGACTAGACATCATTGCCAGAAAAATATTTCATAAAAATTGATCACTTGTTTCAGACGATATTTCTTTAGAAAGCCTCTTTTTAAATTTTTTGTTTTGGCCAATTTTGAAAATAAAGCACCTGACATTTTGCCCCCAATTTTACTTAAGTCCTTGCTGACTGTGTCTAACCCTAAAATTTAAGTTGCTTTGGCATTATTTCATAGTACTCTTGTTTCAGCAAATAATCGAATTACTGAAACCACCGTTTCCATATTTGAAATAAACCCTGTAGAATTTGAGATTTTCTATTTTCACAGCATACTAGTTGTTAAAATTTTTACAGCTCAGTACTTTACACAGCTAGTATTAAATGTTTTATGATGCTTGTTGCAATATTGCTATTGAAAATTCTAATTTTTAAGTAGTTTTTCCAATTGCATAATTTCAAATTTGCCTGTGAGGCATTTAATCAACGAGGTTATCAAGGAAACACTGAGATATTCTCTCCCATTCCCATAGAAGAGCAGTTTCCAGCTATTGAACTGATTCTGGGTTTGATGAGCGACCAGCAACTATTCTTCTTAGAATGTTCCAAACATGATCGATTGAGTTCATGTCTAGGGAACATGCTAACCAATCTATTTAAAGGATTCCTTCGTCGAAAAGAAAGACGTCCACCAGCTGAGAACGATGTGGCTAGTGTTAGCATCCATGAGAATTAATCCATCCCCGATTGCTGCAGCGTTTGAAACCAAAAAGGTCTGACGATCTCATGCCTATATCTCTGAGTCATCAGTGATCCATTCCTGATGATGTACACATCTGTATGACCATTAATAGAAATACCAATCCAGGTCATAATTCCACCTCCTCCAAATTGGAAACTTTCCTTCACAAATGCAAAATTATTCCTAGTGCCATGTTCTCTCCAAATGATAATCCGCGTATTGTCAGGTTGTACACTAAAGTGGGAGTCGTCTGAGAAGAGAACATGGTTTCATTCATTTCGTCTCCATCTGAAATGCTCTTGTGCTCACCTTCTGCGGGCAGCATGGTAGCCCGCTGTTAAAGAAACACAAACTATAGGTCTGTGAGTATACAAACCAACATGATGGAGGCAGTTTCAAACACTTTGAGTTGAAACGCTGGTGCCAGTAGCCTTCCGAAGGTGCTATTGCAAACGAGTGACGTTCATACTGCTATTACTTCTGGCTGTTGGGGTTAAATACCTGTCCTCATTTTGTGTAGCTACATGCCTACGACCTTGTCCTGGCCTTCGTCTAACATTTTCAGTTTCCAAAAACTGATCCCAGAGTCTGCAGATGACACTTTGGGACATTCCAAGGGCTTCCACTATAATGGGTTGTTTTTGACCTGCCTCTAAATGACCGATGGCCCTCCAGGCTACCAATTTGGCTAAATCATGTTATTGAGACATCATATTCACTGCTACGAAGCATTGAACGCATGTCAATTGTTTCTAATCTCTTCCTACGTAAAGAATGCTGCAGATCACTTTTTACTCCTTATCTAAAGCACATAATTTTCATATTCTAAAGTTTCTAAACATGATAATTTTCCTTTTTAATATCTTATCTTTCATTTTTATTAAAAAACTAGTTGATTATATGGCTGTATCATACTGAACTCACAATATCCCCTAATAGTTTTGAACAGTGTAGTCTAAATTTGAAAATGTACTTTTATTTTCATAAATTATTTGTAATTAATTAAAGTTCTTAGTTGTATTAGGTAAAATTGTCTTATCTCTAATATTATGCTCATTAAAGTGGTCTGAAAAGTAAATGTTATAACTATCATTCTTGTATACAATCTGTGATGCAGCGGCATGTGCTGGGACTCTAAAATAATCTTTGGTAACAATGTGTTCCTGGGAAGGTCATACCCTCCCCCATCCAGCATTCCATTCAGAGAAATTATATTGTGGGAATTATGAGAATCCTCCTCTTTTCTCAAAATTTTTCTTAGAGACACTACAGCTGTCATGTGTTTAACAATCGTTTGATCTGGTTTTCATTAATTATTGACAAAAGAAAGTTTAATTTTCAAATGTTGAAATTCAAAATATTATTTTGGTGAATTGAAATGAAAATTTCACATATCTTTCTTAATTTCGTGCATGCTCTGCACCTTAATTTATCAAATATTTTTAGATCCCTTATGTGAATTCTTGTTTGAACTACCATAGTAATGTTATAAAGTCCTAACTCAAATTGTACTGCATGCATTTTGGTAAATTTTTCTTTTGTAAAAACCTAAGAATATGCTATTTAGCCCCTATAAATTGACACATGAGTGGATTTTTAAGGAATGTAAGCAAAAGGTACAGCTTTAATACCTGTATAGTGTCATTTTCACTTTCTCATACTATAGAACATAGTATAGAGAAAGGATTGTTTTCACAGAAATATTTGATTTCGAGATTCTGATACCAATATATGTTTTAAGACCGCCTTAACACATTTTAAATATTTTTAGAGTTCAGTCTATGGTCGATTTCTTGTGTACTCAATAGTTTACACAAATATTAATAGGTTTTTACAAAGCTTTATTATAACAAAATTTAGAACTAGATAGAATTTTTGAAAGTCGAACAAAAAATTTTATATTTTCTTAGCATGGTAGAATAGGACAAAAATTGACATAATTATTGTAATGCCAGAAATGTAAAATATTAAAGATTTGGAGGGATTAAGAAATGATGAAGCAAGATATCCCCACGCTAAGCACATTGGTGGTAACATACAGGTGGCCCTATGTCTTACATACCACGCCCCATGTCTACGGATCAGCTTACATACCAGCACGTAGACTGTCGGAAGGTATATAGGTATATATATGAGGTATATATACAACGAAAGGAAGGTATATATACAACGGAAGGATGGTATATATATGAGTTCAAGCTGGGGGTCAAGACAGTTGCTTGTTGCTCGGAGTTGGTGAGCAGTTGGAGTCCAGTCAGTCTGTTGGAGATGGACATGAATGCAGAGCAAGGCAGTATAGCAGTATTTTAGATGTGTGTGTGATGAGTTCGGAGAGCTCTGGTGTTGAAAAAGTAGATGGTGAAAAACCCGGCGATTCTTCAAATATGTGAACGATCTTATCAGGTACATTTTAAAATATATGAGGATTAATTCAAATGTGGTGTTTTTATAAAAAAATCTAATTAATGCGTCCCACCCAGTGTTCCAACCAAATATTACTAAGTCTGGCATTACATCTCGGTAATTACTTAACTAAGTATCAGAAGAAGAAGAATAGTAATTGTAAGATTAAAGGTTATGATGTAAAATTGATTATGTATGCTAAATAAAATGTAGACTGTTCTAATTACCCTTATATCTTATTTGTGAATTTCTATAAGATTATTATATTACCTAATCATCCGTTATGCTGAAAATAGGTGGGTTTTGCGCCCATCAAAGCAATGTACTAACCCTACTAATGACTGTAGTTAATAAGTTAAATGATGTAGAGTTACCCTTTTTTAAGATAAGTAATTAACTAAACCAATACGATTCATAATAAATCGGCACAATTATGCATGAGAGGAGTTATTTTTATGGATCAATGATCACAAAACATAACCATTTCAATCATTATATTGAAAAATAGTCACAATATAAACTTTGTGTTTGTGAAATCATTAGCCATCCCTTGGGGAGGGAGGGGGGGGGGAGTTACCCCAAGGAGGCTATATCGTCAAACTTGGTACCAATCAAAAAATTTTCAAGTGTAATATGCTATGTGATTATTTGAACCAATAATACAAATTTTTCAATTTTTTTTCTTGCCAAATTTGCAAAGAAAAAACTATTTAAAAATGGATTCTGGTATGAGAAAGTCAAATTGAGCCACACTTCAGAAATTAAGTGGTAGATTTTGATATGCCACTGGTAGCTTTATCCTGGTGGAAGTTCTACTCTGTGGAGTGGATAAAGGGATGGTGTTTCTTCTTTAAATAAAGAAGTTAAAACATTATCTTGGTAATATGTTGAATTGGTTTTGTCATTTTTTGACTTTTTTTAACTTTAATTTACTGTTGTGCAAAAAACAAGCAATAATCATTAATCCTTTACTGAAACTTTCTTTTGATTCTTAGAACCAAGTTTGTATGTCTTTTTCTCCTCTTTTATGATAGCAAATTGATCTTTTTTTGTTTGTTGTTGTTTTTGTTGCAATCATTTAAATAAATCCATGCTTCATCAATTGTCACAATATATTTTCATCTGCCATCATCTAAATGATTTTCATATAGAATACTACAGCGTGTTCTGCACTCAGCCGCATCTCTAGACAAAAGTCTGTGAACACTATGCTTTTTGACTTTTTAAAGATTTAAATTTTTATTTATTATTCCGTTTATAGTCAATACAGGACTATTTAAAGGCTCTTCAATTGTTCCTTGAGTCTGTGGATTTTCTTGAGACGAGACTTTATTTTTGAAATAGTTTTAAATTCATGCACCTTCTTTGGGTATTCATTCATTTTTCTTTTTTCAGTTAAAAGAAATGCTTGGCGCTTTTCCCTTTTATTATTATTAATATTGTTTATTTTGTAAGAAATGGGAATTATATGGTTTTCACAGATTTTTTTTAATTACAGAAAAAGAGTATTTATCTTTGGAAAGAGTAAAATCATAGCCTTCCATGTTTAATCTAAAATTTTTTTGCATGTTAAATTTTTAAAAAGGACAAAATTTAACTATAGCAAACGATAATTTAGCTTTTACAAAATGAGCTGTTGCCAGAAAATGTTTCTGAATTAAAGGGTTTTTTTTTTTTGCAATAAAATGACCATTAGCTTGGAAAAAAGAAGAAACCAGATAGCTCACCTTTTGACACTCTTATACCACTTTAAAAATTAAGTGTGTTGATTATCTACATTATGTGGCATGAGGTAACCATTTACATTGATTTGTACTGATCAGATAAAAGGTAGTAAAGGAGTTGTAATATGTTGAATTGATTTTGACATTTTTTAAAATTTTTCTTAACTTTAATTTACCATTGTATAAAAAGCCAGCAATAATCACAAATCCTTTACTGAAACTTCCTTTTGATTCTTGGAACCAAGTTTTTAGGCTGTTTTCTCCTCTTTTACGATAATTAATAAATTGATTTTTTTTCTTTTGTTACATACATTTTGATCCATACTTTATCAATTTCACAATATATTTCCATTTGTCACTAAGTCATAGAGAATTCTACAGTGTGTTCTATGCTTGGCCACGTATCTAGGCAAAAGGCTGCTAAGATTGCTTTTTAGCATTTTACTTTCCTTATATACATATAATGTATAAGAAAAGTATTGTGATGGAGTCGAAAATTTGAATTCGAGTTTTCGACGGGAGAGCACATTTCAAGCATCCCTGAACACGAATCAGACGTTTTTGAGATGATGTCAGTGAGTCTGTGGAGATGATTACTGACGAACGAATGGAGCGATTCGAATGAAATTTGGTACAAAAATTACAATGCATGAATACTGGAAGTCTATTATTTTTATAAACAATCGAATGTTCAGAACCCTCCTAAATTTTAGAATGAAATTTTGAAAAAATCATCAAATATTTAAAACCCTTAATAAAGTTACATAAATAGTCATTTCATATGTAATTTTTCATTAGAAAACGATTGACATAAATTTTAGAACTCTAACATGAATTGTTCTCGAGATATTGCACATTTTTAAAAAAAAAATAATCAAAAGATCATATAAAATAAAAAAAAAATATTACCTATTGTGAAATATGTTCACTTTTCATAAGTAACATCATGCGAGAAATTTGATGACAGCATTATGGTGGATCTAGCTCATTCCATTCATGAGAAAAGATATTTTGAGTAATACTTTTGTATTTGAATTCCAATAGTCATTTATCTGCTATAAGAATAAATAAGAAATTTTGGGGATGAATTTGGCAGAATGTCATCAACTTGGCAATTTTTTTAAATGTTGCAAAATTAATGAAAATCTCTCCAAATGGATAAAAATGATGACTACTTGATGAAAATTTAATATCTTGGAAAGAATATAAATATCTACTATAATACTGCAACTCTTGAACTCTTACTTGGCTTGCATCCGCTCTATATGCGTATTGAGGCAGAAGCACTTATCTGCATGAACAGACTCAAATATCTGAAACACTGGAAAGATTACTCAAGGTATTTATCTTGGGGTGAACTTAACAGTAATGTTGCTAGGCATCCTTATTTTTGTATGCCACCTGATGGCATACACGTCAAATTTACGTTTGATAAGCCTTATGAAATTCTTGTCCCCTCGCGGGATGATTGGAAGAGGACTCCAACCTACAATAAACATAATTGTTTTGTATGGTATACTGATGGCTCGAAGATTGGCACTAGTACTGGTGCGGGAGTCTGCTGCCCCGATGATGGCACTAAGCTATCTTATCCGCTTGGCAATTTTGCTACTGTCTTTCAGGCTGAAGTATTTGCCATTCTAATGTGTTGTAGAATTTGCTATGACAGAAAGTACGAGAATAGCCAGATTTTCATTTGTTCTGACAGTCAGGCTGCTCTTATGGCTCTGGGGAAATTCACTGTGACGTCTTCCCTTGTCTGGGAATGCTATAAAGCTCTCTGTAAAATTGCTAGTAATAATAGTGTCATTCTGTACTGGGTGCCTGGTCATTCGGGCATTCCTGGCAATGAATTGGCAGATGAACTTGCTAGAAAAGGCTCTAATACTCCTTTTGTGGGCCCTGAGCCAGCCTTGGGTATTCCCAATGATCTTATCAGAAGAATTGTCTTTGACATCTTCAGGAAGCTTCAATGCAAGAACTGGCGTGACACTAAAGGGCAAAGGCAAGCGAAAATTCTCAATTGTAATTGCCCTAGTGCACGTCAAAAGGAACTCTTTAGACTCAGTAGAACTGGCATCAGGAGAGCTGTTGGGCTCCTTACTGGGCACTGCACTCTCAAGAGACATCTTAATATTATGGGTGTCTCCAAGGATTCGCTTTGCAGAGGCTGCAATTACAGCGAAGAAACTGCAGCTCACATTCTGTGTGAATGTGAGGCCTATTCTGCTCACAGATTCGAACACATTGGTCGCCATGTGATTGAACCCTGGGAGCTGAATGACATTCCTGTCAAGTGCCTGCTTATGTTTGCATCGGCTACTGGTCTCTTCTCTTAGAGACCTTCACTTTTTGGGGTAGTACAATAGACCTCTGGTGGATGTGCTAGGCTCTTCTGGAGCCACCCACCTTCATATCATTCATTCATACTATAAGAATAACTATTTTTTTTTCTACTGTAAAAGTAGTGAATTCATTGCTTTATATAAGGAAAGTCATGTGCTGGCGACATCAGATTTTTTGAGATTTAAATCTTTATTTATATATTTTTTATGGTTGCTACAGAGGTATTTAAAGACACTACAATTGTTCTTTGAGTCGGTCTTTTTTTTTTCTGAGACAAGGTACTTTAGTTTTGAAATAATCGTAAATGTACAAACCTTCTTTGGGTATTTATATAAATTCCATGGTTTTCACAACATTTTTTACAGCAAAAATGTAGACTTCAATTCAAAGTTTGTTTGCATGCTCCATTTTTAAAATAGACAAAATTTTACTACAGCAAATGATAATGTAGCTTTTATAAAATGTGCTGTTGCCAGAAATTTTTCTTGAATTTATATAAGTCTTGTTATTTTTTGAAGTCATTCTAAAAATGATCATCCATCGATTAGTCTACTAAAAAATATCAGTGAATGAGACTAGAATTAATAAGGATATAACCAAATTAAAAGAAAAACAACCTGTTTTGGATGCTATATAAGCTAACTTTTAAAGTCAAAGATGTGTATAAAGAATTCTTCTCTGTAGCTCATAATTACTGAGTTTACTATTACATTTGCAGTTTGACCATAATGTTTGTATCTTTTCTTTTAAAAGTGCTGATACAATGTAAATTAATATTGATATTTAAAATTTTACATTTTTCAGTTTTAGCCATGGATGTTTTAAACCGTATTAAGACGACAGTTTCAAGTTTTAGCAACGTTTTACCAGGGAATCCTGTAACCAGGGAGTATGAAATACTAGAACACATTGCTAGTACAGGACCTGCATTATTATGGAAAGTTTATAAAGGATTTAAAAAATCTACAAAAGAGGCAAGTATTTGTTTATTTTCTTTATAGTTATTTAGATTAAGTAACGAGTTTCCCCTCTGTCGATTTTATGGTTTTCTTTAAACCATAGAAAAATCAGTCCCATACTATTAATTGTTAATTCTTTTTTCCCCCTGCTGATTCCGTTGATTGTCAAATATTGTCTGCCGGTTGACCAATGTTTCCAAGTAAATTTTCATCCAAAATTCTTCTGCAGACCATAAGACTTAAATTGATTACAAAGTACAGCTATATTTTGTTAATATCAGTGTCTTACGAGCAAGAAAGTGTTCAACTAGTCATCTTTTCCCTACCCATAATCCAGGATTTTGATCATGGGCCATGATTTCATTACTGCTGGTCAGCGATCAGCAATTTATACAGCACTGTTGCATGATGTTATAGCTAAAATATATGCAACTGCCATGAAAACAAATGTGTAAGAATTAATATATAAATATTTCAAATTTGTCCAAATTTCTTATAGTTTAAACTGCATCAGAAGCCCCTTAAATTAATAAAATAAATGCTACTTTATTATGTATTAACATTAAAAATATTTTTTTTATTTTTCATTTACATTTGGTAATTTTTATTAGGTATTTGAAAATGGTTTTCCAGTAGTGGCTCATCAATAAGTGCTGCAGAGCTGTAGCACTCCCTGTAATTTATTTCAAAATATATATTTTTATTTATTCATCACATTTGTATAATTTTACTGTATAGAGTTGGCACTTGGCACTGAATGAATGCAGGTCAAAGTTCATAAACAAATTTTTGCAGCCACAACGTAAGTGGGAAGATCAATTTCCGTCTGAATGTTCTCAAAGTGTGTGGGAAAAGTGTTTATCGAGCTGCAAAACTCACGGCTTTTTTTCTCCGCTAAAAGGTTCAGTGCGCATGCTCAGAGTGATAAGTAGAGTGGCAGGGGTTGCCTGTCGTTATGATCGCGGCGTGCTGCAGCCGATGCTGTTCCATCTAGAGTTTTATTTATATGGAACGTGTTCGAGTTACTGTTTTTGAGTCAGAAACTGTTTGTTTATGTTGCTTGTTTGTTTCTTTTGGAATAAATGACTGTTTAATTAATGCCTGTGTGTTTGGAAGTTAATTAAATGATGAGTGTGTTGTCTTTGCAGAAAATTGTTTTTTCATGATTATCTTTGAGAAAAATTGCATTGAAAGTAATGGCCGCCCTCTGCTGGACTTAAAATAAAATTATTCAAACTTCGTCAAGCAAAAAGAGTGTGTACCAAAAAAAAATTTAATCAATAAATGTATGCTAAATATGACTAGTTATGTGGTTGTAAAACGAGAAATACGCTGTTTTGTTTTCCATGCTTGCTTTACGGTGTGGATTCCGCTTGGACTAAAGCGGGGGGTGAAGGATTTATGTCACCTACCTGAAAAACTGAAAAGGCATGAAAGCTCTATGAAACACATAAGAAATGTCATTTCTTTGTCTATTCTTCTGAAAATAAATATCGCTACCCAATTAAGCGAAGAATATAGATTAAGCATAGTCAAGTACAATGAGGAAATGCAAAAAAAAAAAAAAAAGAAGAGAGAGAGATACTCTCAAAAATAATTGATTGTATTAAGTTTTATGTGAAGTTTAAACTACCATTGCGTGGCCAAGGCGAAAGTTCTGAATCTGCTAACACTGGAGTTTTTTGAGGACTGCTAGAATTTGCTGGTAAGCTTGATGGAAATTTAAAATCACATTTTGAAACAGGCTCCGTGTTCAAAGGAAACTCCAAGACAATTCAAAACGAGTTATTGTATTGTATTTTGAAAGTATACCGAACTGAAATAATTGATGAAATCAGTCATTCAAAATTTCTAGCTGTCATGGCAGATGACACAACTGATGTTTCTGAGAAAACTCAGGAAGTAATTGTGTTTTGCTTCGAAAACGAAGGATAAGTGTATGAAAGATTTTGGGGATTTCACAAACCCTAATCACAAGATGCAAAGGGTTTGTCATAGTATATTTTAGAACAGCTGAGTGTGGTATTGAAAGATGACTTTGAGAAGCTTATAGCTGAAACTTAAAATGATGGTATAGCTGTAATGAGTAGCAAAGAGCTTGGATTACAAACATAATTAAAGAAATTTACAGTAATGCTCACCTTATTCATTGTTATACATATCAGCTGAATTAATTAGGGAAAAAGCAGCATTTCAAAATTCACAAGTGCGTATATTTAACAGCTTAAACGCAATACCAACTTTTTTCTCACAATCACCACAACACCTTTCTTTGCTAGACTTGTAAAAGAATCCCACGAGGTTCCAACACTAGATGGAATTTTAATTCTAGTGTCATCAATGTTGTCTATGAAATAAAGAATGCTTTGAAGAACTGCAAAAGTCAAAGAATGCTACTACAGTTCAGGCAACTTCGGGACTTCTACGTATGCTGAACTACCAAATATTCCTCTCTTGGCTTTCATTCTTCCACCGTATCATATCACATGTTGACCTGCTGTATGATTAACTTCAAATACGCACTGCAAACTCTCCCACTGTTCATTCTGCGTTAGGGTATTTCTATCATGCAATTTCATTAATAAGGGATCGAATCACTTTATCTCCATCAGCAACATTAAGAGAATCAACTGAAGTTAAAAAGTGAAAACGAAAAGAAGACCTAACCATTAGGGCTAAATAAGTTTGTGACACAGTTTGTATCTATGCAAAGGGACGATTTAAATTCACCGGGCACATTTCAACTACAAAATTGTTGCCATCTGAACAATTTTCTCAGTTTTGCGAAGAATTTTCTTCAAAGGAATTAGATGAAACATTATTAGCATATCCTATGCTGAAAAAAGAGAAACTGAGAACAGAGCTTTCTGTTCTTTATGAGTGAAAATAATTTTCAAGTTCTGCAACTTTAAATATTCACAAACTGATTGTAAGCAGCGAACTTCAGAATTCACTTGGTGAAGTGAGTTGTTTGCTAAAAATTGTCCTTACAGCACCAATGACAACATAGGAACCAGAACGATGTTTCTCTACACTGAAGAGAATAAAGACCATTTTAAGAAACACCATGTCTGAAGATCATTTATCAGCACTAGTTATGCTCAGTGCAGGGAAGAGCCTAATGGACAAAATTAAAAACTTCAATGAAAAAGTTTTTAAAGAGTTCGTTGAAATGACAGGAGAATGTCCCTTATATATAAATAAATAAAATATTTATCGATATGTTGTTGTGTAAATTATTTTATATTGCAGTGTTAAAAATCTAGTTTAGTTTAAGATACAATTTATTTGCAGCCCTACCACAATCCCAACTCACGAGCCGCTACTGTGGTTTTCTATATAAATTATATTTCTTTTCCAGGAAGCTGCTGTATTTGTTCTTGAAAAGAAACTACTTGAAAAATATCCAAAGCAGGAGAGAGAAGCTATATTGAGCATTTTAAAGAAAGGCATTGCGAATCTTACGAGATTGAGACACCCAAGCATTTTAACAGTACAACATTCCTTAGAAGAATCTAGGTGAAATATTTTTCTCTTATTCGTTTAATTGGCTTATTACTATTTATTTGTTGTATAGGCCTATTTTTAAAATCTCTAATAGATCTATTATTAAAATTTTTAAAATCATTTTTTTTTTTACAAAAAAATTAATTCATTTTTTGCAATATTTTTTCTCAAACTGATGATTAAAATAACCTAAAAATTTAAACACTATATTAGTACAGTAGTACTCTCTGAGAGATTACTTCCCTTAACGACCACATTTTCTCAGAACAGATTTTTTCTTCATAAATTCACTGCTAAATTTAGCTCCATTCAAAGATCATCAGAAACCATTCTCCCTGCCGATGTGACCACATTTTTTAAGACTGAGAAAGGGGAGAATTTCACTTCCTGTTTATTTCAAATCGAATTTAAGTTTTATAACCAAGATTAATGGAAACTTCATTATTTGTTGAAAATGATAAAATACTTCATTTATTTTTTGAGCAAATTTGTGTAAAAAGAAATTGTAACATCAAAACAAACTACTATCGATTCCTTTTTTAAAAAATTGTAAATTTCAATTTAAATATCAAATTACCAAATCATATCTTTTAATTTTATATTTTGCATGCTAATCTGACACAAATTTGGTTATTTATATATGTAATTTTAATTGTTTTTTGTTTGATTCTGTGTTTATCCCCCCCCCCTCCCCCTCATTATAGTCCTCAATTAGGAGACCATCTTTCTGAACGGCCACTTTTTCATGGAGCTTAGTGTGGTCATTTTAGAGAACTTTTTTACTGTACATCATATAGTTGATTGAAAGTATTAATCAGTTGTGGAGGCAAGATGAAAAAAAAGGGCAGTCACCCCACCCAAACCAACTCTCTGACAACTAAAACATCTCTTACTTTATATTAGGTGGCTGTACTGTCATTTTGTCCTTAAAAAAAGGGGTGTTTTTTGCTTTCAAAACCAGTTGATATCTTTATTCAACTGCATGCTATACTAACAAAGTATTTTAATTTCTTAATTAATGCATGAAATATTAATATTTTCCCTTTATTATTTTATAATGCAATATTTTTTAATATATAACTATTACTTTTTGAAATTATACAGTAATATCTTATAAAATTTAAATTAATGTTTCATAATCTTAACACACTCATAGATACATGCACATTCACAAACTTGTACCTTACTTTGAGAAAGTTGAAAATTGCTTTGAGTGTCAAATATTTTTAAATTTGAAATTTTCATAACATGTTTTAGTATGTCCATAATACAACATTTTAGTCTTCTCTGTCCCAGTTTTGAAGTAAGCTTATTTTCTTGTAGTTTAAAATATTATACTTCATACTTTTTTTATACTAAAGAACTATATCTAGCAAATAATATATCTTATTGATGGAGAATTAATAAATAAAATATATTTATTGCAAAGAATTTTAAAAACATACACTAACATTAACAATAACCAGAAGCAGTCAAAAATTAAAACATTAAGAATTTGCTTATAAAACTGCCAGACAATTTCAAATGTTTTTCAAGAGAAAAAAAAATTATTAAAATTTACCATATAAATTAAAATTATGCAAAATAATTCAAGTAATTAATATTTATTACTACCTTCAATTTTACAAACATTTGAAATTAGAGTATAAAAAATAACAATCTAACTAGAGTTTGAAAGGACAAAAAAGACAAAAATCTTCTATAAGAATAATGAATTATAGATATGAATATAAAATAAACATATAAATTTGTAATATGTATATGCATTCTTCTTACTGTGCAATTAAATGTAAAAGTAAAAAATATGATATTTTTTAAATTGTGCTACTATCTATAAGTATATACAATGCATATTTTGAAAATGCAAAGAGTACTTATATAGTAAGAGTGACTAGGTGAAGCGATGCTACTAGAATTTCCTTCCCTGTTGTTTCTCCTTTTTGCAGTAATACATATGGTGTATTGGTTGAACTGATCATAGAAGAAACCTAAAAAATATGTGTTGATATTTGTTGCCATTCAGAATACAGATTCCTTCTAAAATCAACTGCCTGGGTATTCATAGAGGATACAAACAAGAAAGTGTTCAACTGATTACCATCACAACCCATGGACCAGGGTTTTGGGATCAGTTCCTTTCATCAGCAAGGGGTAGGTGGTGAAATGGTTAGTGAGAACAAAACTCCTTCAAGGATTTTAGAATTTTTTCTGGTAGAAATATTTACTTTGGATGCAGCAACAATGCAAAACATTATTTTAGCCCTGTTCACTGTTGCAAAATTCTAGATGCTCAGAATTGTAGTGAAACGACTTTACAATATAACAGAGCATTTTAGGGTAAAGTTGATTCACTTTAATTCTGAGTGCTTAGCATTTTGTCAACTACTTATGAGATGACCAGTAAATACAGAAGGTGTGTTGTGTTCAGCAGCCTGCCATCAGCATGGGGCAGACTGCTAAACATGTCTGAACTTTGTCTCTGGCTCCTGTCATATTTTAATATAATGATTATGAACTATGAGAGACATATATATTTATTAGTGGAGCTTACAAACATAGCTTAGACTTGCTATATTTAACATTTGCTTATATTCCATTATAGTTACTATTGCCATTAAGTTTGCATAAACTTAATTTTTACTATCTCGGTTATGGTTACAGGTATATATCTCCTTTTATCTAAATAAAAAATACACATATAAAGAGTTAAAAGTAATTAAAGTTAAACTAATCATAGTTCTTTAAGTCTGAAGGTCTTTTTATCAGATTTCCTGAATGTGATGCCAGTTCTTTCTTAATATTGTCTTTCTGGGGATTTGGTAATCAATAACATCCGTACCTATGGTTGGAGAGTTAGTCACTTCCTGGTCATTACTAGGTTAAATGTCCATGTATTTGTGATTTACCTGGAATTTTTTCCAGTTACTTTCCTTTATGATGCCTCTTCTATTCCTCCATCATCTTTCAGTAATCCGTATGAGTGGGGATGATTTGCCTTTCCAATAACTTTTGCTGACTGTTTAGGTCCTTTCTATTTCTTGTCAATGTACACATTGTCGTGTATTTTAAGAGGTTTTAGTGGTTTTGCACCCAATATCAAAATATTTCTTTTGAGCTTCTTGTTACTTTAATAAAATTCTTTTCATTTCTTGGTTTTTATCAGTTGGAGGAAATCTTGCTTTCTGAGCATTAATTTATTTATTTTTCTTCCAAACATCAATTCTGAGGGTGAAGTTATCCCATTACTAATAGGCTTATTTGTAAACCTAAAAATTCGAATTTTCGCTTATTAGCAAGTGACCAGTAAGTAGTTATAGTTTAGTGGCCACTCTCATTGATTTATCATAAAATTAGTAAGTATGGTCATATATGCTTATATGTAATATATTATATACATATATATATGCATGTGAGAGATGATAATTGAAGAGGAAAGGAATGCACAGGAGTTCGTAAATTTCTGGGTAGTTTTTCAATTAAAACAGAATGGGGGATGGAAGTGGTGACCTATTAGTTGTTTCATTTAATTGCTAAACTGCATTGTTTAATCAACCTGTAACTACTGCCTATTTTCAGGTCTACATATTTGTATACTCTAGTAATGTTAAATATGGATCTTTCTCATCATGGTGTGCTATCTTTAGCATTAATTTAACAGCTTCTATATGTCTTTTAACCATTCCAAGGTCTTTTGACCTTCCGTTCACAATTCGGAACGAGGACGTTTCCGAATTGTGAATGTTCTCCTTATGTTCCGACAGAAACATAGCAGGTGCAATATTTCTGTCTGCGATTTCCCCAAATGCGGGCAGAATTTGATATCTGTACATTGTTCTTCAAATGCCATTTCCATTTTTGACAAACGCGAACGACTACAGTTCACTGACATGCATTGCCTGGAAAAACACCTGCTTCTTCCTTTTTACATCTCATGTCACATGTGTCTCTACACACGGTAAAATAGTTCCCCTCTCCTCCAATCAGGGTTGGAGATATCAGCACAGTCTCCGAACTTTTTGATCTTAACTTGTATAATTAGCTTTGACATTTTTCTCTGAACTACTGTCTAAACTCTATATAATATTAACAGTTTTATTTCTACATACTCATGGAAAGTGATTTTTTCTACACTTTATACGAATCTTATTGTATGCAGGGCACTAGGAAAAGTCCACATTTGTTACAATTTTTAGAATTTCAGTTTTTACTGTATTTATCCTGTCTAGATTTATTTTCACTTTGATATGTATATTCCTCTTTCTTATTCCAGTTTTGACTTTTGTTTATTATTCTAGTTTTATCCTTATTTTCTGTTTTACATTTGATCAAATCAATATTATCTTCATTTAAAGTTTTTAGTTGCTGGCTTGCCAATTCATGAGACTTGCACATTTTAATGCATTTATCAAAACTTAATTGTCCATCTCTTAACAATATTATTTCTTAAACTGTTATCTTCAACTCCTTATCACTCTGTCTCTAATAAGACTTTCTTTTAACTCACCAAAACTACAATTTGCACTTAGTCTTTAATTCAGCAATAAAATTATTAAATGACTCACTTGGCTGCTGCATTCTTGAAAAGAAGATATGCGTTCTACATTTTCATATGACTGTGCAATACAGAAGTTTTCAAAAGCCTCAAATACTTTACTTTTTGCAGATTTCTAGCATCATCTGATAGTTCAAACATATTATAATTTTCTAAAACTGCTTCTCCAATAATAAGTAGAAATATAGCAACTTAAGTTTCTTCTGGTTTCTTATTGCCTGCACTTGCTTTCCTGTAAATCTGGAATATTTGTATCTACTTTTTCCAGCTTTCCACTAGGTTTCCTTCAAACAAAAGTTGATTATGTGCTTAAGGCCATCCATACTTTGAATTCAGCGATTTTAATCTTTATTTTTATTTCCACGTGATTTTCAATATGTATAAACAAAACCAATCATATGCTACTTTTACTAAAAATTTTACTTGAAATTTATTTTAGCTGTAAATAACTGTTCAAGTTCTTTATCTTTCGTATGATTACGCCAATCCATATTTTAATATAATAATTATGAACTATGATAATTAAGATATACAAATATTTATTAAAGGAGCTTGCAAATATAGTTTAGCCTAGCGAACATTAACATTCCACTATGGCTACTGTTGCCATTAGGTTTTCATAAACTTAATTCTTACTATCTCAGTTGTGGTTAGAGATAAATATGACCGTGCCATGCTGATGAGTGGCAATGACCACAAAGATTTTCCATGGATGGTGGTAAGTGACCAGTTAACCTAACTATTGTTACTGGTCACTTACCACTATCAATTTTTTGCTTACCAGTGGTCACTTTCTTGCTTGTTATAAGATAAATACCATTTCACTGTAATTTACGGAAGATGCCCTGGGATTATGCACATATATACTGACAGCTTATAGAAGTCAAATCACAAGAAACATATGCCAATTTCATAGATTTGTTTTTCAGCTTTTACCAGATAACTATGTGCCTAAATATACTTGTACTGTACTCTTGATTTTTTTTTTTTTTCGTATAGTTTATTGGCAACTCTGAAAGTTAAGTACTTTTGAATTGTATTTATGCTTATTTAAATTCATTTAAATGATTTGGGTTTTTGAAAGGAGGAGGAACATGGCCAAAGGCATTCTTGGGCATTTATTTAGGGCATATTGCACACATGCATTGAGTTTTTATTTTTTGTTCTAAGCAAACATATTATTAAAGCAGTGTTCGGTTTTTGAGATTTTGCTGCATGTTCCAGTGCAATTTTGATTAGAAACTTTCATCTTAAATTCCAGGCAATGCCAGGTATTTGTGCTAATATGCTTATATGTATTAAAATAAATTATTTTCAAATTGTGCAATTTATCATTTTATTTAATCCTTTGTTTTACTCATTAACATTTTACATTGTCCAATATAGAGAAAGCTTGGCTTTTGCTACTGAACCTGTATTTGCAAGTCTGGCAAATATACTTGGATACCAGGAAAATATGCCTGTCCCGCCACCAAAAGCCTTAAAAGAATTTGAATTATTCGAAATTGAAATAAAATATGGATTTTTACAGGTAAACTTTCATATTTTATATATGTATTTCAACTCTGATGTGATTTTTCTGTCTCCAGTATGTTCCCGAAATCTTTATGGCTGATTTCCATAATTGTTTTTTAAATGAATGGTCATGGCTGGCAGATTTGGCAAAAGTGATAAAATAAATAACATATTCAGATTTCATGCATCTGTCCCCCAGTGTGTCCGCAAAATCTCCTGAACTAATTTTAAACGAAAGATTGTGATCTGCAGTTTTGCTAAAAATATAGAAAAAAAAATTTAAAATAATTTTAATTTTTTTACTGAAGAGTTTGAGTACCATTTAGTCTTTCTGAGTATAGGTAAATTTGTCCTTCTTGTTTGAATCGAACTCTCTTCTTTTCCAAAAGGTTTTTCCTTCCTCCAGGCAGGTCAGAGATCATGGTTCTTCGGGGGTGGTTCCACCAGTCAGAAAAACAAAACGCAGTCCAAAGATTCCTTTCCTGGTGTCATATACCACAGCTGTGGAAATTTGAACATTTCCCTTCTACATAAATTTGGTCGACATGAGGGTGTGTGGATGAGAAAGATATGTATGTATCTCATGGCATTCTCATAAGCACTCGCAGTTTTTTCCAAACCGTTCAGCATATCTATGTGACAGTACATTACAGCTTCCTCCTCTCTAGAAAACTTTTCTATACAGTAATAGAGAGAAAAGATAAAATAGCACTTCTCCTATGGCTTATAGCTTATGAAAACATAATTATATTGCCAATGAGTATAAACATCTGCAATCCGTGTATATATAGTACCGTGGTATTACAATAAGGCTAATAACTAAGTACATTGCAACAATGCCTACACAAATATCCAAATTAACTTAGACACACATCAAAAACACTTAACTCATATTTACACTTAAAGAAGCAGTAAGTTTTAATACAATGCCATAAACTATCAAAATAAGTCATTAAGGAACATAAGTGATTAATATAATGTTATATAAATGATTACTATAATTTTGCATAAATGAGTAAGAAATAGAATTATAACATAATGTCAGGATGATAAACACATTATGATATATCAAAAAACATTAAATCATTCTGAACTTGTAAAGTTCTTAAAAATTTGCAAAGTCATCTAAAATATATCTGAATACTGCAGAACTAAACTTGTAAAGTACCTAAAATCTGAAAAAGTTCTAAAGTTCCTAAAACCTGTAAACATTCTTGAAATAAATCAAAGTGGACCTATTGACCAGTTACCCTAAGTGTACAAATATGTACTCCTGTAAAATATTAAAAATGATACTTTCCTAAAAATATAAAAGTCCATTAAAGTAAAAGAAAGAACACAGATTTTAGGTTTTCAAAAATCTAACGTTTATTAAAATTTAAACTTCATTTTTAAAGAATTTTCAAAACATTTTACAACTTTTAAAACATCTCATTAACTAAACAAATCAAATTAAAAATCATAATTAAACATATAATTAAATTTGAATTAATAAACGGCCGGATGTAAAGTGGTAGAAAAGCATTAGAATATTAAAATTTAAAGTTAACAATATTAAAATTATACCATTATTTGCCAAAACTAGAATTTAGAATAAAAAGAACATAAGTTAGCTAAAAGGGAAATTTAGAACAAAAAGTTAAAGAAAACCTCAGGTTCAGGTGACCTAAAATATATAGGTCTAGGGGGTCTTATTCTAGCCAACTCAATTAAACTTTAAAATAGTCTAAAACTGACAGAAACAATTAAAAATTAGAAATTAAAGATATCACCCGGATGTAGAGCTGTCATGGAATACGCAGGATGCATCAGATCCCAGATGATGAAACCAATGATGGAAAAGGAAAAGTCCAATCGCATAGAACACGAGGAAAGCCATCCACTCCAGTTCATCAAGAAATATCGCTCACATGTCAGCACGCTCCTCAATGTCGTAAAATTTGATCAGCACAAACATCAATTAACAATTTCTTCATCAGAAATAGTGATTAATTCTTCACTCATCTGTACTAAGCGCCGAGCATATAGTCCATTAATCACGTATGGAAATGCCGACTCAATACATCATTTAAAGACTGCACACGGATAACGATAAACAACCGCTTAATTGGCTTCATAGCACTTCTCAAATCTACAGGGCAGGCAAGCAATTTGTAGACTAAACAATGCCTTCTTTCACACATTGCCAGTTAGAAGCACTCGAAGACAAAACATTGTCCAGCCACGCTATTAATCAATTTAAATGATGAAAACTTCTCGTGATGTGAATAAACAACATCATTCAAAAAATGGTTGAAAGTAATGTATTGAAGATATTCTCAAGTTTATCTAAAAGAGCTGAGCCAAAACAAGCATTTCGTTCCAATGGGATGGAATGCACAAGAACACCGAAGCGTAATTACCACTTAATTTATTGCATCTTGAGTTCTAATCCAGAGAAGAGCAGAAGAGAGTGAAAAGCGCGCGATTTTACTTATATACCGTGAAAACATCGCTGCCACAGATTGTAAACAAAATTGTCGATGAACGATAAAATAATTAATGACAGACGATTTTAATATTACGGTCAACCAATTAGAAACTCAAAATTTTAAAGAAGAAAACTGGAATTTTAAAGCAGATGAAAATTAAAAAGAAATGAAGTGAAACGATTTGGAATATACGAATTCGGCAACAATTTAAATATGAACGATTCTGAAATATTTAAAAAGCTGAAAATAGAATAAAACTGAAAAATTGCGATGAATTAACGAATTTTTAACAGAGAGCAATAAATCGGGAATCAAATTAAAGGGAATTAAAAGGGCAATAAATGGAATCCCAAATTAGCCAATTTAAACAAATTTAAAGTGCTAAAACCTAAAAAGAATGAACTTTCACCGTTTTTAACACAAAACCTATGGAATAGAACCTATTTGAACAAAGAATATCAAAAACCTAAAGTATTGGAAAATGGATAATTGAAAGAGAATGACTTTGTAAATAAGACCCCTGAACACGTTTAGATTAAAAACAAAATTCCTAAAACTATTAAATAGCCAAAGGTAATAACCCAACAATAAAATAGCAAACTATGTAACAGGTTTGATCCTTATATGACAGCTGTTCTGCTCAAGCTGTCAGCATTGGTGTGCAATTTTCCTGCATGATGCACCACTTGGAAATGGTAGGGTTGCAGGACCAATGTCCAATGCATCAATCTGGGATTCGAACCAGCATTAGTTTGCAACCATACAAGTGAATTGTGATCCATCATGATCTTAAATGGTTATCCATCCAAGTAGTAATGCAGTTTCTTTATAGCAAAAATTATACTTGCGCATTCTTTCTCTGTTGTACTATATTTTTTTTCTGCATTAGAAAATTTTTTAGTGATATACAAAATTGCATGTTCCTCTCCTTCATCATGAACTTGAGTAAGAACAATTCCCATCCCTAAATCACAAGCATCTGTTGGAATGATAAACTCCCGTTTAAAATCAGGTGCATATAATACAGGGGGCTTGATTAATTTACCCTTCAGTTCATTAAAAACCCTTTCACAATCTTCCATCCAGGAAATTTCACCTTTTCTTGCCTTTCCTTTCAAAGCATCTATCAACAAAACTGATATAACAGAAAATTTAGGAATATATCTGCTATAATATCCTGTTAATCCCAAAAACGCCCACACTAAAGTTTTAGTAGTGGGTGTTGGAAACTCTACAATAGATTGTATTTTAGCTTCTGCGGGTCTTCGATATCTCTGTCCAACTATATGTCCAAGATATTTAACGTGGTCTTGAACAAACCGGCACTTCGAAAATTTTATTGGTAGTTTTGCCTTTGAAATGCGGTCTAAAATTAATTCCAGAAGCCTCAAATGCGATTCCCAAATATTTGAGAAAATGGCAATGTCATCCAAATATGAAACCGCAAAAGGTTCATAATCTTTCAAAATTTCAGACGTTAATTTACTGAAAAAGTATGGTGCATTTTTAAGGCCAAAGGGCATACGCAATGGTTTTTAGGTACCGAAGGTGATCACAAATGTTGCAAACCGTTGAGCATTAGGACTTAATGGGATTTGAAAATAACCCTTAGCGAAATATAAAATGGTGATGAACTTTACCGATGACACCTTTTCTACCCGCTCTTCGATATTCGGTAAAGGAAAATATTCTGTTCTAATTACTTCATTTAACCTATGATAATCTATGCAGGGTTGAGTATTTTTACCAGGTGCCTCTATGAGTATCATGGGTGACGTATAATCAGATTCTCCAATTTGAATTAAGTGTAATTCTAGCATTTCTTGAATTTCAGCCTTTAAAATTTCATTCTGCTGTTGAGGAGACCTATACGGCCTAGACCTGACAGGTTTGTTACTAATGAGCTCAATCAAGGGCGGCATTTCAGCATTTCATTTGGGGTGCGATATTTGTATGTACGAAAATCCACAATATGGAATAAATAAAATGTTTGTTTATGGGGGGGGGGGGGGAATCACAAAATTTAATTGATGATGTTGTGATGCTGAGAAAAATAATTGTTGTTAACATAATTTTTTTTACATAATTGTGTTAACATAATTGTTGTTAACATAATTTTTTTTAAATACAAATATCTATATTTATATACCTTTTATTGAAGTTTTAAACGCCGGTTCTTAGAGTCTGGAAGAAGAGAAAATTTTGTTATAATATCATCATAATCCAGTGGTATATCTTGTTCTATAGCTAAAACATCTAAAGATGAAAGTCTTTCTTCTCCCATTGTACTGCGAAAATAATTTTTCAACCTCCTGAGATACGAAAAAGACCTTTCACAACTGTCTCAGCTGATTGGCACAGTCAAAAATAATTTAACTAATAATGTTATGGCAGGAAACACATTTTTTAAATTCCACTCTTTAAAATAATCCAGGCGACTTTTAAAATTGGAATGGTCTATGCTTTCATTTTTCACCATTGAATTAAACAGTCGCAATTCAAATAACAATTCCTCTTTCTGAAAGTTATATACTTTGCATATGGTTGAAACATTTTCTTTTTCGACATCTGATCTGGATAATACTGAACTAAGGGCAAATAAAACAGATACATTGTTCTCATTAAATCTTGCCTTAATTTCATTAGACACTGAATCTATAATTTTATATTGAATATTGATTCTGTGATATGATTTAACATCATCATGGGGATTTTTTTCACTGCCTCCGAATTCGCTAGGAATTTTTTTACGCCTTTTCAGTTTTTGTTCAGAATAAGAATTTTTTTCGGAAAGTTCTGTTACAAAACTCCACACTTGATTGAAATATGCATCAGTGCGAAAAGAACTAACAGTTTCAATAGTAGCTTTAGCCAAAGCTTGCACAGTCTGAAAATTAAGATCAGATGACTGAAGATGTTTTGAAAGAGTATTACATTGATCAAAATCACTGGGCAATACAAACAAAGTGAACAAAAATTCGAACGATGCATGTTAAAAGTGCTTCGGCTCTTCCACCATTGAGAGAATCGTTTTCAGATAATTTTTCCAATGTTAAAATCACCAAAATTATCAAGTAGTGCTTTTATAGCTTAAACTCTGGAAGATCACCTCGTATCACTTAGTTTTTGTAGAGTTGAAGAGCCCCCAGAAAAAGTATTTGTTGATGAGCGAATCTTTTCTAAAATAGAATGTCTTTTATAGGATGTTTCTATGAAAGAATATAATGCATTGACCTGCTGAAATGCATTTCCAGCAGAAGGAATGGATTAGCATGCACTAACTATACATAAATTTAATCGGACACTTGAAATTTTCAAATGTAAAGGATAACATCATCCCAATCTTTTCAAGTTGAAGAGGATTCGTTCCAGCCTGAAAAAAGAAGCTAGAAAACTAACCAGTGGGCAGTCGATAAAAAAAGAGAGAAACCAATAGACGAGGAAAAATTTGGGGGCGCGACCGCGCCCCCTATTTGCCGCCCCTGAGCTCAATATCATGTTCGACTAAATCTGTCTTACCTGGTTCGTTTGAAAAGATATATCTAGATATATCTAGTCAAAAGATCTTGTAACTGATTGATTTGTTGGCAATCTAATCTCTTGGTCAAATTACTTTTTTCAACTGTATCCGAAAAGTCGTAAATGCTCGGATTTGTATCTAAATAAGGAAAATCCACATCATTGTCTATTAACTCTTCCTGATTATCCTTACAAGATAAAAAATTTATTATTTCAGGTCTGTTGTGATATGGTTTTAAAATATTAACATGATAAATTTGAGATTTCTCTTTCTTCCCTGTTAGTTTAACTATGTAATTTGTTTCCAAGACTTTATTTTCAATTACACCCAGCCCAATCCACTGAACTGCCAATTTGTGTGGTCTATTAGTTGCAAAAGCAAGGACCAAATCCCCTTCTTTGAATTCTCGCTTTACGGCATTCTTGTCGTACCATTTTTTCCTCTTTATTTGAACCTCCTCCATTTTTTGCACTGCTATTTCTTTACAATTTTTCAACCGATTAAATAATTCGAATACATAAGTTGTCACGGGATTGTCTTCTTCCTTAGGATCAACCCAATGTTCATAAATTAGTGTTTCGGGTGTTCTCAAGTTTTTTCCATGCACCAATTCAGCAGGTGTAAACCTTGTGCTGTCATGAGTTACTGTTCATAATGCCAATAAAGCTGATGGAAGAGTTTTTTCCCAATCTGAACCAGCCTCTAAACACAGTGCTCTTAATAATTGCATAATGGTCCTGTGAAATCGTTCGACAGGATTGCATTAAGGATGGTGAATTGAGCTGTGAGTAACTTTAATACCGAATCTCTGAAAAAATTCTGTAGTGAGAGCACTCACAAAGGATGTACCCTGATCACACTGAACTTCTTTTGGGAAACCTATCCTACTAAATATGTTTAAAAGTGCATCAGTTACTGAGACAGACCTTATGTCCAAGACTGCAATCGCATCTGGATATTTGGATGATAAACATATAGCGGTTATTAGATAGCGATTTACACTAGGTATGACGGGTAACGGTCCACACGCATCAATATTTAATTTTGAGAATATTTCCTGAATAACTGGGACAAATTTTAGTGGGGCTTTCTCTTTTTTTATTCGGTTTTCCAACCCTCTGACATTCATCACATGTTCGCACATAATTTTCCATATCTTTATAGCACCCAGGCCAAAAGAAATATCTCACTAATCTATCTTTGGATTTCGTAACACCCAAATGTGCAGATGTCCTTTCATGACACACGGCTTTTATTTTCTCCCTACATTCTTATGGAACCACTAATAATTTTTTTTATGTTACCCAAGTGATTCTTTTGAATCCTAAACAACAGATCATTTACCACCCATACTGAAACTTGGAGTATGCTCTGGACTCTTTCGAAGCTAACTGGTAAATCTCTTTTAGTGTTTGACACGCCTTCTGCCGATCCGAAAATTCACGGAGTGCAATGTCTAACAACGCAGTTTCCTTTGTCCCGTCGATGGTCCCTTCATTATTATCCTGAAGATCTCCTTCCGATGTTTGTTTATTCTCTTTTTGCAACTTCCTCGACCTAGTTTCTACAGCACAAAGCATTTCAGGCTGGAATGCATTATAACCCTTTTGTTCTTTTAGCAAAACAGCTGTTCTATTTCCCAATAAATATCGATGCGAATCTAATTTGTGAGCAAAAACGGCAGCTTTTGTATTAATACTCCCAAATTCTCCGTTTATTTCTACAGTAGCCAGTGGTAAACACGTACAATTCTCATCTAATGGCTCTTTGACAAACACAACCTCTCCTGTTAACATTTCATGGGTGATATATTTACGATATATGAGATCTATATTTGACCCTGTATCTCGGAGTATTGTCATTTTATAACCATTTAACGCCTTACTCATATAAGGGGATGACCAATCTTCCTCCGTTTTGTCACTTTGGATATAATTTACTATTGAAACCTTAGGAATTTTTCTTTTCAGTTTAGGACATTGAGGTCTCAAATGATTTGAATTTCCACACTCATAACACCGAGTTTCCTTACGTTTATCAAAAAACTCATTTTTTTCATTACTTTGTTTTCCCGCACTCTCTTTTTGTGCTCCGGATAATTACGTCTCCTATCTTTCTCATTACAAAATTCCTCAATTTTCCTTTTACCGTAAAATTCACTTTTCTTGGGTTTCTTTACAAACCTCAGGACATTATCAAAGTCGTCTAATTTATCAGCTAAATCAGATGCTGAAGTGAATTTTGTCCATTGGTCTAAGAAGTGGTCCCGAGCTTTGCTACTAGCTCGACGTTTTAATTGATCGGTGATCATTAAATCTTTTAACTTCTCAAAACTATCAATTTCCAAACCCTCTAACCATTCTTTAAAATAATTTTTTTGCTAGAATACAAAATCTTTCCACGTGCTATCTGACCATCGTTGATATTGCGTAAATTTAACTCTAAATTTCTTGGGGCTTAGTTTAAATCTTTGTAATAATATTTTCTTAACAAAATTGTAATCTTCGGTTTGCTCTTCGGGCTCTCTCATAATGATCTGAACAGTATTGATGGGCAGAAGTGCCATCAAATGAGAAACCCATTCAGACTTTTCAATACTAATTCGCTTTGCTTTCCTTTCAAACATGACCAAGTGCAAGCTAATATCTATTAAATTGGGATCAAATTTTTGGACTAACTTTTGCAAGTCTAACTGAATTTTTTTATTTCCCCTTTCTGAATTCCCTGTTTTTTCTACAGTTGAAATTCTCAATTTTTCTAACTCAAATTCCATTTCCGCTTTGCTATTTTCTGCGGCTGTTTTTTCTCTTCTAGCTTCGGCTTCTAACTCTTCTTTCTCTACATGAGTTTTAACAATAGTCTCAAGAAGAGCTTTAACAAGTTCTTCTTCATAGTTATCACTTTTAGTGATTAGCGTTTTTAAATTCACTATTTTTAAATCAGAAGAGGCAGTTTCTTCTAACTCAGATACGAGTGAGAACAAATCCTCTTTCTTAGCCTTTTCCAAAAACGACATTTTTTTAATTTTACAATTTAACAAATTGACACCAAAAGAAAAACACAATTTCTACGTTGTACACACTGATTTTATACAAATAAAGAATTAAACAACAAATGGCAATTGTATTAAACAATTCGACTGTATTGAAACTTTCAATGCTATTTTAAAATAAAATACCTTTCTTAAGGAACTACAGATTGAATTATTATACATAAGTTATATTAAAATTCAAATTATTAAATTTTTAATTATTCAATACAACTTTACTCTTCACAAATTAATAACCAAAACATAGTAAACTTCTTATCCTTTTAAATTTTAAGATTTTAATATTTAAGAGATGTATGTCATCAATTTAAAATTAATCTGACAATATGCACCAAAATTTCTATAAAAATTAACTACTGTCACTGCCTTTATGTAAAATCAAGGTACTCACCCCTTTTGAAGAAGTTGACCGCCACTGTGTTGAAAAGGTACAATATTTGCTCAATGAATCTTTGATACAAAAGTTCACTATTATGATCAAGGCGATCAAGAAAAGCTGGAACCAGGTGCTCCCACTTTTTAGAAGAATGGATTTCTTCTACTCGCAACACAGATACGACGATCCACTCGTATAAAACTAATGTCCAGCACACTTTTTAGACGTCTTCACAAGATTCTGGAACGAGTATTTCTAATAGCAGGGTCCGCGCTAGCCATTCGCCTACGCGCCAAATGCGAAAGGATCGCAAAACTGGCGATAAAAAAAATACTTTGGCGAAAAAAATGGCGAATGATTTTTTGGAAACTGTGAAAATTTCGTAAATATTTTTTTGGAAAGTAATATGGAATAAAAGTCCGATTTAATTTGGAATAAAAATCCGATTTCAGACAAGTAGGCCTATGATATACGAGCGTTGTCTCCCGTCTGTTTTGGGGACGCTCGTTCTCGTGTGACAAGCTCCAAGTATTCTTTAATTCCCAGCACGCTGCTCCTCAAAACGGACGGCAGACAGCGCGCATTCCTGTCTCTCAAACGTCCTTGACTCACCGTGGCAATCAAAACATTATCTGGATTCCGTCCGTTATGTGAGCCGATTTTTTTCGTTAACCCCGAATCGCACATCCGTTAACCCCAAACACAGTTATTAGATACTCTCCAATAAACAAAGCAAAAAAACACTTTCAACTTAAAATCCTGCATTATAGTTTTAAGCAATCCGTTACGGAATTATTTCTGAAAAGAGCCATTTTTTGTCGAAAACGATCAGCCTTAATCAGAGAAACAAGTGATAAACATCGAACGAAAATGTATGTATATTTTTTGATGACGCGTATACAATGGTAGTCCGGAGCATCTGGAGGGCAGAGAAATTAGGAGTGTGCGATTACTTAATTACTACCGCATCGTTTTAGGATCGATTGTCTTGCGGGAAAAAATAACTTTTAGACTTACGATGTTCTTTTTTTTTTAGACTCCGCATATAAATCGCCCCCCTCCTCCAAGCGTTTTTTTTTTCTTTTTTTTTTTTTTGTCACAAATTTCTCGACTTACGCGAGTATATTACGGTAAATAAAAAAGCATTTAATTTTAGTTAAAAATAAAATAGAAATAAGGCAACTACTGATTATTATCACAGATGCCAATTTGCGGTTTGCTGTTTTTGTCATAAGTTGAATTGTAGTTTATCTTTTTGTTACGAATTTTTAAGCCTGCCTGGCTTGTTTTCGTTTCATCTTCATCATCATCTTTGTGGTTTTTATACGATCCTTACGCCTGCCTGAATTTTAAAACCGACATTAAAATTTATCCCTTAGATAGTTTTGGTGCCTAATTTTAAAGAAATATAATGATGATACTGCATATAAAAATATTATGGATGTAACAGGAATTGGTTTCACATGTCCAATGACAATAACCATCGTTAAAAGAGGCTTTAGTAAACAGAACATAAATTTCATTAAGTAGTAACATCAGAGTAAAAAATCTCAGTGACTTGATTCTTATAAATAGTGAAGGGACAGATATGAAAGATTTTAACTTTAAGGCAGCTTTTGAAAATTGGTGTATAGTACAAAATTCGATGCTTGCCTGGTTTATATGATAATGAAACTATGTGAATTATAGAATAAATTTGTCATTTTTGTAACTCATTGTGATCTTTCATTGGTAAATACAAGTTTAATTTACTAATAGCCTGTTTAATGATTAAAAAAATGAAATCTACCTATCTTTATATCTTGTTTAGAATGAAATTAATATTATTAGCTGCATTATGGCTTAAAAGTAAAAAATTTTTTACCGATGTTGGGTTATACCTTTGGATATTTAATTATTTTAGGGGTTTTGTTTTTGTTTAAACGTGTTCAGGGGTCTTATTTACATAGTCACTCTCCATTTTCCGATTGTTTAGGTTTTTTTATATTCTTCTGTTCCAAATAGGTTCTATTCCATAGGTTTTGTGTTAAAAACGGCGAAAGTTTGTTCTTTTTAGGTTTTAGCAATTTAAATTTATTTAAATTGGCTAATTTGTGATTCCATTTATTGCCCCTTTTATTCCCTTTAATTTGATTCCAAATTTATTGCGCTCGGTTAAAAATTGGTTAATTCACCGCAATTTTACAGTTTTATTCTATTTTCAGCTTTTTAAATATTTCAGAATCGTCCATATTTAAATTGTTGCCGAATTCGTATTTTCCAAATCGTTTCACTTCATTTCTTTTTAATTTTCGTCTGCTCTGAAATTCCATTTCTCTTCTTTAAAATTTCGAGTTTTTAATTGGTTGACCGTAATATTAAAATCGTCTGTCATTAATTATTTTATCGTTCATCGACAATTTTGTTTACATTCTGTGGCAGCGATGTTTCGGAGTATATAAGTAAAATCGCGCACTTTTTCGATCTCTTTTTTGCTCTTCCTTCGGAATTAGAACCTAAGATGTGATCTGTCAAAGTTGTTGTTTTCAGCGCTTCGGCGTGAGCCGTAGTTCGAATTCGGCTTGAAATGTATCATTATTCCCGGCTGTGATGTGTGTTTTGTTTTTCAAGATGTAAATTGATTTGTTTAGTTTATAATCAATCAGCAGTCCTTTGCCGCTGTGCTCTCTGATGTTGTTTATGTCTGGAAGCTGCGACGGAATGAAGAGTCATGCTAATTAGTTTCATATCATTTAAATAATGATCCAAGATGTTTCACGATTTATGTGATGTCGCCCGAGGAAGTCTTACCGGCCAATTAGAAATTTGTTTATCTTGACAAGCTGCCAGTTCTATTTTATGATGAATGGAGTTCGCATTTCCGAGCCCAATTGACGGACATATGTGTTAAGTTTTCCATTTTGATGTCAGTAGTCCGGTGCGGCAGTTGGGAAAAGTGATTTTTTATTACTCGACATCCAGCTGGTGTGGAGAATCCCCTTTGAGTTGAATCTCGTGGAACGGCCTTTTTCCGGATTTTCTGCTGGACATATTGTGACCCTGTGCCATGGATTTTCCTCTTCTGGTGTTTTCTGGATCTGCTGCACATTTGGTGATTCTACCTCCCGCCGATTTCCGCCGTTTTTCTTGGAGCCTTGGTGAAGACCCCATCACACTTATATATTTTAAGTTGCAAATCCTGTGGATTATTGTTAGGATGTTCTAAATTCCCTTTTGGCTAACTTATGTTCTTTTATCCCAAATTTTAGTTTTGATAAATAGTTGTATAAGTTTAATATTGTTAACTTTAAAATTTAATATTCTAACGTTTTTCTACCACTATACGACCGGCCATTCCTTTTATTTATTTATTTAAGTTGTTTATTAGATTTGCTTAGTTAATGAGATGTAAAATGTTTTGAAAATTATTTTAAAAGTGAAGTTTAAAATTTTAATAAACGTTAGATTTTGAAAACCTAAATTCTGTGTTCTCTCTCTCTTTTACTTTAATGCATGTTTTTATTTTTAGGAAAGTTCCATTTAATTACATGTAGAGTACATATTTGTACACGTAGGGAAACTGGTCAATAGGTCCACTTTCAGTTTATTTAAGAATTCAGTTTATTTTTAGAATGTTTTTAGGTTTGAGGAACTTCAGATATTTTTGAGTGTTTTCAGAAGGATGACTTTTAGGTTTTAAGAACTTGGAAAACTTAGAATATTTTGAATGATAGAATGTTTGTTTTTAGTATTTTATAAAGTTCTTCTTCCCCCCCCCCCCCCCCCCAACAATTGGCGCCGTTTGACCAGTCTAGGGGCTTATTCATGCTAACTGTAATAGATGTTCTTAATAATTTTTGTTCTTAAAAATGAAATTTCAGTAAGTTGTTTCCATACCTCTTTATTCTAAAAGTGATTACTGTTGATATGTTCTTAAACTGAAGCTTGATATTTTAGAATGTTCTTGAGCTAAATTAGAGGAATTTATTTTAATATTTTGATTAAAATTGAAATTTTAGGATTAATTTAAATGTTTTCATTTAGAATTTTTTGAGGAAACTTAGGAATTTTTGAATTTGACTTTTTCATTTAGAATTTTTATTTGAGCATTCCTTAATGTAAGTTAATTTGATTTGAATTTTATTATTTGAAGTAGTGTAAAATTGCATTTAATTCATAAATTTAAGAGATTATAGGCATGTGAAGAACGCACTTTATAGTATTTACATTTTTTGTTCTAATCCCATCTCATTAACAAATTTTTTTTATTTTGTTGTTCTTGTAACCCACGCTCCCAGCAGCACTTAAAATTGTTTTGATGAAATAGAATGAAATTAATTGAGTAAATTTAATGAGAATATTTTTTTTATTAAGTTAAATTGTATAGAATTAAAGCAGTAGTTTTTCGACTTTTGTTCGAATTTGTGAATTTTTTTTGTTCTGATTTGGAATTGAGATTTAAATGCTCACTGATATGTGAATGTAGATGATGAAATACTGGTGATTAATTGAAAAATTGGGTAATGCAGGTGTTTTTTACACTCCAATATGAGTGTGACATAAATATCAACTTGAGTTATCTTGTTCTTCACATTGATCATGTGTTTGGTTTTCACACTCAAATAGAGGGGTGATAAAATGAGTTTGTTTGTTCTTAATTCTGAATCTGATATTTTAATACTGTCTTTAAAATTTTTTGGTCGTTAAAGTGGATAAATTTATTTTATTATAGGAGAATTAAATTTTTTTTAAGTGGAATATTTAAAATTGTGCAATGCAATTTTGAGTTCTTTTGGTTTTGAAATTTAAATGGGGATTTGTAATTTGATTTTCCCTTTGGTATTTTGTTTAAAGAAATTATGATACACTTGGCAGTTAGTGGATTTAAATGTACTACTTATACATGATGGATATTTTTGTGCTATTTTTTGGGGGTTCAAAAAAGATTCACAACCTTTGTGAGGACTCACAACCCTCGGCCCCTTGTCTTAATTTTTTGATTTTTATGAGAATTTTTTGAGATTTCCAGAGTTACAGATATGACATTTGAGATTATTGTTGTTGAGAGTGCAAGATGTTGCACAATATTTAGTGGAATCGCGTTTATTGATATTGGTGTAAAATGATGCATAAGGTCATTTTAGTGTATATTTGTCGTTTAAACGACCTAATTTGCCAAGTAATCAGTTTATAGTATAATTTGTAAACAAGTCGGTTAAATTTGAGTTCAGTTCCAAATTGTTAGGGAATCGAGTTTTTTATTTTGGGGTAAATATTCCACAATGTTTTTGTTTGTAACTTGAGCCAACTTTGATATTATTATTTAAATTGAAAATTATGCTTCGAATAATTGTTTTCTTTGTAGAGGAGGAGATTGATGATGAATTTGTTGATTTGTATGTATTGGTTGTTATTGTTGAAGGTACCATTTCAAAATTTATTGTTTAGATTATTGGAATTCTTTGGCTGGTCCAAAGTTTTCGTTAAAATTTATGTTTATTCATGACAGCTAATGATATAGAGATCTGTTTATTATTTTTCTACTACTTCTCTTTGATGACGTATTTGTTGGAGCATTTTAAAATGAGTTAATGAATTTTCATGGTATAGAGTTACAATGAAGTTGAAGTATTTAATATTGAATCTATATGTATGTTTAAGAGTTTAGACGAAATGTTGAGAAATATGATCTGATATTATGAAAGTGTTTAGTGAAGTGAATTTTTGATTATTGATTTATTTATAAGGAATTTGATTTTCTATATGATTTTTATGGCTCATGTTACAGATGTAGTTGAAATTTTTATTTTTTTTTCTCCTTTGTTTCGCGAAATTTTGTCATGTGTTAGCTAAAATTTTTCATTTTTCAAATGAAAAATTTTTTTGGGACGTTCGAAGGAGTTGTTGGGTTATACCTTTGGATATTTAATTATTTTAGGGGTTTTGTTTTTGTTTAAACGTGTTCAGGGGTCTTATTTACATAGTCACTCTCCATTTTCCGATTGTTTAGGTTTTTTTATATTCTTCTGTTCCAAATAGGTTTTGTGTTAAAAACGGCGAAAGTTCGTTCTTTTTAGGTTTTAGCAATTTAAATGTATTTAAATTGGCTAATTTGTGATTCCATTTATTGCCCCTTTTATTCCCTTTAATTTGATTCCAAATTTATTGCTCTCAGTTAAAAATTGGTTAATTCACCCCAATTTTACAGTTTTATTCTATTTTCAGCTTTTTAAATATTTCAGAATCGTCCATATTTAAATTGTTGCCGAATTCGTATTTTCCAAATCGTTTCACTTCATTTCTTTTTAATTTTCGTCTGCTCTGAAATTCCATTTCTCTTCTTTAAAATTTCGAGTTTTTAATTGGTTGACCGTAATATTAAAATCGTCTGTCATTAATTATTTTATCGTTCATCGACAATTTTGTTTACATTCTGTGGCAGCGATGTTTCGGAGTATATAAGTAAAATCGCGCACTTTTTCGATCTCTTTTTTGCTCTTCCTTCGGAATTAGAACCTAAGATGTGATCTGTCAAAGTTGTTGTTTTCAGCGCTTCGGCGCGAGCCGTAGTTCGAATTCGGCTTGAAATGTATCATTATTCCCGGCTGTGATGTGTGTTTTGTTTTTCAAGATGTAAATTGATTTGTTTAGTTTATAATCAATCAGCAGTCCTTTGCCGCTGTGCTCTCTGATGTTGTTTATGTCTGGAAGCTGCGACTGAATGAAGAGTCATGCTAATTAGTTTCATATCATTTAAATAATGATCCAAGATGTTTCACGATTTATGTGATGTCGGCCGAGGAAGTCTTACCGGCCAATTAGAAATTTGTTTATCTTGACAAGCTGCCAGTTCTATTTTATGATGAATGGAGTTCGCATTTCCGAGCCCAATTGACGGACATATGTGTTAAGTTTTCCATTTTGATGTCAGTAGTCCGGTGCGGCAGTTGGGAAAAATGATTTTTTATTACTCGACGTCCAGCTGGTGTGGAGAATCCCCTTTGAGTTGAATCTCGTGGAACGGCCTTTTTCCGGATTTTCTGCTGGACATATTGTGACCCTGTGCCATGGATTTTCCTCTTCTGGTGTTTTCTGGATCTGCTGCACGTTTGGTGATTCTACCTCCCGCCGATTTCCGCCGTTTTTCTTGGAGCCTTGGTGAAGACCCCATCACACTTATATATTTTAAGTTGCAAATCCTGTGGATTATTGTTAGGATGTTCTAAATTCCCTTTTGGCTAACTTATGTTCTTTTATCCCAAATTTTAGTTTTGATAAATAGTTGTATAAGTTTAATATTGTTAACTTTAAAATTTAATATTCTAACGTTTTTCTACCACTATACGACCGGCCATTCCTTTTATTTATTTATTTAAGTTGTTTATTAGATTTGCTTAGTTAATGAGATGTAAAATGTTTTGAAAATTATTTTAAAAGTGAAGTTTAAAATTTTAATAAACGTTAGATTTTGAAAACCTAAATTCTGTGTTCTCTCTCTCTTTTACTTTAATGCATGTTTTTATTTTTAGGAAAGTTCCATTTAATTACATGTAGAGTACATATTTGTACACGTAGGGAAACTGGTCAATAGGTCCACTTTCAGTTTATTTAAGAATTCAGTTTATTTTTAGAATGTTTTTAGGTTTGAGGAACTTCAGATATTTTTGAGTGTTTTCAGAAGGATGACTTTTAGGTTTTAAGAACTTGGAAAACTTAGAATATTTTGAATGATAGAATGTTTGTTTTTAGTATTTTATAAAGTTCTTCTTTTCCCCCCTCCCCCAACACCGATGGCGACGATAACTTTGACTAATAATCATGTAATTTGGCTAATGATTTTTCAATTTGGCTAATTTGTTGGCTAACAGTTTGAAATTCCTAGCGCGGGCCCTTAATAGGAAACGACTAAACTGAAGTTCAGCCCCATGGATATGATGATCCACCTCAGGGACAGTTGTCCGCTTTAAGAACAATAGGACAGATGTTCTACATGGATCCTGGCGATCCATCTCAGGGATGGATGTCCACTTTAAAAACAACAGGAACAGATGTCCACTTTAAAAACAACAGGAACAGATGTCCTATGACACGGATCCTTGCTATCCACCTCAGGGACGGATGTCCACTTTAAAAACAACAGAAACAGATGTCCTACACGGATTGTGGTGATCCACCTCAGGAACAGATATCCATTTTAAAAACAACAGGAACAGATGTTCTACATGGATCCTGGTGTGGTCTGGGCCTTCGACATCGACATGGATCCTGGCGATCCACCTCAGTGTAACTGTTTTTTTGCTCTGGTTAATCGATTTCCGATGACCGCCCACTTCCACAGCTCAAACATTCGTACCGCAGTCACCATTTTTAAACTGCTGTAACGTAGTAGTGTTGAAGTGCCGAGGAGGTACTTAAGAAAAGAGCAGATAAATTTTAAAATAAACTTTAATGTATAAAAGCAATATGTACATTATATACAAGCTTTAATTGCATATTCATTTTAAGTATCGGCTCTCAACCGAACTTAGGTTCCTGAGCTGCAGTGACTAGCGCTGTCATTCATGAGCACAAGTGACTAGCACTGTCGAATTCTAAAATCGAACACTCTTCTTTTCCAAAAGGTTTTTCCCTCCTCGCTCCATTGGCAGGTCAGAGATCACGGCTCTTCGGGGGCGGTTCCATCAATCAGAAAAACGAAACACAGTCCAAAGAGTCCTTTCCCGGTGTCCAGCACCACAGTTTTTGACTTAATAAAAAAACAATTAATGTGGTTATTTTTTAAATCACTATGGATAACCCAGTCCATGTTTTGAGTGTCTAGTCCCTAGAGTTATAAAAACCACAAAATTAAACCTTCTATAGAAAGAACATTATGCAGATGATTTTTTATTTATTTTTTTTCGAAAGTTTATTTGAAGAAAATTATATCATGTTGCTTAGCTATGGAATTAAATTAATTTCAATATGTAAAAAAGGAACAAATATGTTTGTATGACAGACAATTTTCATTCACTTTATTGAAAAAAAAATTATTTCAATGAAACTAATAGAAATATAAATTTTATAAATGAATGACATTATATTTTTGAATGTTACTGCCATGGGATATAAAGTTATCATAATTAATGATTATTTTAAAATTTTTAAACCATGTGTATTATTTTTAGATGGTTTTTTTAAACTCATATATTGTAAACAATTATATGTGCTTAAATAATTGTTGGATCCGGATAAAAAGGAGTAGGAAAAAATTTAATGACTGTTTAGGAGTTTTACTGTACTTATGTTTTTGTTCACTCCTTGAATAAACAAAGCCAGTGTTAGCATCATGTATGGATGATGAAAGTGTAACCCAAATATCATATTTGCAATGTTTTACTTTATTGTAATGTGAATTTGATTTTTCTAGTTAACTGAAGGTTTGGCATTTTTGCACAGTGACGTTAAAATGATGCATGGAAACATCAACCCTGAATCCATACTAGTCAATAGAAATGGAGCCTGGAAACTTGCAGGTTTTGATTTCTGTGTGCAGTTTACTAATACTCCTGGTCAGGTAAGTATTAAGATACACACATATGCACAAACAGTAGTTATTCATTTTTTATTTAGAAATATAGTTAGGCTATGATGCACATTTTTGCCCAGTTTAAAATCTTTGAAATTGGAGTGAGTTTTAGAATGACTAGCATTTTACAATCACTATCTGTGAATCCGTGAAGGTTGTAGTAGAAAAAATTTCTAGTCAAGATTTTGTGTGATAGCATATGTAAAGTAGATATATTAAGTATTGGTATACTGTATAAAGAATTTTAAGGAAGTATCATAGTTCTAAAAACAAAGCTTAAATTCGTATATATATATGTATGTATATAAATATAAATTATTAAATCCAAAGTTAGAATGTATGTAGTAACTCTATATGTATATATATATATATATATATATTTTTTTTTTTGCTTGAAAGATCAGACTTCTTAAAGCAGTTTTGACGCATCTAATCCCCTTTCACCCACAGTATAAGGAAAATGTAAATCAAATTCTTGTTCCATCTATATTTAGCGTATTAAAGATGTCAAAAGTATATAGACATACATCTGTAGCGATAGTTTAACCTCTATCCAATGTAAAATATTTACTTATCATGAAGAGTTTTATATTTCAGTCACTCCTAATTGATTCATTTGGTTTACAAAATTTGTCATATCTTTAAATGTAAGCATTGTATAAAGTAGTGATAGGAAATTTTAAGTCAAAAATTTCCTATCACCACTGGCCTGAAACAATCAATTGCATGGTTGATGCTGTTTGAAACATATGTTCTTTAATGTATCTGTAAACAAATACCATCCTTTTTTATGACTCAGTATATAAATATATGGCTCAATAGAATACATTTTAATTAGATGTGGCTTACCATAAATATTACTTGAATATTTAATTTCAATGGCACAAAAGTGACATTTATTAACCACTTTCTCAGACTCACAAGGAGCTTGTTAGGATCCCCCTTCCAAGAGCACCACAAACCACAGATTGGGACCCTCTGATCTTTTGCATTTGTATATATGTGCAGTGCATAATGTGTGATAAGATTTTTTTGTATATGTGTGTGTGTTATATAGAATGTGTAAAGAGGAAAACATTGTGACGGAGCCATTGCACTCAGATTTAGATGGTTTAATTCATTTTGAGCATCCCTGAATAGAAATCAACCATTTTTCAATATTGTTTGTGGGCAGGATGCCTCAAAATTGAAAAAGACATTGTAAATTTATTATGAAAAAAAAAATACCTAAAGACATACACATTTTATATGCAATTTATATTTTAAAACTAATATCACTACTTATGCAACATGCACTGTTTTTTGAAGTATTGTATGTTTTAAATTTAAAATACAAAAATCATAAAACATTAAATATACTGATACTTTTTGTTATTAAATGTATGAATGTTTTGTAAGACTTTTTAACCAGAAACGAATTACATCACTGTTTGGAAGCCTTTTTGTAAGTATTAGAAATAGCAATTTCCTAGAGGAACCGTAGTATTGCCCACAAATAGCTTAAATATTTTCATGAAATTCTGTATTCCTATTGTATTGATAATTAAAAAAGCTTGTTGATTTTTAACAAGATGGACCCTACTAAAAAAAACAATAAAATTTTAAGATCCAAGACTTTAAATTTTATTGCTTTTTATCAACTTCAAATTTTATTGTTTTAATAAGTTGAAATTTATTAGTTAAAAATTTATCTTAAACACATTAGATTTTGAAAATTACAGCTTATTTATTTATATACTAATTTTAGGGTAATAACTTTAGTTTTGGTGAAATTGATATTGATTTACCACCCCCTTGTCATCCTCACCTTGACTATACAGCTCCAGAACGAATTTTGGGCTCTTCAAACAGCACATCAAGTGATATGTTTTCATTTGGCTTGCTCTTCTATTCTGTGCACAATAAGGGAAAATCTTTGCTCATGAATGCTGGTTGCAGTATGAACACCATCAAGCAAAATTTTAATAATGTAAGTGATTTTTTTTCAAATCAATTTTTGCTAGTTTAAGGCTATTTTAATATTTCCCAGAGGGGCACTATATTGCTAAAAATAATTTAGATATTTTCATGGAATTTTTGCTAGTTTAAGGCTATATATATTTACCAGAGAGAATATAAATAGCCTCTAAAATTAAATTATTATAGAAGCTATTTGATTTTAGAATTTATGCTATGCATCTTCTACTTAAACATTGTGATTGAAATTGTATAAACATTAAAATATAGTATTAAAATGGGTCAATAAAATTGTTCAACAGCCTGTAATTGTAAAATTTGAAAATTTTAACTCATCTGTAAAATATTATAATCTACCCAGTAAATGAAAGGCTTTATATATATATATATATATATATGTATATATATATATATGTGTGTGTATATATATATGTGTGTGTGTGTATATATATATATATATAAAGAAATACAATCCCAAAAAGTATGAAATTCAAGAAAGAGAAAGGCGCAAATTGCCGCACTATCAGAGTCTTGAAATATAAGATTTAAAATGAAAAAAGAAAATATATAGGTGGAATGATTGTGTTTACAGGGTTGCAGGTCAAGGGGGATTGCGACCCCTATTTCCTGGTTAGAAACTAGCTTTGACTTCATGAAAACGCTTCCAGAGACTCTGCACGCCCGAAACAACAATCGATCATGCCCGTGGGGAAAAAATGGCCGAATCCCAGACAACATAAAAATGATCAAAATAACAAAAATTGGAAATTTTACTAACCAGCAAGACGAGAATCATGGAAGAGTTGCATATGTTATTGTAATTTGGAACAGAAATTATGTTATAAATTATTTGACAAGAGACATCTATATGACTACAAGATCAATTATTTTGCCCACTGGAATACCAACTTGAGTTTAAATGTACAGCGTAATTTAATCGTAAATCACTTGAACAGATACAGATTATTAAACTCATCTATTACAATGCATGATGCATTTAATCAACGGAACTCGGGAACAATCATATCCCTTCCGCTTTGTACAGCACTATTATGATGTTTTTTGCAGAAATTATAGTGATAAAAATTATGTTAATTTATCCGACATCATACAATACAACTCAACTCTTACCTAGGATTATCTGATTGATGCACATCCAGATGGATCTATAAGTTAGACGCGACTTTTTTATGTATGCTTTCCTATTCGAAGTTTATACGCTTTATGCAACTCTTCCATGATTCTCGTCTTGCTGGTTAGTAAAATTTCCAATTTTTGTTATTTTGATCATTTTTATGTTGTCTGGGATTCCCCCTGGTCCCCTGGCACATATGAAACTAGGGGGCCTGGCACTTTCTGATATCTTCATTATCCTGTTTCCTTGACAACTTGTCTCTTCTCTCTCTAAAGTCTGCCGACTCCTGCTCTATGTGAATAAAACTGAAAATTAAAAATTGTGCTCAAAATTTAATTATTATTTTAGGAAATAACATTTTTTTAAAACTAATTTGTCATGTAAAAATGCATTTTAAGTATGTATGCTTTTACAGTCTTAGACTGCAAGTAATATTTGCAGCCCACTAAACCATAATACTTTGAATGTGTTAAACAAATTAAATTATTTGAATTTTGGTCAAAATGTTGAAATAAAATGCAAACTTTGAAACTTGAACAATATTACATTAGAATGTAGTAGTTTTGAATAACATTGCATTAGAATGTAGAATATGCTATGTTAACTACATGTAGCTGTTAATTTTCACTTCAATTTTTTTTAGCAGTAAGTTGAACTCAATGCAGAAAAGGTTGAGCACTATTGATTTATAAACTATTAAAATAAAAAAGTAACACCATAATTTGCATTCTATTTCCAGTTAAAGTCAATATCGCCTAATACACTGAATAGCTTACCTACTGAAAGTCGGGATCATATAAAGATGCTTTTAAGTATCACTCCAGAGCTCCGTCCTGATGCATTCCAAACATCAAAGGTACTTATTTTATAAATTTCAATATTTTTGGTAGATTTTTATTTTATTACTTAAGATTTCTTTTATCAATTGAAACATTTAATTTTGTTTTAAAAATTTCAATGATAAAATATATTTTTATGCAGTGTTAATAGTTATGCATTTACCTTTAGGCATCATAATGCATTTGTATGGTAATTATTTCAATTACTCCCTTTTGGCAATACCCCATGTTTCCTATAATTGCAGCCCTCATGTTTATTGTGTACACTTACTTCTCAGAAGATTTGTTAATTTCACCAAACAAGATTGAATTGAACCTCAATGAAGCATGTTTTGTTGTCTTAATGCACTTTAAATATGCCTTTTATGTCATATAACATGCTCTAAATTTAGATGTTTGCTCGGATTTTTTTTTTATCTGAATTATTTGTAGGCAACTTATGCAAAAATCATTGAAATAAGCATCCAGGATCAACCACAATCATTTGAATATATGTATAATCATTTGAATATATGTATCCTCGATATGTCGAATTTGAAGGGAGTAGAAAAAAAATTTAAGATATCAAAAATTCGAGATATCGAAAATTTGAAAATTTTTAAGGAATTCATAAAAGAATATATACATACTAGTCCTATACTTTACACATTTTTAAAAAAATCACTTTATCTTACAGACAGAGAATTGGGTATTACCCAAGAAAATGCTGACAACAAATAAAGCGAAGCTTGAAATGATTGGATACACATTTAATGTAATACTATGTACGTACATACATTATTAAAACTTAATCTTGCATTTCTTTACTTGCAAAATAGTCATCCATGACAGTTTGGTTACAGGTACTGAATCTTTCAATATCTATTACATTTTCCAAATGAGCAAGGCGGATCCAAATGAGCTTAATTTTGTGGCGATAGTTCACTTTAAAACTCTGAATAATACCTTGGTCCAAAGGCTGTAAGGGGTTAGTAAATTTACCTATCATAAGAGGTTTGAGCCTTTCTGAACCATCCATACTAGCGCAAAATAGCACAGTTAATCTTTCTTTGCTTCTTTTCCCACCATGACATGCTTCACCTTTAATGGCCATAGTTTTATCAGGCATACACTTAAAAAATAGTCCTGTTTCATCTGCATTAAACACATTTTTTGGATCATATTTTTCCAAATGAAAAGATGAAAATGGTAAGATGATTCAAATGGTAAGATGAAAAAATTCGAGATATCGAGAGTTTGATTAAAAAAATTTCGAGTTAAAGAGTTTGTTTTACATTAGTTTTATACCGTGCTTGAAGGGAGATGAAAATATTTCGAGATACCGAGGTTCGACATATCGAGGTTCACCTGTATATAGCCATTCTAATATGTTATAATATTTTTTCCTGTTCTTGTGTTTTGAATTTAACCCCTTGCCTGTGGAGTATATTTCAGGAAAGTGGGTCAAAAATGGAAAATTTTTTTTAATCTTCAGTTTTGTCTATTATAACATTTAAAAAGGTTAGAAAAATTTTATTTTGTAAAAATATAAATTTTTATATGAAATAACTACTATATTTAATATTTTGACATACATGTGGAAAATTATTGGATTATATTCATATTTTACTCAAAATTGTTTAATTATAGCAAAATAAATCAAATAATCTTTTGAATTTCACAAATCATTTCACAGAATCATTTTTCAGAATTTCACAAATCTTTTATAGTATGATATGTACGAAAAATATGACCCAGCACACAAGCCGACATCACACTCTTTACAATAAACTCGGTTTATATCCCACTTAATCAAGCTACTGATCTCGCCTACTTCCAAAAAAAATGTGGACAAGTATCGCCATCTGTTGGAAAAACAATGAACTATATTGTAAAGCATTTGGGAAGGCAAAGCGAACTCAATTTGGGATCATCAGAATAGAAACACTCATTTTTCGCTTGCCCGAAGTCAGTTCGGGCATTCCAAATTTGGCGCAGAAGGGTTGCCTGAATTGGATTCGGGCGGCACAGGCAAGGGGTTAATCATGGAGAACTGAATTTTGAATCTAAAACACACTATTAGTAAAATTTACAGATGTGCATACCATACTTTAAATTAGGAAAATCATTGAGGTTAAGGAATTTACTGTTAATAATGTTAATGCTATTTGTAACTCATGTAATTTCAAGACTGCCTGTGAAAATTATTGAAATATCATTGTATTAATTTAGAGATATATATTTTATCTGAAAAACATTCATTTAATTTGTTTTTATTCATCAAACACAATATTTGTTTGTGTTAAATGTGTTCACTATAAGCTACAGGTTTTTTGTCAATGTATGCATGTACATTCAATATAAAATACATATTTTTCCTCATTTTTTCTTGTCTACTTTAGTTCTTTAATTGTAATTTAATTCATCTTTATTCAGTTATTTATAGCTTATATGTTTTCTTTGCACAAGAAGTGATTTCAAAACTTGATAGAGATAAAAGTTAAGGCCTAAGAGAAGTTATCGTATGGTTTTGCATATTGAAAATGATTTATTATACAAAATTCTAACTGTACTAATATTGGTAGTAACACTGTGCTGTAACTGTACTAATATTGATAGCAACATTGTATTCTAGTTGTACTAATATTAATAGCAACATTTGGTTAAGGAAAAACACATTGCACTACTATTTACTTTATGACAAACTTGAATGCACAGGCATACTTGATCATCTACGAAACTTCTTAGCAGACTCTATTGCTATTATATGTTGTTTTTTTGTTTCAAAAATAATTTTTCATTCAAACACAAATTGATGCAAAAGTGGAGTTTTTAAGTGAAACATATAAAAATACTTCAAATAAGTTAAAATATATTTATAGAAAGGTGGGGATTTTAATAGATTCTCTTATATTCTCAGAAAAATCTCTGGTTATTATCAAATTAATTTCAATTTAATAGTCTATCTCAGTATTGATTATTAGTACAGCCCAGATTTATAGGCACTAAAAATCTCAAAATAGACACTGAAAAAATAAAATGAGTTCTTAAAATTGGTGCTTAAAAGGTAAAATAAACAAAAGACACTAAAAGTAAAAAAAGACACTGAAATAGTCCCATCACAGGTTTAAAATTACTGTTCATTAAGTCATATTTATATATTGTTTTGTTAAAGAAGATAGCCAAACAGCTTATCTACAAATCTTCACATTAATACACAACTTTTACTGCAATTTATACACCTAAAAACATACCTTTCAAAGACAAAACACTTGACACATTTTTATGTACTATTTTCATTTATTTATTGGTGGCAATTTACTACCAAATACATTTCAATATTTGCTACTTTAAAAGAACATCTATCCATCAAAATGTTCTAATAATTTAAGAAAATCCTATCCACATCACTTTATTTCATGAAAGTATATATATAGTCTGCTACCTCACAGTGCTGCAGGGCAGGGCGCGGTAGCCCATTGGTTAGCGCGCTGGAGTTCCACTCGGTAGGCCCGGGTTCGATTCCAGCCACTGCCAAAACTGCCGCCGTGTTCATGCGGAGTACGATCACGTTAAACATGTGGGTCCGAAAGTCCTTCCGAGAGGTTGGTGGTAGGGGAAGGAGGGTACGGTCCCTGTGGATGCCTCCCCCACTGGGTTTCGGTCTAAATTGGGTGGCACTTCCCGACCGTCCAAACAGTTACCTTACACCTTTCTGGTAGGTCGGACGGTCTGGGTTTCAACAACAACAACAACAACAGTGCTGCAGGCCAGTCACATATTCTTCATCTCACAAAGCACAACCAAGGTTTTAATGGATTTACCCCAGTCTGAGTATTTAACTATTAGGCATTTTTATACTTGACCACCCAATTTGATCTGAGATAGTTAAGGCATTGAGATTGCACATGGTAGACCCGTGTTTGATACTCACTGCCCAAAACTACCTTTTTGTCTATGCTGAATATAGGCATGTTAAATCTGTAGAGCTGAAACTCCACCCGAGAGGTGATAGGTTAAGAGAAAGATGTACAGTCCCTGTGGTTGCCACCCCCATTGGGTTCTGATTTAAATTAGGTATTAGGTGTCACTATCCCAGCTGTCCAGACAATTACAATTATTTTTACTTTTTGCACATCTGTTTTATACAGTGTGTACATATCTTTTATACAGTCATATGAATTTTCAGAACATCTCCAGAATCAGAAATTGAAATCCTTAGTGAGTTACCTCAAGCCCCTCCAGAATCTGATGCTGAATCCGTATCAGTTATCATCTAAGCTCCCTATATATAGCCATTCTCGAGAAATAGGTGTTTCAAGTAAAATGAAATTTTTTCAACCTGAACTGGAAAAAGAGCCAGAAGCAAAAATCCTTAGTGTACCCCCCCCCCCCCCCCTACATTTTTCAGAATTTGATGCTAAATCCATATCAATCATTATGCTCTATCTATAGCAGATACTGAAAAATCTATGCTTAAAAAAATATATCCATAAAACAATAGTAGAGCAAAGTTTTTGCTCCCAATAAAAGCAGGCAAAATAAATGAAACATGGGTTAAACCCATAAAATAGGCACTAATATTAAAATAGACATTTATATGAACTCTCAAAGTAGGCATTCATAGGCATAAGATTTGAATAAAGTACCCCTTATAGCCAGAAATGAATATATATGCTAGAATCCTATGATTCTATAAAGAGAAAAATAGGGCAAAATCTGGGTTCTAATTATTAGCTGCATATAAATGTATAAGTGACATTAATTTTCTTTTCTAGCTACCAATGTTTGAAGATGTAGGAGTGAAGACTCTCCAGTACTTAGATTCTTTATATCAGTGGGACAATTTACAAAAATCTCAATTTTACAAAGGATTACCCCAGATCCTTGCTAAAATGCCCAAGGTATGTTTGTTTGAAGGATGGATTCATTTCCTTTACTGTTAAATTATGTTGCAGTGTTTATCACAATAAATCTATGCTAATACTATTCCATATTAGTACTTTTGATTGTGCATAATATATACTAGCAGAAATACATAGCATTGCTTGTGATTTTTGGAAATATACAAATTATAGAAGCATTCAACTTTTCATTCATACTTTTTATCAGAATTTTTCCTACCCTATAAAAATAAAAATTATAAACCCTTCTATTAAAAAATTAATTTCATTGCAAAGCTATAAATTAACAATAAAAATGTCTCCCATTTCTTATAAATTAATAAAAAGCTTATGAAAAATCTAAAATATTATGAAATTGTTTTATGTTGTTTTGTTTAATATTTCAATTAATGGAAAATCAGGGGGGCATTGAGCTATCAACAATATCGGGAAGTGTTAATGTTTACTACTTATTACCACACATTATTTGACCACTGTTTTACCTATCTTTGAAATCATGTTTAGAAACTGTTGCATATAAGTGAAACCTCAGAAAGTTGTGTATTTTAAATTTAACAAAATTAAATGTTAGTGCATGTTAACTTCTATACTGAGTATTTTTGCTCTTAATACATTTTAGAAGGTAAACATTACATATTTATTTTGCAGAAATAAATGGACCCAATTGTTCAGAAGTGATCACAAACCATTCTGGAGATATTTGAAATTTTAATTTTCCTCAGAGAGCAAACATATCTCTCAAAAAAATCAAGTGATTTCCATAAAATTTGGTGTGCTTATGGTAATCGGTAACAACAAAAAGTTAATTAATTTTCAGATAGATTGAGTTGTAAGAAAGTTCTAGTTTTTGTTATTCTTTTTCCACATTACATTATTTTGTTTCTCTATAACAGGGGTTTTTAACCTTTTTATTACGACCTAAAAGTGGGTTACTGTGGCTATTGGGATGGGTCGCCACACCATAGCTGCCATAAAATACAAAAAATAAGTAATACATGAATATAGGTATAATATCTCCTAAGCGACTACCTGTCACCATTCTTTGTCTCTAATTATTCAGACTAAAAGTGGATGTCAAAATTAGATTATCTTTCAGATATATTTGTTGAACTCAATAAATTAAACACCTCAATGCAAAGCTGTGATCATACATTTAGTGGGCTAACTGAGAAATTCACAGCATTCAAATAAAAATTGAAATTGTGGAAGAAAAAATTTAGAAAAAAATTAAATGGCTTCTTTCCCTAATCTAAAACCGAAAGAAAAATATATTGTGTTAGCAGAGGTTAAAAATGCTATATTTGGTCATCCGGAGAAACTGCATCTTGAATTCAATCGCTATATTCCGCTATTGATGAAATTCGCTGTTGATGAAATTTTGTGTCATAGTTTTCATACAGAATAGCTATGTTCATTTTGGATAAATATGTAAAAAAGGAAAGACTATAGTATTGAGCAAAGTTACGAAAGCATTATACTATCATTTTTAACTATGTATTTTTATTAATCTTGTTTAAATTAGACTACAACCAGAAATGACTTCCAATGCAGCCTTTCAAAGACATATCCATGGTTTGAAGAGCTGTCAGCACTTGTGCAATGCCAAGGATCTTATTGAGCAAATGTGGATAGTTACTATTTCAATATTTTGTTTTCAAAATGTAAATCTTTAATATTATTTTTTGTAATTAGGCACATGAATTTTTTTCTAAATGTTCCTTTTATTTTATGATAATACTAACCATTCCTCATGTAGGATAAAATAACATTGTATTAAAGAATAAATTTTTATGATGCAAATTAAAAAAAATCTAATAATAAACCTTGATAGAAAATATTGCAATATATATCAAATTTATGACATTTTTTTTTACTTGTTACTGCATTATTGCTGTTTTACTACATAATAGATTCATAAGTCATGTAATCAAGTCCAGGAGTTGATTTTGAGTTATGGAAAATAAATGGTTAAGAACCCTAGCTCTATAGGGAAATCCTTATGTTAGTCGCATCAGATTTTTGTTTCACAGTCAACTAAAAATATGACCAAGCTGGCTAAAATATAAAATATTATTTTGAGACTGTAGATACTTAAAACTCATAACAGATTTAAACATTTTTCTTTCTATGTGTTCAGTCTATGTGAAACAATTTTCTTTTCTTATGTTTTAGAGAGTGACGCTGCATCGTGTTGTTCCATGTCTTTCTAAAGAATACCATACTCCTGAAATGGTTCCTTTTGTTCTTCCAAATGTGCTGCTTATAGCAGAAGAGGCTACTAAAGAAGAATTCCAGTCCCTTATGTTGCAAGATATGATTCCTTTATTTCGATTGCAAGAACCAATACAAGTATTTTTCTTTTATAGTAATTTTTAAATTAGAAGTCTTGCTTTTGTGAGGGGGTTTTATAGGATGTTAAACATTATTCAGTTCCCTTATCAATCTCACCATAATATCATTATTTCTAAAGAAAAGATCTTATGGCCCTTGCAGAATTCTCTCTAACTCAAAAAATTGAGTGAGATTTATTAACGTATTTTGTTTCAATGAAATAATTTTAATTTACAAATATTTGTATATTGTGAACATATGCATTATGTACACAGCATTTAAAAATATAACAAAACCTTAGCAAAATGAATTTGCATCTAGTGAATGCCGGATGTCTGCTGTAGCTAGGGTTTAATATTTGTAGAAGTCAATCAGAAATTAGCATTAAATCGCATTTCCTATCAACTAATCTTTTTTTCTTAATATTTTAGCAAAAGATAGCTGAAATAAATTTCGGGGATCAATAAAAAAATGCCATTTTCGATGTTTGGTAACAAGGTTTTAACGGAGCATTTTAGAAAAGATATATCACATACATTTTATTTATTTGAGCTAAAAACATTCTTTTTGATGTTTAGTAACAAGATTTTAGTGTAACAAATTTGCTTTGTAACCACTAAATTCAAAGGGAAATTGGAAGAGAGGTTTAGGAAAGAGAAGTGTCTTAATTCTTAGCATAAGAAAACTTCACGCAGTAAAGTTTTTTTTTTTTTTTTTCTAAGATTGTTTAGGAAAGTGTAAGATTCTCATATCCCCCGCCTTCCATTCACGAAGTGATCCTTGCTATCAAAAAACTTACCATCAATCAAGATAACAGATCGGCTGGTCCCGATAACATTCCATCTGAATTTTTAAAGGTCGATGAACCAGTGCTTATTAATGCTTTGCACTATATTTTGGTGGAAATTTGGGAATCGGAGAAATCGGAAGTGGGTTCCATCTGCCCTATTTTTAAAAAAGGAGACCAACTTGAATGTCATAACTATAGGGGCATCACACTCCTCAATACGGCATATAAAATCTTCTCCAACTTACTTTTTGCAAGACTTCAACCCCATACTGAGAAAGTTATTGGAAACTACCAGTGTGAATTTAGGCCCCAAAGATCTACTGTGGATCAAATTCATACACTGAGACAAATTTTGGAGAAAACTAAAGAGTATAACATCAAAACCTTCCATCTATTTATTGATTTTAAAGCTGCTTATGATAGCATAAAAAGAGATAAGTTGCTTAAAGCTATGATTGAGTTTAACATTCCTAATAAACTTGTTAACCTTACTAAAGCCATGCTTAGCAACGCTCGCTGTAGGGTTAAAATTCAAAACCACCTTTCTGAGCCTTTTGCTACTGAAAGAGGACTGCGTCAGGGAGACTCGCTTGCCTGCCTGCTCTTCAATCTCGCATTGGAGAAATGCATCCGAGATAGCGGAATAGACCGAAGAGGCACTCTCTGGAATAGGTCGCAGTATTTATTGGCCTACGCAGACGACATTTGACATTATTGGAAGATCTGAAAGGGCAGTGAAAGAGGCCTTTCATGACCTTGAAACCTCTGCTACAGACATGGGTCTCACCATCAATGAGGACAAGACAAAGTTTATGGAAGTCCCGTCCGCGTCTGGGAACAACAACCCTTTTTGCATAAATGGTCATATATTTGAAAGGGTTAGTGAATTCAAATACATTGGAGCTACTATCAAAGACCAAAACTTATTGAAAGCCGAAATTAACTACAGAATAAAATCGGCCAATAAATGTTTCTTTGGACTAAAAAAACTATTAAGATCCAGGCTTGTTAGCCGAAGAACTAAAATGAGACTATACAAGACGCTTATGCTGCCTGTGCTGCTGTATGCTAGCGAAACTTGGACTTTAAATTTAGATGTCCAGTGTGCCCTGGAGACTTTTGAAAGAAAAGTGTTAAGAACTATATTCGGGCCTGTACAAGAACAAGGATGCTGGAAAACCAGATATAATTTTGCCTCAGACTATAAAGAGCCTCAAGTTACACAAATCATCCGAAGTAACAGATTGAGATGGCTCGGGCATGTCTGGAGAACCCCAGAAAATAGCCTGACTGGATTGTACACTTTTAAGAACCCTGGGGGTACCCGCGCCCAGGGCAGACCTTCGACTAGATGGTTAGACGACATTGTGAATGACATCAACATTTTGAAAATTAAAAACTGGCAAAGAGTCGCTTTGGACCGACGGTGTTGGAAGAGGCGTGCTGTCGAGGCAGCTAAGACCTGTAACAGGTTGTTACACTCTTAAAGAAGAAGTAAGATTCTCATGGTCTCATGCTCTGATGGAAACCCTGGGCCTTTGCTTCTTATCTCTTTCTTTTGGATTTCTTTCCTTTCATTTTTGAGTAAAATAGTTATTTTAAATTCTTACATGTGCAGACTCTTGTATTTTATAGTGAATGTGTAAGAATGTTGCACAGAACAAACTATCAATGTAATCAATCTATATATATTATATTCAATCAGTAGTTGATTGAGTGCTGAATTGCTTTTTTAGGTTACTCTAATTTTTATGCAAAAGATGGAGTTGTTGCTATCAAAATGTCCTCCAACAGTAATTGCCAACCATGTCTTGCCTATGATATACCGAGCCCTTGAATCGGATGCCCAACAGATACAGGTTAGATTTAAAAAAAAATATTTCTACTTGAAAAAAATTTATGTTGCCCAATCTATATTCTCATTCATTATCTCTGCTTTTATTCAGGAACTTTGTTTAAGTATTATCCCCAAGTTTGCCAGCCTTATTGAGTATTCAGCAATGAAGAATGCCCTTTTACCTCGAATAAAAAAACTATGTATCACCACAAGCTATCTGTCAGTAAGCACTTAATTTTATATTAAAATTATTTTTCTTTTTGTGCAATAAATGACATTTAAAGGCTGTATCATTATTATTTCTTCATTCAGGTTCGAGTTAACTGTTTAGTATGCATGGGAAAGCTTCTTGAGCATCTAGACAAATGGCTTGTACTTGATGAAATTTTGCCGTTTCTGCCTCAGATACCTTCAAAAGAACCAGCAGTTCTTATGGGTATATTAGGTAAATATGAAATACTAAAATCTAGAGTTGCAATAACATTTTTATATTTATTCATAAGTTTTTTCTTCTGAAAATATATGAATATAATAAAATTCTGTTGCTTGTAATACTGAGTTGTAAGAAATACTCCTACAAGAAAAGTATTCTATCACTTTATAATTTTTTAATACTTCCTTGAAGAAAGCAGGCATAGAACAGTTAGGTGACTACAATTGTTGGCATTTTTAGCCCTCTTCCTTGGGTCAAAATTAGTGTCTTGTCTTAACAACTGATAAGGAAAAACTGCAAGTTGGCAGGCTGAGAAACAATTTAATAGATATATATGGAATACCCAAAGTTAGAAACTGCAAAGGGGGTAACAGGCATTGAAATCGAGACCCCAAATATAAGCATAGCAAGACAGGTGGATAAGACAGCTTAACCCTAGCTGACACATTATGCTAAGTGAAAGAAATGGAACAACAAGGTCACATTGTTTATTGTAATTTTGTCTCTTAGCATTTTTTAACATTTAAGATGATTAAAATGTCAAGAAAGTCACAATATTGTAAACAGTAGCATTTTTACTGTAACAATTTTAGCCAAAAGTTCTCTATAAATTTTGCTTTCTAATACTGCTATGTATAGCAAATGGCAGTATTAGAAATATATCCGTGGCAATTTTCTTTTCATGAAATAGTTTGTTTTTTGTTATGTGGGAAAATAGAATTAAAATAATATTTATTAATCCTAATCTTCTTCTGTCTCTTATTCATTGGCTTGATTGACCTGTTGCTAACTTAGAAAGATATATTTCTAAAATGAATTTTAAAAAATTAATTTCTTGTGAATGAAAGCTCTTCTAAAAATATTAATTTCACAATTACCTTGAAATTACCTTCAATTATCATAGAAGACTCTATTAAGTGTATTATGATATAGAAGGACTTAAACACTATGGAATATTGATAAGTAAAATACACTTTGAAGGATAAGGAAAACTTGAGCAATGTATTAAGCACAAATGACACAATAATGCAGCATACAGCTGTTTTGAGGATATGCTGGATTCCCTTCGTCAATGCAAGAGAATCATCAAACAGCATATAATATAAAATATTAAAAATATCGACTGGTTTCTAAGGTAAAAACAGCCTCTTCATCAGGACACACAAGAAGCACAATCTTCACTTGTCAGAAAAAGATTGGCAAGTTATGCAAGAACAGCAACATGGTAGAAGCAAGAAAAGGGTATTGCAAACAGCGAGAGAAAGAAAAAATAGGGGGGGGGGGCAGAAACCTAAGAGAACCTAAGAGACAGGAACCAGAGGTGGGATATAATGAATGGACAGTAAAATACCAAAGAAGAAAATGAATGTCTAATGTTGTATGCTGCTTTTAACGAAGTTATTTGAATTTTATGCTTTAGCAACAGTTTAAGCTATATGTATTTTAGAACACTATCTATAAGCAGATTCTGTGAGTATGTATAATTTAAATTTAAAAAAAAAATTAAATTGCTTTAGTTTTGATGGAAGCATTAACTGGATAAAAGTATAGTTTTCTCTGTTAAGCACCTTACAATTATATAATATTTATTTATTTATTTACATTATACCGGGTGGTTAGGATTAAAGCATCCCTGTTTAGAGCACTGTAGAGAAAAAACCAGTGGTCATAGGAACACCAAACCTGCGTGGTATGGATTTCAGAACATGGGGAGACGAATGGCACAGAAAAAGAAAAAAAAAAAAAAAAAAAGAGTTCCGAACGTGACCGATAGGGGGAGAGATTTCAGGCGTTGTGAGCAGTCCAAGCTTTCCATGTGTAACATGTTCTAGACACATAAATTAAATTGACATTTGAGTGTTTATGACTATTATCAGTATCTTATCTATCGCACGTTTATACCACTTACAATTCGTAATTCATGTGCATCACGAATAACAAGCGGTTTTATTGAATTATGTTTCTACTAGGGACTGTTCGCAGGGCCGTCTCTCTTCCTATCAGTCATTTTTGGAATAGTTTTTTTATGTGTCATTTGTTTCCCCATTTTCTGAAATGCATACCACACAGATTTGGCATTTTTATGACCACTGGTTTTTTTTTTCAACAGTGCTCTGAACAGGGATGCTTTAATTCTAACCACCCTGTATATATGACTAATTAATTCTTAAATTTTTATATTTAAAGTTGAAAACTGAATGTTCAATTTTGATATTAATTTGATATTCTTTTTCAGGTATTTTAAAACTGACTATGTCTCATAAAAAATTAGGCATAACTAAAGAAATTATGGCTTCCAAAATAATTCCTTTCCTCATGCCATTGTCCATTGAAAATGGATTAACTTTAAACCAGGTGAATATTATGTTTTGATAGTACTTTTAATGTTTAGCTTGAAATAAAAAAAAATCTTTTAACCATTCAGTAATCTCACTTGAGAAGTATTAAGAATGTTTGTAGTGTATTTGTATTCTTACTGTCTACGATAAGGATTCCTAACTGATGTGATGTGAACAAGTGTACTATAAATTTTTCAAAATGTGATAAATAATGCTTAAGACTTACTAGTTTAACTCATATTTAAATATACTGCAAAGAGATAAATATATAACTGTTTATTGAATGGAATTTGTAATATCATTGTAATTCATGAAGTGAAATATAATTACTAATTAAAGATAAGTACAATTTACTTACTTAAGTATATTAAAACATAAACTCATCTTAATATGCTACAAAAGACATTATCTAGAGTGAGCTTAGTGGGCTGTGGGATCCTTCTATAATTGGTACTTAAGTTAAGGAAACTAAATTTGTGATACTGTCCACAGCACTTCCTTGTGCACTTTTGGCCAAGAAACAGAGTAACTCTAATCTATTCTGAACCATTACCCCCTTGCTGTGTTTTAGGTCAAAGTTTAAGAATTATGTTCCTAGTGCAGCCATCAGTTTCAGTGTACTGGTTTCACTCTCTTTAGAGCCATCAACACATAATAACCATTAACTGCACTGGCAGCATAAAATTTGCTATTATCTGCAATTTTGATTCAAATTTGGTCATCAAATCAGTTATGCGATGATATCAAATTTATAGATTTTATACCAACTGCTTGGTATAATTGACATGCATCGGACACCACAGTGGTTTGCAAAATTGTGGCATATAAGTAAATTTTCTTACTGCTAGAACTGTTAACATCTTTAAAGCACTGTTGAACTCTAACACAGTGAAACTCGGTACACTAGTATTGATTCCTGCCCAAATAACTTGATTCCAAGTTTTGGTATGCTCCTTAACAGCAGAATTTGTAAGAATTCCATGATATGAAAAAAATTGTGAATCTTTGGTTTGCAAAATTGTGGCATATAAGTAACTTTTCTTACTGCTAGAACTGTTAACATCTTTAAATCACTGTTGAACTCTAACACAGTGAAACTCGGTACACTAATATTGATTCCTGCCCAAAGAACTTGATTTCAAGCTTTGGTATGCTCCTTAACAGCAGAATTTGTAAGAATTCCATGATATGAAAAAAAGTTGCGAATATCTGGTTGGTTTCGAATAGATATTTAAAAAAAATATCTATTCGAATAGATATTTTAAAAAAATATCTATTCGAATATCTATTTTTTTGGATCGCTTTGATAACCTTTTTTGTCTAATTTTATTGCGAGCATAATTATTCGTCTCGTCTACAATTTTTTCCATCAATTCATCCGCAAAAAAAAAGTTTAAAAAAGTCAATGGTGTTTGAACTGTTGTCAGGAATCTGTGGTCCTTCAGCTTTATCACCAGAAGTAAAATCTATCCTGTGCGGCACATTATCCTGCGTTGTAACATTCACCCATGGCCCATAATTGTCTTCTCTTGCATCGTGAATTGTGTCGTCGTCGCTGCTGCTTGTACTAGGCAAAGGTATTGCCCGATTTCTTTTGGTAACTATAATGTCACTACCACTCGTATCACTTCCTGCAGCTTCTTCGCTGCTGCCTTCGTCACTACTTTCATTGCACTGTAATTCTCGATTATAATAGTCCATATAAAATTCGTCCTCACTGCTCTCAAACTCATTTTCAATGTTACCTTGTAAATGTCGCTTAGGCATTGCGAACATAAAAAATAAGAAATTATAAAGTAATAGTACTATAGAACTATAACACAAAACCGTCTCGGGTGGTCAACGGGGAAATGCTCTAGCGACTAGCCAGTATGAAAAGGCCTTGAGAAAGCAGGGGAGAAAGCACAGAGAGAGGAATCTGGGAAAAAAGCGATTGCGCAATCATCCTCCTTCTGTGTTTTTCCTATTTCTATGGCGACATACGAACGCAACGGTACAGATGCGATGTCCCCTGTACGGGGACATACGAGCACGATGGTAAAACGAGTGATGTCCCCATACGGGGACATACGTGTGAAAAGGGTTAAAAATGTTTTATAGATCTTTACTATAATCATTTATTGCAGTTTATTATATTAAAGGATATGTATTAAAAAAATATTTTTTTTATAAAGCAATATGTATTAATGTAATTTTTATATTATTTTAGCTTATTAAAAGTTAATTAAAAATTCTAAATTTTTATATTTAAATTCTGTTAATTAAATTTTTAAAAATGCTTTGTCTTAACTTGTTATATATATGACAAGCAGTTGAAATAAAAAAAATGCCTTGAATCTAATGCTACAATGTCAAAAAATCACTTACTACAAACTGCTACAATTTCAAAAAATTGCCTGCTACAAACTGTTACAATTTCAGCAATTTGCTGCTCCAAAAGTGTTTTTTGTACTCACACCACTGAAATAGTAAGGGACAAAAATATATATCAGAAAATTCAGTTTCTAGATCTGTAATTTATCTTTAAAAAGCTCTTATAATTTTCAAGTAATCAGTGTTAAATTGCAGAAGATTGAAAATTTTATGTTTTTCAAATTTGTAATGCTTATATTTCAAAAACTAAAAGTAATAGCTATAAACAAAAAGCAAGAATTTGCAGCTCTTTTAAAGCCCTACATGTGGCTTTTAGATCGATCTCTTAATTTTTGAACTATAGTGCTTGTAATTTCAATATTTTAGTAATTTTAACCCGAGTTTTCCAATGGGTGGGAAAGCTGTAATATTTAAAATGTCATAAGTATTGCAGTTCAATGTGTTTACTTACTCCTTGGTGAAATATTGTTGCACAAGCATGAGATATTTTTTGTTTTAAAAATATTAGGAAGTTAAATGAACTTGAGAATTCTAAAAATATTTAATAATTGCTGAGGTTTGAACAGAATGGATGGAAATATATGTAGTCAAGTACATATTTATATACTGCCAAGCCAGTTTATAGATTAACTTGAATGTAAAATCCTGTCAGATGTATTGTATAAGTTTAATTTATATACAGCCAAGCAAGTTAGTAAAATAATTTGATATTTTGACTTGAAGTCTAATGTCTAGTTACAGTATCCAGATGAAATTGGGGTGAAAACTAAAAGTGCTAATTAGCTATAAACAGTTAGCGAGTAATTTGTGGCACTTTGAAAGCCTATAAACAAAACACATAAATATGAAAAATTTAAATACATTTATTAAACTTTATTGGAGTTTTATTTTCCAAAATGTTATTCACACAAAACCATTTTGGCTCCATCAGCTTGGAACCACCACCGATTCTTTCAAACTATGATGCAGTGTTTTTCGATTTTGCCATCATAATGAAGGAAACTTATGATAGTAATATATCATCCATTCTAATGTAGACCTTTTTAGTGGAATAGTGAATTTCCTTCATGATTATTAGTGCATTATTACTGTTTATTTTGTTGTAGATGTGAACATAATTTTTTTAGGAAATACTATTTATTAATTATTATTTTATTCTTATTTGGATTATAGTTTAATGCCATTATGATAGTTGTAAAAGAGATGGTTAGTTTTGTGGAAGCTGAACACAAAACAAAATTGGAGCAATTGAACTCCATACGACAAGAACACAGGTATGTTCCTAAGTCTTATTTAAATCAATGCAGTAAAGCTTCCAGCAGGATCCTGTTTTTCTTAAATTTTTTTCCTTTGGTTACTAAAAGTATTTTTTATTCATAATAATCCCTGAAAGACCTAATTTGACTGTGAATTGTCTAATTTAAATATATATATATATATATATATATATATATATATATATATATATATATATATATATATATATATATATATATATGAATAACAAAGCGCAAATTAATATTATCCAAATTTATTTGCACTCCTCAATCTGCAAAAATCTTTTGATAAAATTTTTGTATTTTTAAAATTCTAAAGATTTTGTGAACAAAATATATTTGAGTTCTAAATCTTATGTATAGCGAAGGATATACATAAGATTTAGAACTCAAAAAAGAACTATACTAAAGAAGCATTTGAAAAATTGTTTTGTACAATCATTTTTTATTTTCATGGCATGAAAACTGATTCCTAATGCATTTAATCTGTCAAATTGGTCATTGTTAATTCTATTTCAAAAGTAGTATAATGTCCAGAAATTTTCCTCTAGATAGATATTTAATGCAGAAATTAAAGAAATGAAGTGAATAGTTTGGTAAATAACTATGATAATTAATGCAGTAACTCCAGTTTATGCACATTCAGAATGATCAAGATAGAATTTAATCATTTTCGTTTCATATACTTAACGAATTCAGATTGATATATGCCTAATTTTTTCTATTTATTCACTAAATTTTAAATTACAGATTCATTTAGAAAGATTTGCAGTGGCTCCAGTTCAATGGAGCTAAAATGGTTTTGCGTGAACATTTTGTAAAATAAATCTTTTGTAATATAAAAAAGATAATTCGATCCAAAGTCTGATTATATTCACTTATAAGGCTTTCAAAGAATTACAAATTCTTGCATATTGTTTATAGCTTTACTTTTAATTTTTAAGATATAAACATTACAAACTTGAAAAACATAAAATTTTCATACTTCTTCAACTTACAAGGCAATTACTCGAAAACTATAACAGGCGGGTTTTTTTTTTTAAATATAGATTTAGAAACTAAATTTCCTCATACATCTTTTTGCTGCTTACTATTTATATATTTTTTTTATAGTTTTAAAGGTATTTAGAGTGAAAGAGTGAGAAAAAGAGTGCTCATTTGGACAGATATTTTTTTTAAAAATTTCCTGAAAAAAAAAAGCTTGATCCAAAATCTAATTATATGTACTTATAGGGCTTTCAAAGAGCTACAAATTTTTGCTTATTGTCTAAAGCTAGCTCTTTTTGTTTCTGAAATTACAAACTTGAAAAACTGCAAATTTTCAATTTTTTTTAGATTGACAAGACGATTGCTCGAAAACTATTAAGAGTTGTTTTATTTAATGATAAATATAGATTTTAATACTGAATTTTCTAGTACACATTTTTGTCATTTACTATTTGTATCTATATTTTATAGTTTACTATATATTTCAAATGAAAGTAAAAAAAAAATGAAATAAAAAACCTCTCTCTGAAAGTTACTTTAAGTTTTTTTCGAAAAAAGTTCAAAGTATTAAAATTTTAAATTATTTATATATATTCATAATCTGGATTCTATTTCTGACAAAACAAGAAAAATTTACAATTTTGTCTATTAGGTTCAATGGTATAAGCGTCCAAAGTATTTACATTTTTCGTAACGCTATGTTTTTTTCACCAAAAAAAATCCCATCTGTTGATGTTATTCACATCAAAACTCTCGGGGCGCGGTAGCCCATTGGTTAGCGCGCTGGAGTTGCACTTGGTAGGCCCGGGTTCGATTCCAGCCGCTGCCAAAACTGCCGCCGTGTTCATGCAGAGTACGATCACGTTAAACATGTGGGTCCGAAAGTCCTTCCGAGAGGTTGGTGGTAGGGAAAGGAGGGTACGGTCCCTGTGGATGCCTCCCCCACTGGGTTCCGGTCTAAATTGGGTGGCACTTCCCGACCGTCCAAACGGTTACCTTACACCTTTCTGGTAGGTCGGACGGTCTGGGTTTCAACAACAACATCAAAACTCTCAAGATCTTAATTTCTAAAAATTATATTTTAAGAAAAGGAAATAGGGTCATGCCATGCCAAATCAACACAGCCAACAACCCAACCCCTTTGAATTTTTGCAAAAAATTTATGATACAATAGTATACTCACAAATTTTTAGTTCTCTGTTTGCATTTTTAAAAATTTTATAAGGATTTGAAATTAAAAAAGTGGGGTTATTTTGTATTAGAGTATTACTAGGTTGAAATGCTTTAACCCTGAACCAAATGATACACTGTGCTCAAATAAGCCTTATTTTATAGATTATGCTTTTCTAATGACATGCTACTGGACAATGTAGTTGATAAATAAAATTTTACTGTCATTAAATTTGACCTTTGACTGTTCAAAACTGTGCCCTCCATTTTTACTGATTTTTTTTTTATTATTATTATTTTATTTTATTTTACTTTAGCTGATATACCAATCCTTCATGTTCCCAATTTTATGGTAGGACAACACTGTTAAAAAGTTAAAAAGTAAAATAAAGTCCAAGCACTAAGTGAAAAAACCAATAAAAAATAAGGAACTAATTAATGTACACAACAAAATATATTTTTACTGAAATGCATGTTTACTTCAAACACATAGCCACTGAAGAAATTATTTAAAAGAGCTTACTCATTCATTAAATATAAAACAAAAATTTCTAAACATAAGCAAATTTGAATGGAGGTTGGAAACCTGATTAACTTACCTCAGTAGTAGAAGGATATACGAGGTAACTTCAAAAGTTTCAGGACTTTTGTTTTACATTAAGTAAGACTAAAGCACCATTTACAAATTTTGGCATATACAGTGACATCTCCCCTTTATTATAAAAATGGAATTGTCTATCACTTGATCGTAGGGTTGTTAGACACCTTGATGCAGCATGTGTATAATATTTTTTGTTTATTATCTTATAGAGAAACTATCATTTTTCAGAAAATATTTTACTTCAAGAATAGATTTTGCCAAAAAAAATCTCCTGAACATGTTTCAACCAGTAGCAAACTATGAAGGAATCTAGGGAGACAGTGTCTACTCCTGCAATTTTCCTCCAAACTTAATAAGGGCATAAAATATTTAAAATAATATAATTAAAAAGAAAGTTGCTTGGTAGCAAGTTGTTTAAGTAGCCTCAAATGTCCTTCTGTGTCCTCAAATTCCCTTCATGCTTCCCCACTGTTTTCAACAACTTTTAATCCATTTTTAAGCTGCTGACGTGATAACTAAGAATGAATAGACATCTTGCCACTAAATTTTATATCCCTATAAATTATGTAAGAAAATCATTACATTTTTAGTCATATGCATTATTTCAGCAAAATTTATTCAACATTTTGGATTTTGATAACACTAGCCGAATACCCGTTGAAAATCAACGGTCTCGCAATAAGCAACCCCTGAATAATGTAAATTTTTTAATAATTCGCGTTTCACATTTATTCAACAAATCGAATATTTTAGTGTGCAGAACCCTCTAAAGAAGAAAATATTGGGAAACTAAATTCGAGCATTTCTTCCTTTCGAATTATCTACCCTTACACTACATTAAAGTCTATCTCATCCCGAGGCACTCCTATATTATTTTTTCTCCTTTGGAACTTTTTTCTGTGAAGCACATCCATAAATGAACATTTTTAAAAAACTCTGTTTGTCTTGTGTTTTTTATCAGATGATTGGCCCAAATATCAAGACTCTATCACATTTAAAAGGAAGCGTGCCTCATTTATTAGGAAATTCGAACATATTAGTGTGCGCACCCCTTAAAGTAGCAAATATTGGAAATCTAAAATTTCACACTCTCTTCCTTTCAAACTATCTACCCGTACATCAAATTTGAAGTCGCTATCCTATCGAGAAGCATAATTTTCTATCACTTCACCTTTCGAACGTTTTTCTATGTAGCACCCCGTTAAAGAACATTTTTGTCAAACTGTATTCATCTTTGGTTTTTTTTTGTCAAATGGTTAGCCCATATACTAAATTTCAAGTCTCTATCACATTGTAAAGGAGGCGTTTTTCATTTATTCGGTAAATCGAACATTTTAGTGAGCGGAACCCCCTACAATAACAAATTTTGGAAAACTGAAATTGCACACTTTCTTCCTTTCCAACTTTTTACCCGTACACTAAATTTGAAGTCTCTATCTCATCGCGAAGCATACTTTTCTAGCATTTCATCTTTCGAATGCTTTTGTGTGGAGTACCCACCCCTTAACTATACATTTTTGAAAAACTCTATTCTTTTTGTGATTTCTGTCAGATTATTTTCCCATATATCAAATATCAAGCCTCTATCACATTTTAAAAGGGGCGTTTCTCCTTTATTCCCAAAATCGAACATTTTGGTGTGCGGCACCCCCTAAAGTAGAAAGTATTGGTAAACTGAAATTTTACACTTTCTTCCTTTCAAACTATCTACCCTTATACCAAATTTGATATCTCTATCTCAATCCGAAGCATGGTTTTTTATCAATTCACTTTTTGAACGTTTTAACTCTGGAGCACCCCCCTTAAACAAACATTTTTGAAAAACTATATTTGTCTTCGGTGTTTCCATCAAATGATTAGCCCATATACCGAATTTCAAGCCTCTATCAAATTTTAAAGGAGCGTTTTCTCATTTATTCTGCAAATCGAATATTTTGGTGTGCGGCACCCCCTTAAGTAGAAAATATTGGAAATCTGAAATTGCACGCTTTCTTCCTTTCGAACGGTTTACCAATACACCAAATTTGAAGTCTCTATCTCATCGCAAAGCATGCTTTCCTATCATTTCACTTTTCGAACGTTTTAGTGTGCGGCACCCCCTTAAGTAGAAAATATTGGAAATCTGAAATTGCACACTTTCTTCCTTTCGAACGATTTACCCATACACCAAATTTGAAGTCTCTACCTCATCGCAAAGCATTCTTTCCTATCATTTCACTTTTCGAACGTTTTAGTGTGCGGCACCCCCTTAAGTAGAAAATATTGGAAATCTGAAATTCCACACTTTCTTTGTTTCAAACGATTTACCCGTACACCAAACTTGAAGTCTCTATCTCATCGCAAAGCATGCTCTCCTATCATTTCACTTTTCGAACGTTTTGGTGTGCTGCCCCCCCCCCCCTCCCCCCCTTAAGCAGAAAATATTGGAAATCTGAAATTGCACACTTTCTTCCTTTCGAGTGATTTACCCAGATACCAAATTTGAAGTCTCTATCTCATCACAAAGCATGCTTTCCCGTCATTTCACTTTTCGAACGTTTTGGTGTGGGGCACCCCCTCTATAGAACGTTTTCGAAAAATTCGATTTTTCCAGGGGGTTTTATCGAACGACCAAGCCGTGTACCAAATTGCAAGTCTCTATCTATTCGGGAAGTGCCTAAAAAAAGCGTGGCAGACAGACAGACGGACACTTGGCAATTAGTATATATAGATTCTCTAAAGGGAAACTGGTGATTATCAGAAAAATTAAAGTACTATATAGTAGTCTATAGTGGAAACTGATAGTTTGGACTTTATTCATCATGAAAATAATATTAAAATAGTATTAATACACAGTAATTAGCTTGAATACTTCTATGTCATTAGATTAACTGACCTGAAAAAATAAACCTTGAAGTCATTTTGAAAATTAGTTATTTACAAACATAAGCTCATATAAAGACTCAAATTTTCAATTCTGATGCTGAGAACAATTTATCTGTGATGACATGGTAGTCCAGTACATAGTTTTGGTTGATATTAAATATTAATAAAAGAAATCCTATTTAGGTAACAAAATCATCGTCCTATAAAATTGACAGGAACATTTTTCAATCTTAGGGATTTCATTATAAATGTGTATTTAGAATATGCAAGTGGATTTGAATAACATAGAATCGTAATGTATTAGAAAGTCATAGAGCCTCACTTTCCATAATTATTTTATATATGTGATTTATTTCTTTTCATATATTTATTGGTAATTCTGGTACAGTTATAAAGTCAACATGTATTAATATTTTAAATATATTTCTTAAACATAATAAATGTTGCAGCTGGAGAATAAAAATTTCATTTTTTTTCAGTCTAAAACCCAATTATGAAAGAAATAATGGTTATTAACTAATATTTACAAAATATTGAGTCAAACTTCTTTTTTACATAGATGGAAAAAATATGCCTGAATATTTAATAATTGTCAATTTTATGTCTAAAAATAATAATAAATAAGATACAATCTGTTCTACACATTTTTCAACAAAAAAATATTTTTCAGTGATATTAAATATATTGACTTCCTAAAAATGGAAATTTGTCATTTCTGTCACTGATCTCTAGTGTTGAGTTGAGTTTACATTTCCTAATTACATCAGTAAAACATAAATAATGAATATAAATGGGTGAAACTCAGAAATTTTGATTTTTGTAAAAAAAAAACCTTATTTTGTATAATTTTAATGATATTATTTTGTAAAATTGATGATATACATTTGTTCTTGAAAAAAAAATTCTAGAAACTATAAAATTAAAAAAAATTTTGGAACCTGAAAATTAACAATTACCAGATTTAGCCATAAACTAAAGCAACATTCATTTATGCTTTTATTCATGTTAGTATAACAGTTATTTAATTTATGATTAATACTAACTCTGATTTCTTTATACTTAACTAGAAAATCTACCTGACCTTACCCTGGAACCTTGGATTTAACGCAGGGTTTCAATAAATCATTAAATTTTTCAAAAGATTACAGGGTTGATAATGGATAAATTAAAGCTGTCAGCCTCCAAATATGAAAAATCGGGAGATTTTCACACAATGACTTGCTCTTCCCAGCTGTCCAAGCAGTTACCTTACACCATTCTGGTAGGTCGGATGATCTGGGTCTCAACAATAACACAATGATTTGAAGTATATCCCTGACATTTATACTCAAACTAAATATTGTTAGCACAACATTTCAACAAATAAAACTGTGTGTGTTGTATATATATATATATTAATAATATATTATCAATAAAAATACATTTCAGAATAAACATCTTTTTATAATGAATACAAATTTATCATTTAAAAATATGAAATGTTTTAAAACCAGGAAAAATACTTTAGATTCACAGCTCTACATATATAAGAATCATTTTACTTCTCAAATAGTTAATTCTCATAATATTTAGTTAATTATGCAAAATATTTCTTTAAAAGTAACCAAACTATAAAAATAAGCTAGTTTAGTGTGCCTATGGAGCAGTAATTAGAGAAATAGAAAAAGATGCTTGTGGACTCCCAGAAATGTGCAGGTGTACAAACTGAATTGTGCAATTGCACTATTTATGTAAATATTATTTTGTTTGATAAAATGTTTATTTATTTTTACTTGCACTATAAAAATAAGAGAGTTTTATTGCTCTGTGGATACAAAAGGTTTGTAACTATCTTGGTCTTGAAAGAAATTAAATAAAGGCAGCTGAAAACTGAGAAATTGAGAGATTTACCAGGAGATGAGAAGAAAAACCCGGAGTCTCCTAGCTTTACCAAGAGAGTTGAGACCTAGACCTTCCGACCTACCAGAATGGTGTAAGGTAACTGCTTGGACAGCTGGGAAGAGCAAGTCATTGTGTGAAAATCTCCCGATTTTTCATATTTGGTGGCTGGCAGCTTTAATTCAAGAGAGTTGACATCAATGTGAATCCCTTCTGTAAATTACATGCAATAGTAAATTACATGCAAGGTAAATTTTAAATAATCAGACTTTTGTGGTTTTCTGCTAAAACCTAACTACAGGTTTCTTCTTGGTTTTCAGTTTGACATTTCTCTTATTAGGGTACCAGCCTTCTTCCTCAAAATCCCTAACATGATGCCAATGAATAATAATTATTAGTTCCTGTTTACAGTAAAAAATTTAATTTTAAAGAGGACACAATAAACATTTATTTTCTAAGTGTATTGAAGAAACATCAAAAAGACAACACATCATTAGAAAACAATTTTGCACTTTTTGATGACATGAAGATTTGATAAAGTATTCACAATAAACTAATTAAAATTTAAATTTACTCTGAAAGAACACTCAAAATATCTATAAATTCTCTGAACCAGTAATTTTATCTTTAAATAACATAGATGATGCCACTAGCAAAATTTAAAGCAATTTAAAAAGCCAAAGTTTAGCGTAAATACTGCCAGTGAAATCACTGGAGATTATCTGGTAGGTCGAGCCCATTGGATTTAATTTTTTTCCTTATCAATAATATGCATGATGGGCCGAAAGTTAGGAGGAAAGTTGAAAGAGCTGATCAGAACTGTACATAAAATCCAAAAATAGTTTTAGTAGTTAGTTTTAGCAACATGCAATAGATGATACTACTGATCAAAATTGGCCACTGTATTAAAATAGGAACGAATTTCGACTATTATATGTTTTACATATTCTAGTTTAAAAAAGTATCACAAGGCATTTCTTTTCGAGAATTGGGTACTTCTGTAAAAAATTTCATGTCTTTAGAAATGTCTGTTTGAAGCTTAGATTTCCTACTATAGATGACATACACCCACACAAACATCTTTTATTATATAAGATAATCTGTTATATATATAAGATAATTTGTATTATTTGTATTATTTGTATTTGTATTATATAAGATAATTTGTTATATATATATATATATATATATATATTTTTTTTTTTAAAGAATAAAATCCATGAAACATAGTTCCAAAAATTTACTAATTTGCAAATTTTCTGTAGCTTTTATGTTATTTAGCTTCATATTCCTTTCAAATGAATTATGCTTAATATTAAACCTAATTTAAAATAGAATTTTCAGAAATGATTTATATTTTGTCATAAACAGTGCAACTGTTAGATAGTCATGAAATACATTGTTTTACAATTGAATATTTTTATAAAACCATATGCATACTCTTATAACTAACTGTCTGATTTTTTCATCTCATCAATACAGCTCAACTTTAGAAATGACTCAATTTAACAGTCAAAATCTTGTGCCTGATTTCTCTCTGGAAGAAAATAAAAGTGGTGTAAGTTACTTTGAAGAATTTGAAATAATTCTGTTACTTATACGTAGTTTAGAGTAGAGTGCTGCATTGTGTCGAGTTTTTTTTATTTATGAGTTTCAGGTCGGATTTTCTTCACTACTTTTCAAGCTGCAGGTCTACATGCAAAGATTATTTTAAAAAGGCCTATACATTATCACATTTTTTTAATGAGAGTAACTAGATAAATGCTTTATTAGAGATTATAAACTGTAAACAAAAGAAAATTGTGCATATGTGTTAGAGATTTAAAAACTGTGGAATGAAATTGTGAAATACAATTCCATATTAGGTTGCAGGTCAGGTATTCAGGTCACATGCTGTGGGTTTAAGTCAGGTTGTGGATTAACAAATTTATTTTTTGCAGGTGTGAGTCGGATTGCAGGTTGATAATTTTCTTTGTTGCGCGTCAGGTTAAACCTGACCCATGCAGTACTGTAGGTCAGTGCAATGAATAATCGATTCACAATAATAAAAATAAAAAAATTCGATTGAAATATTTGGATGAAGTAATAAATATTCATCTACATATTTTATTAAAATATTCATACCTCAAGACACATAAAAATACTTACTAAATCTGTTCTACATCAAAACTATATTTGATATCAAGCAGCAATAGCTAATAACAATCATTTCAAAAATGTATGATGGAATTATTTTTCTTCAGTACTAGCAGATTGAAAGCATTTTACGCTGTGATCTATTTATTTATTGCTTCTGATCAAAGTCATTCTATGTGTACTGTGTTTGGAAGTAGTGCATTACAAGTAACGAAATTACAGTAGTCGGTATTTTTTTTTGGTAGTGTAATTCATTATTTAAAAAAAAAAAGTATTGTAATGAGTAGTGCAATACAAAAAAAAGCCTAAATTTTAGTGAAATTTGGTGCTATTTTTTAAGTCACTTGTAAGAAAACAAATTTTAAACATAAGATGATAAGTGTCACAGTTTTGCAATCGGTGATTCTGAGATGGATGCATTGCATGATCTACGCATGAGAAGTGAAGAATAACTACCTCTTCATTTTCAACCAGTCAGTTAATAGTGGTAAATTATTTCTCACTACAAATAGCTTTTTAATATTGAATGACAATACTACAGGGCGGGATAGACCAGTGGTTAAGACACAGCCATTGCACTCGGGAGACCCGAGTTCGATTGTGATGTGGACTTTAGTCAACTTATAAAAGTAGTAACTAATTTTTATGCCAATAAATACCTAAGCATTAAAATTTTTATTAATATGTATCTGATAATATGATTGATAATATGTTTATCAATTAAAAATAATTTTACTTTTTATAAAAATGTATTCATTTTATCTAAAAGATTTTAACTATATTTGCATGGTATACTAGACATATTTAATAGGCTATAGGAATTTGAGGATCATGACGCCCCCCCCCCCCCCCCCTCAGGGACTCATCAGTACCCATTGGAATTCATAGAAATGATAATTAGTGAAATGAGAAACAAAATATTGTGTTACCCCCCCCCCCCCCCCCCAAAAAAAAAAAAAAAAAAAAATTCATATTCTAGCAATGGTATTGATGGGCTATATTTTAATTGTGTGATTTCTGTTTATATTTTAAAATTTAAATGCTATAAAATCAATTTCTAATTATTTTTAGGTCGATGATATGTTTAAGAACTTAGGTTTATCTTCATTTGGCTGTGCCGCTAAAAGTACAAAACCTATTAATGGTCCTGTGAAACCTATGGAAAGCAATTTGATGAATGACAAACCATATCAGAAGGTATAGTTTTAAATTGAAAATATCTTCTTTTTGCTTTAAGATGTTTGAGTTTGATCTATTTTGAGATGGTCTTTGAAAAATAAAAATTAAGTAGTTACATCATTGCTATTAAATAAGTATGTGTTGTCAAATTTTCTATCTTAAAATTGGCTAAAAAATGAAATTCTAAAAACATAAATGTGAAGTTTTTTTAAGGTATAGAGCAATCATAAACAAGAGAAAAATGCCTTCCTAATTATCCCTTCACAGTGCTTAGACCATGGTTTTGATTTTGTTTGCTGTGCTTTAGCAAGCAGTAGGTGATGAGATGGCCAGAGACAATATTTTAGTTCCACTTACCATCCACAAAACTCTTAAATACTCAGGATAATAATAATCTTGAGGGCTTATAACGCTGTTAATGGTAGGTTTTTGAAAGATAAAATAATACCCAGAACTGTCACTGGCTGGAAGTAAATTATTTTGTAACTACGTAGAAAAATTCTGAAAATACTTGCTGTAAAGGAGTTTAGGGCTCTCTAGTCATTTCATTGCCTACCTTTTACTGGCAAGTGGCAAAAATTGTGAAACTATGGTTCAAGGATGATTGGGTGGGTACTTTTTATGTGCACTACCCTGTTATAGGAAAGAAGTATCTATAAAGTTGTATTATCTTCTTAGTAATTAATTAGTATGTGTTAAAGTTGACATGTGAAGAATTATATTACATTATAATAGATATTAAGAGTTACTTTATATTCATGTTTTATAGATGTGCATATTTTATGTATAAAACAATATGTTTGACCTAAAATTGCTGTATTTTAGTAAAAATAGTTTTTAGTTGCCTTATATATAACTAGCAGAAATACCCAGCATAAAACTAAATAAAATTAATCTGGTACAAAATGAAATATTTTTAGCCATAAATGTTCTCCCTATTAAACTTAACAAACTAGTCAAAAAGTAAGAAAATTGATTGAGCCATTTTCAAATTATAAACAGTCATTGCAACTGACTGACAAACAGCAATTTTAATTCCCTTTGTTTCACTGAAAGGTGTAGGAGGATAGAACTTATTTTGAAACATTCCATAGATCCAGTCTCATTACTTCAAAAATGTTTCAAACTGCATACTTCAGAATATATTTAGCTTAGAAGCATATTTTAGCATTTTCATTTTTACTTATGGAAGCAGTAGAAAATTTGAAGCCTTAAATCTGCTCCTTATTAAGCTTAATAGGAAAAGTATGTACATCTGTTAAGCCACTCTCAAGTTATGAGTGGTCATGATAGGCAGACAGAAAATATTTTTTAATTCTGGCTATTCTGTACTTCACTGTAGGGTGATAAAATCTACATTAAGATATTTTCCAGATTGTCTCATTGCTTGAAAGAAAATTCATTGAAATCCATAGTGTAGCTCAAGAGATTTTTAAGCTAGAAACATGAAACTTTCTCTTTTTATATATTAAATTCTATTATATTTTAGCCATCATCATTGACTTTAGAAGAAAAGAAAACTCTTGCATGGAGCCAAGAGCAACAGAGAAAATGGAATTCTACAAGGAAGGAACCATTGATACCTTCCCATGATGCCACTTCATCTCTTATAAATTCTAATCTCCAAAGCCTTTCTTCTAAAGCTATGGACTCCTACTCTTCTTTGAATTCCACAGCTACCTACATGCCAAATAACTGGTCTTCAAATATGAGCATGACACCTCCACAGCCTCTCTCTCTTAGTGGCTCTTACTCTCCCTTCATGTCAAGTCCTCAACCTCAGAGCTTTGCATTTCAAAATGTTCCTCAAGGTCCACCAAGCCTTGATTTACGGTCTTTAGATAGTCTTTTACCGACCATGGGAGGGAAGTCATCCCTTCCGATGTCTCAGATGAGTTCAAGACCCATTGTTCCAGTGAATATGGTACCGAAGTTACCATCACCTCCATCATATTCAAGTCCGGTTAATTCCACAGCTATGAGTGAACTGGACGATCTCTTAGGCTAAAACATGTTCTAGTGAAACTGAGGATTTGTGGCATTCCAGAGATTTAATTGTTATTAAGATAAATAAAGCACCACATCAGAACAAATTGCAGAATTTTTGTTGCAACTATTTCCATGGTAAAGAAAGTTGCTTCTATGTGCATTTAATTATGATTGGATTGTAAGTATTATGATTAGGAAAACGTGAGCAATGTATTTAAGTACAAATAAAACAATAATGCAACATTCAGTTGTTTCAAGGATGCACTGGATCCCCTTCGTCAGTGCAAGATAACTAACAAGCCCCAAGACAAAATGGGTCCAATTGTCTTCTCGACTCTAGGTTAAATGGTTCTCTTGCACTGGCAAAGGGGATTCAGTATATCCTTGAAACAGCTGTATGCTGCATTATGATCATATTTGTGATTAAATATGTTACTCAAGTTTTCCTTATTCTTTGCACAATGTGTATTTTACTTACTGATATAAGTATTATGCTCACCTAAATTTTAAAAGTTTAGTTTCTTTTTTTCTAAAAACTTATTTAGAGGTATCTGGAACAAAAAATAGATGTTTGGTTTGTTTATAAAAGGTGAAGATATTTTTTAACTTATATGTTTCTGTCAGTTGGCATGTTTATGCTAAATAAAAAAAAATGTTTAAAATATTTTTTAAATTTCAAAATTTTGTAAATTTTTAACCATTGATATAACTCTAAATCCAGAAGCCTTGTAAACAAAATAAAGACAATTTTGACAGAATAAAGCATTATTTTTAATTTGCTAATTTGCCTTCAGAATTTTTTAATGTACTAAAAAAAATTATAGTGAAAAACTCTGTTTTTATCTGAGTGAGATATGTACAAAACATTATAATTTCAAAATTTACATTTAATTTTACTAATATTAAAAGACAAATTAAAGATATTATTGTTCAATATATATTATAGTTAAAATATAAGTAAATATTATAAAGTCAAACTTAAAAGCTTTGTTTTGAATCATTTTTCAGCAATTTAAATTTGAAAAAATAGATATTTTTTAATTACAAAGAAACAAGATTTTCATGTTCAAATATCCACTTTGCTCCATACTCTACTTTGAAACAGTTATAACTAGAGAGAAAAAAAAGTATTAAAATAATTTTTTCATCATTTCATTATCATTTGAAAATTAGAGTAATAAAAAAAAAATCCATTTTTTGAGGAAATTTTTGTTCCAGACCCCCTAAATACATTAACTTAGCTGATCAAGTATACTTAGAAGCACTGACACAAAATTCAAAATCATACTCTTTGTGAAATAACCATTTTTATTGTATAAATTGATTTTAAAATGGAAATCATGGGTTTTAAATTTAAATCTAAAACTTGTGCGATTAGTTATCATTTACTAAATTTGAATATTTGGCAATCATTCTATTACATTCAGACTAAACATCTATTGTGTGCTTATTAAGTATGATGATGGAAAATATCAAAATACAAAATGAATGCATTTTATTTCCTTTTTATTGTGTGTTTGAGTTTTCTAGCTAAGTAGAAAATTTAGAACATGGTAAAAAGTTTGAAATTTTCTACAATCAGTACATTTCATCAATAGTAAATTAAAACTATTTTTGGTCGTGTTTTTTTAATTCTAAATTATGTTTTATATACTTATCTTCATTTACAATAATGAAATGTAACTAACTCAAACAAAGATTTTTGTGATATTTTTTTATTAGAATTTGACTTAAATTAAGAAATTCAATTCCATAATTTTTATTACTATTTATAGCATTAAATTCATACACTTTTTTTTTAAATTACAATGTAATGAATTTATGGTTTAAAAATATAAGTTACTCAGTTTCAGCATGATTTAGAAAGGGATATTTAAATTTAAAGTTTTCTATTTATCAATTTGTGTGTAAATTTTTTAAGTATCTAGACATTAAATATTTTAATATTTGAGTTTTGAAATCTGACCAGACTGAGTATTTTATGTTTTATCTTTTTATTTACAAATTTATTTTCATTAAGATACATTTTGAACTCTGATTTTAGTAAATTATTTGATTAAAAAACAATGTACAGGGTGATTCAAAAGTATTTTCCTACTTTAAAAGAACTACCTTTTAGCGATGTGATTTTAAATTTTTAAAGATAAAATTTTTAAGTTTTCTTACATTAGTATGCTTATGTATCAAAATATCAAAAGTTAAAAGTGTATTAGTTCAAGGAGTGATTCTATGTTAGCTGAAATATCTACCTGTATTTATGATTAAAATATTAATATTAAAAACAAATCCTTTTTTGGCTTTATATTCCCATTATGTACGAATGTAATCATGATTAAAAAATTTTAGTCATTATCCGTTTTTAAAATATACAATGCTTGTTTCCCCCATAGTTAATTTTTATCATGTAAAGTGAAGGGTTTTTCATTTAGCAATTCATGTGGAAATGATTGTTGTAACAAAGTTGCCATCCTATAAGGAAATATAAAAATTCACAAGAAACTTCAAATGAAAAATCTAATAAAGGTTAGATTTAAAAATTAAACAAGTAAAAGCAAAACACATTCTTTTTTATTATTTGAATGTAACTGAAGTGTCTGGAAAAAAAAAGAGAGTCCAATATTCAATTTCACTATTAATATCACATTAAAATATTATATATATATGTGTGTGTGTGTATATATATATATATATATATTAGTTGTACCTAGAACTGTAAATGTGCACTTGCCACTGGCCAGTTGGCAAGTAATTTTTCAAAAATGGCCCTCGACACATGTGGATTGATTAATTATTATACGACTCTCTAACAAAACGTAAGCCATATACTTATTTAAGTTAAATTTACTTTAGGTCTAGGACAAAAACCATTGCAGTAATTATAACAAAATCTTGCTCGTAAAATGCTCATAATTAAATAACCAACTATTTTGAAATCATTATATTTTTCATTGTTAAGCAAGACCCTGGAAAAAACAATCAATAAGTATTTGGAACAAAATTATGGAGTTACAGAGATACCTTTACCTGCATGGATATAGCTTTTGATGTGAAACTTTTAAACCATGCAGATAGTTTCCCTTTACCTTCATATTTTAAACAGTGTAATTAAGACTAAACTCATTGCCATTTGGCAAATGATAATTAGGTCCTTTTTTTGTACTAAGTACTTAAGCTAAATATATAGATAGACTAGCAGTATACCAGTTCTTCGTACGGAATATACATTATAAAGAAACTTAAAATTCACAATCATGTGCAAATTCCTATAGTATTCTAAATGACATTGGTTTTTAAAATATTCTATTGAAATATTTAAATTAATTCTTTTAAAAAGAAGTATAAGAATCTGTTCTCACTATACAAATTTATCTCCACATGTAGATCTGAAGGGTAAAACATCCATGTCCCATTTGTAAATAAATTTACAAAAAATATAAAATTGGATCAGTAGATGCCAAAATAAAAGTGCTATGAAATTGGATCAACATATGCCAAAATAAAAGCACTAAAGTACTATTAGAAGTACCATCTTTGTTTTCTATTACAACAATTGGCTAAACACAACATATACATAAGTTTGAGAAATATTTACCAAAATAAAGTAGATGACTTTAGAAATTGAAAATATCAATTATCTCCATAATCTTTCAGCCCAAAAGCCTATAACCCAGTCAAAAATGTAATTTCAATAAAATGTATTTTTATATGCATTTCTTAATTATTTAAATTGGAAAAAATTTAATAAAAATCATCTGCTATATTATCTTATTAGATTTAATTCTGTTGCTTAGCAACATATCATTTTCTTCAAATAAATTTGCTGGAAAAATATTGTCTGCATAATGCTATGTCTATAAAAAATATAATTGTAAATGTGTTTTTTAAAACAAAGTTTTTTATTACTCGCTATACAAAATTATCTTTACAAACAGATCTGAAAAATAAAACATCCTGGCCCCGTTTGTAAACAAATTTACAAAAAATATGAACTTGAATCAATATATGTATGCCAAAATGAAAGCTCTAAGATTGTATGGGGAAATATACCCTTACTACTTATATTCTCATAGATTAGAAGATATACCCGTGTTTTAGTAGAAGATTACCCATACTGCAATATATGAGTTTCAAAAACTTTGTCAGAATAAAACAGATGACATAATAAACTGCAAATATCAATAATCCTCTTAATCTTTAAACCTGAAGACCGTAATTGATATAATCCAGTCAAAAATGCAATTTCAATAAAAATTTATTTTAATATACATTTCTTTCAGTGGTGTAGTCGTAAAAAAAAAGGTGGGGGGACGCTCTTTTTTTGAAGAATTTTAGCCAATACTATATAATTTCTGTGATTGACATAGGGCTGGGAAGTATCGTGATACAAGTATCACCCATATAAAATGTCTTGAGTAACGACCCTAGTCTCTAAATGTATCGTGGATTTTGTATTGAGATACTTTTTCAATTGTATCCAGTTTTTTTTTTTTTTTTTACTTTCCAACTCGAACTCTTAACATGTTGATAAAATCAAAAGAATAATAATTATTTTAATTTTATTTAGTTATTTATTAAAAACCAAAAATTGTGCTCCAAAGCATATGATTCTCAGCTCAAGAAAGAAAAATCAATTAAGATTCTTGCATTTTGAAATGAAATTATCTCAAAGAACTTTCCATAGAGATACTTTTTCATTGATTACATTGATTACTCATTGAGTACATTGATTCATTGATTACATTGATACTTGTCATTGATTTCTCTAATGATTTTTTTAAAGCTTTTTAGCTTTGGAAAATTTCTAAAATCCGAATGTAAATAAAATGCAAATAACATTTTTTTGTCTACAAACGTTTTTTTTTTTTTTTTTTCTAAAAAAAACCGAAAACCGGTTATTTTTGTAATAACCGCCATCCCTATCCATATGTTTTTTCAGAGGAAGAGTGACCAAAGAATAATAATCTGAGGCCATCGGTCAAGCATTCCATCTATGCCAAGCTGCAGAGGGGTTATATATGTATATATAAATTTTAAAAAAAACAGCATCCCCTTACAAAATAAAAAGTAGGGGTACGCTTGAGATCAGTAGAAAAGGTGGGGGGAGGATCTGCGTCCGCCCGCGTCCCCCCTCGACTACACCCCTGATTTCTTTATTATTGAAATCTCAAAAAATTTAATAAAAATCATCTGCACATAAACACATTGGATTTAAATCCTTTGCTAAGGGACAGGATATAATTTTCCTCAAATAAATTGTCGGGAAAAAATATCATCTGAATGCTATGTCTATGGAAGGTTTAATTGTGGGTTTTTTTTAATATCTCGACAACCCCTAGTCCTAGAAACTTGAAACATGTACTAAATTTTAAGTAGGGCTATTTCACGGCTACCCACAAAATTTCACGAAACTGGATGCAGCCGATCCCCATGATATGAGACAAACACACACATACACAGACAGACAGATTTTCAATCTTATTTATATAGATAGTAGCTAAAATGAATATGGGACTCTTTTTTAACTATCTGACAACAATGGTTATTTGTATCACCATTATTGTAAGCGTATCACCCAACTAAAAAGGCTGACAAAGATTTGAAAGCGAGTATATTCTATGGTGGGACCATATACTCCATTTGAGATTAAATAAAAAGTTGTACAAAATATGTGCAGAACTACTAAATGACAATATATTTTATATTGTATATAAAGTACCATTCATAGGATGCAAACATGCACTGTTCTTGAAACATTGCTCTTTTTTTTATCTAAATGATAAAATCATAAAAATTAATAAGCTCAGTTTTATCAAATTTATGAATAATTTGAGTACTTTTAGGCTAGAAATGAATGAAATGCCTTTATCTTGTTTAGAATTAGAAGATAAAGGGCTGACATTTTTTTCAACACTTCCGATTTTATATAGACATACCAATTTATTCTATATATATAGTATATATATGTGTGTGGTTCCTTGGCTTAAAATTATTATTTTGTTTTACTTTACTTTTTACTTTGGTTGTATTTCGCATTTAATTGGGCATTTCAACTGCACTTCAGTCGTCAATTTATATACATTTTTTAGCAGTATGAAAATATAACAAAAGCTGAGATACAGAATACAGTAGTGAGGGTGAAACAAATGAAATAAAAATAAAAGGGGATGTGCTCTTTAAACAAAGCAAAAAATTAAAGGATTTGGTGAAATATTCACCATGGATGCACTAGTCTTAGATATGGAGCAACATTTAATATATCTTGGATGGTCTTCATAGAACTACAGAATCAATCTATCAATTCATGTCTACTTGTTGGTAAGAAAACTTTATAATTCTATATTTCAAATGCTAGAAATGTTTTGCTTGTGGAAAGAATAATATCTTTAAATTATTTTTTAATGATAGAGGATCACCCTGCATATGTTCTACTTCACAAACATGCAATACAATTGCAATTAAAAATATAATTTCTTTTAGAACAAGTGCATTAAGGCCAAAAATAAATTTTTTTTAAAGCATACTTTTAAATTGGAGGATAATTATATTAAGGATAATTAAGGATATTTTCATCTAGATGCTACTCCCTTTCTGTATTTTTGAAGGAGAATACTATAGAAAGGCAATATATAAAAAATATTATAAACAAAACAAAATACTGAAAGGAATTAAATAAAAGTCATCACTTCCTAACAGGAACTGTACTGTTTCCAAAAATTCTTAAAAATTCTGTGATTTCTGTGGTGATTTATTTTAATTTGAGATTTTGTTGTAATATATGGCAATGTGCAAACTAATGCAATAAGTATTTTATTGACTAATTATCAGTGTTTCAAACTTATGCATTATTTTCAATTACAAGTCATAAAAATACTTGTTCTTCAATATTATTCCAGAGTGAAAACAATATTTTATTTCTACTATATTATATTAATTAATTTTTGTATGTAAAAATTTTATGTTAAATACATTCCAATATTTTGTGGGCATTCTATTCCTTGTATTGTATTATCTGGGTCTGTAGGCAGACAAATTTTGAAATAGAATATTTATATGTTGCCCCTGTGTCCATTAGGTACTGTCTTACAGCAGCTTAATAAATCAAGCCTTGTTCTATATTATCAGATCTTTCTCTACTATGACATTTTCCTCATTTCTGTCAGCTTTGTTTGATTTCTAAATTGTCTTTGTGATTTTTCTGAAATATATAAATCTTATCAGGCTTTTAGGAGGGAAAGAAAGTTTTGTTTTCCAGTTTTAAAATGTACTGATGTTTGGAATGCTAGATAATAGGTTTAGTATGCTGTTAACCACATTGAGCCGGATTGCAAAGTAGATCATTTAAAATGATTTAGTTACATTTCAAGCATAGTCTTATTAAAATGTAACATTTCTCTATCTTAAGACATGTATTTGCCTTTCTATTATGAAAATAGACTTATACATAATATTGAACATTTCCATCTCTTTATTATCAACATGCAGAAGCAAAACTACCAATTCTTGGGTGTGAAGAAGAGGCATAATAAGGGCCTAAATAGAATCAGATTTACTTAAATGACTCACCACGATATTATAAATTTTAAACATTTTCATCAAAATTTTTATCTTTATTCATGCGCATTAAAATGCATTAATAAATCTGAAATATGCTCAAATTATACAAGCTTTTTACATCATAATTGCTTTTATAAATCATTTATAAGCAAGCATTACTTAAAAATTTCTAAAATGTTAATTGTCACTAAGAAAAAATATAACTTAATATAAACGATTATAGATATCAGGTACATTTGTATACACTCTTAATATAAATAATTTCTTCATAGAAAGTATAGATTATTTATACAAATCACGTATTTAGGAATATTAATTCGAGTTTCATTACAATTCAATCCAGGCATGTCATACGACACCAATTGGACATTTACTTTGCCTTTTACCACTGTTTCAGTATGTACTATGTAAGATTTGAAAAAATTCTTGAAACCAGTGATTGTGCAAAATCTTGAATATACAAAAATAACCTAGAAGCTAAGATTTTTTTAATAGTTTTATATTTTCTGAAAACTAAAAAATTTCAACTTCTCAGAAATGCAATTTAGAATGGGGGCCCCATGTGCATAGAGCCCCTAAAACACCCCCTTCATTAAGACAGTACTGCCCTTCATTATGCATATTTTGGATTATGTCATTCCAATACCTGCAGACCCATGATTATGTAATTGAGCACAAATTTTTACTGATTATTTTATTTAAAGTTGGTATTGACAATTTTTTAAAACTTCTTTATATATGAGCATTTAGCATTTAATGTATGTTAAGTTTATATCTTTGACAGATTTGAGATGTTTTATATTGAAAGATGTGTGATTATATTTGCAAGTGGTATATTTTGAAATGTGTGCAAGTTTTTTATCAAAAGGTTTATTGTATTGTCCGGCAAAACTGTGATAATAAAAAAAATTACATACCTATTTACTGTTTCATTGTGCTTATATCAGTATTTCTTTGATGAGTCTGAGTGATCTATAGAAATTTACAAAACTAGATGTACTCACTTTACTTTTACACATTTGAAAATTTAAAAAACACCAGTCCTTGGTAGAAATTGTGACCAGAGTCTCCGATGGTTGTTACGTGATTATCTAAAAGTGCAAGCTATGAACTTGTAATAAAATGAAAAAAAAACTTATATGGTATTATTTTTTTTTAAATATTTAAATATATAGATTTTCTTGTTATAATGGATGCTGATAAATTATATTTGCAATTCTTCACAGTGTTACTATATTTTTATTTTGGAATTGTATGGTTTTATGCATTAAAATAACAATGTTTGACTTAACAAATTTAATCCTTGGTTTCCTGATATGAACACCAGTGTTCTATTACTGAGCTATATAGTCTAACTTCTCCATATTTGTTCTATATGGTGCAATTTTGGAAGTTTTATCAGTTTTAAAAAGTTTTAACTACAAGTGTGACAATAAATGAGTCACACAAATGTTTATCTATACCAAGGGTCCTTAAACTATGGGTCGTAACCCAAAAGTGAGTCACTATGGCTTTTGGGATGGGCCATAGCATCATAACTGCTGTAGAAAAATAAAAGCATTGCTGGTCTCCAAAAAGAACTTATTGAAATCCAAAACAATGAAATTTTGTGTCATAGTCTTCGAACTGGGGCTCTATGTTTGTTTTGGATAAAATTGAAAAAAGAAAAGCCTAATCTAGGGAGCAAAGTTATGAAAGTATTTCTACCATTTTCAACTATATATTTATGGTAATCTGTCTTCTCCATCATGAAAAGTGTCATGAAAATTCAGATTAAAAGCTAACTACAACCAGAACTTGACTTCGTCAGCACTTGTTCAAGGGTGATGATTTCACTGAACAAATGTGAACAATTGTTTCAATATTATATCTTTATAATTATTAAATATTATTTAAGCACAGGAAATGTTTTTCTAAATACCTACCCTTTTTATTTTATGTTAATCATTCCTAACAATTCTTTATTTATAAAATAACATTGTATTGAATAAAGTTTTATGATGTAAATTTTAAAAACAGCTAAGATTCTTGCCCAAGAATTGGTATTTGAAATCGTTAAAATCTATTAAATCCTCAAATGTGTCACGTACATTCCCAGCTCATTATCTCACTTTTTATAAAACAGTGAGAATCTAGCACAGTTGACATTTTAAGTTACTAGGACACATCCATTTTGACTCATACTTTTTTGGTAGTTTTTGTAAATAATTACAAATTTATTAAATATTTTGAATTTTCGAATGTTTTGTTAACATTTTCAGATCCTAACGCAGGATCCTAATCCAAGAATTTGCATTTTAAACCGTTAGGACATACATACAATAGTTAGACTGGTTTAAAAATATGTATTGATCAGTGGTTCTCAACAGGAGTCGCGGCTATTTATTGAGGACCGAAATAAAAAACAATATTAAGAAGGGGGGAGCATTGAAACTTCTATATCCTAAACTAAAACAGAATTTAAAGTATAGAAGGGAAGGTGCTACAGAGATAAATAAATTTAGAAGTTGGCCATAATTAATAAAAAAACACTCGGATTGTACTGTACGTCCACAGCGCAGAATACGTCTTGTCACACAGTTGCTTGTAAATGAAACAACTGTTTACATAAAAATTTCATTTATGTCAACAGTGGTCTATGATAGTAGAAATTAGTTAGAAAGAGTTAATTATTACGAAATATTAATAAAGTACCAGAATTTAAAAAAAATAAAAGCTTGGCAATGTGATTATTTATTGATTGGCAATTTTTATCCTTTCTCGAACGCATGACCCCTTATAACACGCGTACATTCTTGCCTTGATACCACGGCTACTGTCTTATCCTTCGAAGCCTCATCCTCCGAAAAGACGCAAACTTTATCTTTTAAGAGACATCGCTAGAGATATTAATGAAAATGAATTTGGGGATGATCCCTTATTTAGGAAACCGGTGCATTTCTTAGAAATACAACTGAGGATGGTCACCCATGACAACTGTGGTACATGGGAAAGAGCTAGGAATGGGGTATGATTGAGATACACTGGTATATAAAGAAATATTTATAAAAGTGCTTACACAACATATAAAGAAATGAACTTCTTTCTGAAAAGTTAAGCAATTTCAATCAAGCCCATAGTGTGCAATAATACATATGTATAATGTTTCTTAGCGTCGAAGATCCAGACCACTCGACTGACCCTGGGGCTTGTCTTCTGGAAGTCTCCAAATTGGCGATAAAGTGCCAAATCTGGTAACCCTTCTTTGAACTGGGATATTCTGAAAACCCTGGGCTCACTTCATGCACTGTATTTTCTTCGCCTGGCCTTCGAGACAGACGAAAGAGGAGGCGCCAGACAGAGCATTGCGCGTTTACAACAATATTGATAAAAGTTAGATTTGCACGAAATATAAATTAATAGGTTACTTGTAGGGTTTATATACATAGTTTTACATGTTGTCATCCAGAAAAAAGCCAACGATCAATTCAACGTCAACATCATTATGCCTTGGATCTTGTACATAATTTTTCGCCGTGTAAGAAGTCAACTGATTGCATTATGTAAGGAAAGCCATAAGCTGGCCACATCAGATTTTTTAAAATGAAAAATGGGCACCTATTGAATTCAAAATTGAGTGAAAAAACTATGTTAAAGTTTTTGAATTGAAGTCAGATAAAACATCCTTTCAAAAAGAATTTTGATATTTGTGATGTAAAACGTCTTGCAGCATGGTGTAGAGTGAATCTTGAAAGACATATGGCAGGAATGAAATGGAAGTATCTAACGGAAGTGACGTTACATTGATGATGATGACTCACCTGTGGGATATAATTATCGAGGCTATTGAGGATATAGACTACCTTCAGAATTTGTACGATGAACACAATGACTTTTCTTTGATACCTGAAATGATGCATATCACTCCATCGCTGATTTCAGAATATATCTGAAGAAATTATCTCGGAATTTATCTGAAGAAATGAATTTGATTTTGAGAAATTAAATTTATTTTCGGTAAATTTTTATAAAAGTCCTGTGAGCTAAATCTCGACCAATATTTATACTGAGATTTCTTGCAGTTTGAAAGTATACGAAAGAAATCTTCTAAAAAAACAATTTTAAAAACAATCCTTCGTATATTTAAACTAAAGGCTACTTGAAATAACAGATTTCCTCTTGACAACCAGAAATACCCATTTTACTGCAAAAGAAAAAAGAATTAATTCATAAAAACAGAATGTATTTTCAGAAAAAATCCAGTTTCAGTTTTTGTTAAAATAAAAAAAAAAGACGGGGAAACTAATCAAATTTTAGGAACTTTGCAGCTTTCCGTCCCGCCAAGTCATCATTTCTCAATCTGTATATGTATATTATACATGACGTGACAAAATTATGACAATAGTATAAATACTATTGTCATGGATGCTTTTGTATTATTGCGGGTTCACTGTTATATATTATAGAGTCAAAATCAACTGATAAGTAGTTAAGAGTAATATTAAGCATTAAATTGTACTAACATTTAGAAATTTTCTTCAATTCATTAACTAATAGCTATTGCTTATATTCAAATCAATTGTAATTGTTATATATTAATATTGACACATAGCTATATGGATATTAATAATCAACTCTTCGCTTACAAATATAAATATGCAATTATTTGTTAATAATTTATATGGATTGAAATATATAAAAGTAACTATTATGGTTTCTAAATGCTAATGATTGATGATGTTTTTAGTGAGCCCTTCCTTCAAAACTGTTGAGACCCACCCCCTTGAATCACCCCCAGCCCCTTTTCAATTTCGTCTCTGGCTATGACCCTGACACATCCAATCCACATGCCATTATTAAATTACACTCCATATACCTGTCATTACATTTAACTAATGGACTCGTCCAAAATCATGTGACCCAAATGCCTTCTCGTTGGAGCCGAACTATACAGGACAGAGTGGGAAGAGTTCCTGTGACCACCCTTTTGTGCGAAAAGCAAGGATGCAGGGATCCTATCTTAGTGCGTTTCTTGAAAATTTCCAACGAACTGGGTTTTATGTTTACTATAACAATCTGCATCCCCCCTCATTACGCCCCCCCTACCCAACTCGAATTTAAGGATTCGAAGAGAAAGGACGACACCGATACCACTGCCGTTCCCTTCCGACTATTACACGGTGAGTAGAGCTACAATTTTTCAAAATCTCACCCTTTTGCCGTCCACCCGATTTGCCGACATGGTCTCCCATACCAAGTGCAAACAAAGACGTTATTCTGTATAAAAAAATCTTATGTGTACATGACTTTCCCTACATAATGTAGTGATTTTTCTTCTTTCATATGAAAATAATGGTATATGTACAAGATCTATAGAACAATCAATTAACACCACGTAAATTGAAATGGGGTGTTTTTGGTAACTTGTAAGTTTAAATATAGAATGCCTCACGCATAAAACCCTCATCAACATTAAATTAACGTTTAATTAATATCAATTGCATGCAATAAATAACTATTGTGCGTCAAAATACAAATCTATTACAAAAAGTATATATTTTCGTGAATAATACGATCTAGTTTCACGAGAATGATGTTGCATAATATTATACATGTAATGTGAACATATGCGATACTTATAACATTTTTAATTTTATATAATTTTTTGATAAATTTATCTGAAAACCGCGCAATATCTCGGAAATGGTTCGTGCTAGCGTTCTAAAGTTAGTATCAATCATTTTCTAATTAAAAATTGCGTAAGAAATTATTATTTATTTTTAACAGTATTCAAAGTCCTGATATTTTAATGATTTTTCAAAAATGTGTTCGAAAATCGTGCAATATTTCGAGAACGGTTCATGCTAGCGTTCTAAAGTTTACATCATTCGTTTTCTAATGAAACATTCCGCATTATTATTATCATTAATGAAAGTGCTAAATTCTTTCAAAAATTCATTCGAAAATTGGGGTGTTGTGGATCTTCCGAACATTCGATTGCGTTTAAAATCAATAGTGTTCCAGTATTCACTGATTGTAATAATTGTACAAAATTGTATTCGAAACACTTCGTTCGTGAGATATCGCGGACACACTAACATACACATACACACAGACACCACCTCAAAAACGTTCGATTCGAGTTCAGGGATTCTTAAAACGTGCTCTTCCGTCGAAAACATATGAATTCGAATTTTCGACCCCGTCTTAAATACTTTCCCTATACAGTATACCATGTATGTGAAAGTAAAAGGGTTGAGAAGCACTGATAGATGACTTGCGTATGAACGTTTATAAAAACATTTATTTTTACTTTTTCATATTATTGTATAGAGAAAGTATTGTTTTCCCATAAATATTCGAATTCAAATATTTGACGGATCAGCACGTTTTAAGATCCATTCCGTGCACTTTTGAACAGATGTCCGTTTGTGTGTGTGTGAGGCCTGGATACGATAATTAAGAACAAACGCATTTTCTGATTCGATACATTATATGCAAAACTAGAAAAAGAGATTATTTTTAATGGTTTCTTTAATTAGAATTTGAGTTATTCAAATTTTAAGATTTTCAAAGCCCTTTCGTATGGAAAATAATGTATATTCCTAAAGCAATGATAGTAATATATTATATGAGGGGGGGGGGGGGGGGAGAGTATATAATTTGAACTACGATATGGATGCTAATGGTATCAAAATAGTTTATATTAATAATCAAAAAGACCTATATATGTCCAAAGATATCATAAAGCTGTTGCCACGTTAAAAATATAAACTTATAATGATTTTTTATGAAATACGTATTTTAAATGAATAAATTGGTTACTAAATATGAATAAGCTTTGTCTTTTTTTTTCTAATTCTGATAATGATTGGAGAATTTATCACTATGAATGCATCAAAAAGCTGAATAAAAATTCGCACTCGATTTTTTACTGCTTTTGAAATAATGTGTATTTATGGCCGAACATCAGGTAAGGCTGTCGTGGCACATGGCATTGCTTGCCGGGAAACATAAAATGCAAGAACAAAGCTAGCCTTATAAATTCGTTTACAGAATTCCAGCTTGCTTATTCATTTATTACCTCGGCAAATGGTGCATATTTTACTTCTTTTGTTTGAAACATTTTATATGCGCTTTCCACTACTGTTCTTGCATAAAATCCTTGGAATTCATATTTTTAGTATTAGGACGATAAGCGAAGAACAATTTCTAAAACTTCGTGAGTTTAGCCATATTTCGTCAGAGCAAGGAGTGTGTTTAGAGAATTTTACTGATATAAAATAATTTGAAAGAAGAATCAAAGACGCGCATTTAATTTCTCAAGCTATTGTACAGAGCAGTGGTTCCCAAACTTTTTCTTTCTTTCATTCGGGCTTATATATACATTGGGGCAAATTTTGTCAAAGTGCTTTTATTTTTAATGCTTCTGCGGAGCCCTTTGCCAAGCTCCGCGGAGCACAGTTTAGGAACCAGTGATATACAGCAGTGGACCCCAAACTTTTGACGTGAATAACATCTATGCTTAGAGTTTATGGCGGAAAATGGAGCGTTACGAAAAATGTAAACAATTTGGACGCTTATACCCCCGAATCTAATTGAATAAAATGTAAAAAATTATTCTTGTTTTGTCCAAAATATGGTCCAGATTATGGAGTATAAAAATAAATTTAATATTTTGAACTTTTTTTCTAAAAAACTTCAAAATATTAAATTTATTTTTGAAAATATTAAAAGGTATCTATTTGAGCGAGTGTTCCCCCCTCCCCCTCTTCCACTTGAAATGTCTCCGAACCTATAAAAGATAGATATAAATAGTGAACGACAAATATATGTACTAAGAAATTTAGTATCTATATTTATTTTTAAAAAAGCTTTTATAATTTTCTAGTAATCGTCTTGTCCAGTTGAAGAAGATTGAAAATTTTCCGCTTTTCAAGTTTGTAATGTTTATATCTCAAAAACTAAAAGTGCTGGAGTAAGAAAAGTGCTGGAGTAAGAATAAGCAAGAATTTGTAGCTCTTTGAAAACCCTACAAGTGTATATAATTGAAGTTTGGATCAGCTTTTTATTTGTTTATTTATTTATTTATTTAATTTATCTTTTTTTATTTTTTATTTTTTTTAAGTCTGTTCAAACGAGTTATTTTTATTATTATCATCATTATTATTTTCTTACTCGAAATATCTTTGAAACTATAAATGATGGATATAAATAGTAAACGACAAAAACATATACAGTGACCGCCGCTTATAAGAAACACGTTCGTTTCGCTCGGTTTGTTTCTTATAAGCAGTTGTTTCTTAAATCCGGAAATTTTTTAAATATCGTTCTTCCATTGTAAATACTAACTATTGAACACAGTTTTACAGAATTTGAAAGATAAATGTATATAAGTAAAATATTAGTACGTACATAATACATTTGTAAATTAAGTTTTGCATTCAAAAATATTTCTTATTTTACAAATTAAGCCTTACAACTTAAAATATTATCTATATGCATATAGTATGCAGTTAAATAAGAATAAAAAGTAAAACTCATAGGTCGTTCATTTATGTATAAGAGCATAGTACATTTTCATACATGTCGTAGTCTATTACTGAGGAATAGCAAAAAACTTATCCAGTGTTGTTTGTGTTAACGAGTCTGTGATTAGTTTACGTACATACATTTCTAAATCATAAAATAGTCCATAAACTTTTTCTGATGCCCCTCTGTGTTCAAGAGTTTTTCTAATTATAGTTAGGGCTTCTCGCGACTGTTTGGCTGTAGGAAAATTTTCTTCTTGTGGAACTTCGTCTTCATTTTCTTCTTCATTGCAAACATTCTGAATTTCCGCACTATATTATCATCTCTGTTTTCTTCAGATGTTTGTAAATTTTCGTTGATGTGAATCCATTCTTCGAAAGGTGCTTCTAATTCTTCTTCATCTTCTGCTGGTATGTCGACATTATTTTACAAAAATCCTGCTTTACGGAAGCAATTAAAAGCATATGTCAGAAACCTTTTTCCATGCGCCTGCGATCATATGGATAGCATCAAGCAAGGTTATTTTCTTACTTATTGACTACACGGAGGTAGAGAATCATACTTTTTAAGTAAACTTTCCTTTTCAAGCAAAGTAAGGGTTTTTCTCTTTTGCGACATGCTTCCACTAGCAAAACATAAAATGACTAACTAAAGCTGAACGAATCTTATTTGAGTGCATAAGCAAAGATGCCTTTCCTTATCAGTACGTTTCCTTAACTGCCAAAAGATTAAAACTCGTTTCTTACTGGTTTGGGGTTGTTCCCCCTAAGCCTTTCTACGGAGAAATTTTCTGTCATCCTTTGTTACATAGCAAACTCCCACCCCCTTCCCGTACACCCAGAGACAAGAGATAACAACTCGTCCTTCAGTTAACCTTAAACAAATCGATTTTTTTTTTACACCCGCGTCGCAAGGAAATCAAAAAAAATTCTGTAGAAAACTGTTTCTTATAAGCGGAATCGTGTTTCTTATAAGCGACACAATTTTAATGTTAAAACGAAGTTTGTATTTGTTTCTGTCGTTTTGGGTCTTATAAACGGCTGTTTCTTATAACCACTGAATCTTATAACCGGCGGTCACTGTATTCGTAAATTTAGATTTTAAATCTATATTTATTTTTAAAAAAAAGTTCTTATAATTTTCGAGTAATCGTCTTGTCCAGTTGAAGAAGATTGGATATTTTCCGTTTTTCAATTTCGTAATGCTTATATCTCAAAAACTAAAAGTGGCAGCTATAAACAATAATCAAGGATGTATAGCTCTTTGAAAAACCTACAAGTGTATATGCAGTAAAATCTCGATAACTCATCATTTTTCTTCAGTCCGTCTGGCTTTCATAGACGACAATGTAATTAAACCCTCTTTTACTTGTTGCTGATTTAAATAAATCGTCGCTGTCGAATAGGTACTTGATACGACAGGACGGCACAAAATATGAAAGGAATTCAGAAATAAGTCGCGTTTACACTAACGATAACTAATATGAGTGGAAAAGAAAGGCAAACCTGTAGTGATAGGGAAAAGCGAAAATCCGAGATGCAAGAGGAACGTGAAATGCCTCTCAGTTTATTATGCAGCTAATTCAGATGCATGGGTGTCGTCCGTAATTTGCATATGCACAAGGCAAAAAAGAAATGTTGTTTTTATTTTCAACAACTGTTCTGCCCACAGACATCTCGAAAAATTCAAAACCTATCGGAATGATATTTCTGCCATACCCAACATTACGACACTTCTTTTTAGAAGGAAAATCTGAAAGTTCTAGTGATGCAAGTGAAAAAAATCTGATGTGGGCAACGCATGACTTTCCTTATATAATGTAATGAATTTACTACTTTTACAGTAAAAAAAATAGGTTTTTCTTATAGTAGATACTAATATTCCTTCCAAGATATTGAGTTTTCGACAATTAGTCGTCATTTTCATTGATGTAGCGTCATTTTTATCCATTTGGCGACATTCCGCCAAATTCGTCGCCAAAATCTCGCCAAGCGTTATGGACGAAGAAATAAGTTATTCTTACAGCAGGCAAATGACTATTGGCTTTCAAATGAAAACGTATTACTCAAAGTATCTTTTTTCATGAATGGAACGAGCTAGATCCACGAGAATGATGCCACCTAATTTATCGTATGGTATTACATATGAAAAGTGAACATGCTTCTCAATAGGAAATATTTTTTTTTATTTTATATGACTTTTTGATAATTTTTTTGAAAAATGTGCAATATCTCGAGAACGGTTCAGGTTAACGTTCTAAAATTTATGCCAATCGTTTTCTAATGAAAAATTACATAAGAAATGTCTATTTGCGTAACTTTATTAGTGATTTTGATTTTTTCAAAATTTCATTCAAAAATTTAGGAAGGTTCTGAACATTCGATTCCGTATAAAAACAATAGGCTTCCAGTGTTTACGGATTGTGATTTTTGTACCAAATTTGGTTCGAATCGGTCCATTCGTTCTTCAGTTATCGTCTCCACAGACTCACACACACGCACACACACACAGAGAGACATCACTTCAAAAATGTTTGATTCGTGATCAGGGATGCTTGAAACGTGCTCTCCCGTCGAAAACTCGCATTCGAATTTTCGACCCCGTCACAATACTTTCCTTATACATTATGTATATAAGGAAAGTAATAAGGAAATTCTTTCACTATCTAATAAAACACAAGTTCTTGAACCCTTAGAAATTATACGATATTACCTTACGTCAGTTCATGATACTACAGTACAGATCATGAATTCAGAGCTCAAAATGTTTTAAAGAAAGCCAATTTCACTAACAAGTGCACTTTTCAATCAAATTTAGACAAGTACTTGGTATCATAATGCGTATGTAAAATTATAGCTTAAAAAATATGCATTCAAATAAACCTCAAAAGATGTAAAGTTAACTACTTTTTTTTACCATAATTTATTAGTACGTAATTTATTAGTAATTCTAACTATTAATTTATATAAATTATGCATATTATCATAAATTTAAATTTTAGAGGATCATTTACTCCCTCCGCGTCGTCGAATTTTCTTGAGTGATGACTTATCGAGGTTCTACTATAATTGGATTTTGGATCAAGCTCTTAGTTTTCGAAGAATAGTGATTATAATTTCGATATTTTAGCATTTTAATCTGGGTTTTCCAATGAGTGGGAAAGACGATTGTTGCAGCTCTATGTGTTTACTTATTCTTTGGTGAAATGTGTGTGCACATGCACGAGATATTATGATTTGTTTAAAAAAAAAAAAAAAATAGGAAGTTAAATGAACTTAGGATTCTGAAGATGCTTAATGATTGATAAGGTTTGAACATAATACATGGAAATATACGTATTCAAGTACGTATTTATGTACTGTCAGGCAAGTTTATAGATTATCTTGAATGTAAAATCTTTTCAGATATATTGCAATTAAACTTATATCTGAAAATATCGCTTCAGGTATATTCAAATATAAGTTTAATTTATATACCGCAAAGTAAGTTTAAAATAATTGGATATTTTGGGGTGCAGTCTATGGTCAGACTTTCCAGATGAAAACGGGGCGAAAGTGTCTATCTATAAACAGTTAGCGAATACCTCTAAGTATTTTGAAAACCTGTAAACGAAACAAATGAGTCTGATAAAATCGAAACAGCTCCATCGGACTAGAATCACCGCCGATTTTTTTTTTTAGTGTACTAATTAAATGCTTCGCAGTTTCCCTTTAAGAGATTTCCATGAAGGTATTTAAACTTTGGCTATAGAATCGCAACAGGCCTGTGATTAAAAAACACTTTTGTTCTTTAAATCCAGGCTAGGAATCTCCAGTCTTAGACATAGCCAACATCTCGGGAAGAGCGGTGAGGGTCACGGTGCTGTATTTCGTTTTCCGATTGAGTCCTGTTGTTGTTGTTGTTGTTGAAACCCAGACCGTCCGACCTACCAGAAAGGTGTAAGGTAACTGTTTGGACGGTCGGGAAGTGCCACCCAATTTAGACCGGAACCCAGTGGGGGAGGCATCCACAGGGACCGTACCCTCCTTCCCCTACCACCAACCTCTCGGAAGGACTTTCGGACCCACATGTTTAACGTGATCGTACTCCGCATGAACACGGCGGCAGTTTTGGCAGTGGCTGGAATCGAACCCGGGCCTACCGAATGCAACTCCAGCGCGCTAACCAATGGGCTACCGCGCCCTCGATTGAGTCCTGTGGAGAACTTAATATTCCCGCCAAAGGGAGATTATGACCCACCACCTGCCTACACTACTGATTTGTGAGTACTATTGATCTATTTAGTTAGAAGGTAACAAACTGTATACAGTTTGTTACTTTTGTATCGACCATGGGCCAGAACCTAACGGAGCCAGATTTTCGATTTCTCTCCTGGGTCAGAGAATATGAGTGTGTTCTAAAACATCTTTCCATACCCCCCAGAAGCTTTATACACTTATTTTTGCACCCTTATAATATCAGCTACCGGACAGAGCGGATATCTTTAATTTCTTGTCAAAGATCTAAAAAGACTTTTCAGACCCTGCAGAAGCTCCAGGTAATCTAGAAGGCAGAAAATTTGCACGCTTATATTATCCAAGATTCTTTAATATTATCGATCCAATTTTAGATCAAGCCGACTATTTTCAGCACTAAGCAACATTGATGCATTGGGCATGCGCAACGCCATGCGAAATCAAACTTATTTAAAAAAATCTGATGTAAGCAAGCAGCACATGAATTTCCCTGCAGACTCAAATTCATTATATCTTTATTTCATTAATAATTCATTAAATTGAGTTTAATTGCACTAAATAACACGCGTAATTAATTGAAATGACACTGAATGTATACACTTTTAATTCAGCTTTCGTTTTCATTTGGTAACTTATTCTCAAAACCGGCGTAGCAAAAATGTGAAAAAGTCTTGAAAACGGCTAGTCCTAGAGTAATGGGGTTTGTCTTATTCCTTTCATTGTTAAAAATTATATATAAAACAAGCATTTAATTGATGCATTTCAGCATACGTAGTCTTTTCTTTCAGATTTTAACGATTTTTGCTGGCCATTTCTAAAAAAAGGGCGGGTTCTTTTATTCCGAATCGTACCAAACTCTAATCAGCACCAGGGTAACCCACAAGTGACTAACTTATAAAATCATATGAAATTTAGGCAATTAGTTTCTGAGCTAGAGTGGATACAATCTCTGCACAGACACACACACACACACAGACGTCACTCTAAAAATAGTTTTTTCCTATTCTAGAGGTCCCAAAACGTGTAGATCCGTCGAAAACTCGAGTTACGATTTTCGGCATGATTCAAATACTTTCCCTATACATTACCACCTATTTCAGGGAAAGTAAAAGGTGGCAATTTAATTTTTTAGGAGTGTTAGTTTCCATGTCTTTGACAGGCTTAAATACTAGTTAACCGAATAAAGCCATCCACATTTAAAGTATGATCAAGCAAGAATAAAACTATCTAACGGTATCTACGTAAAAAAATCGGCGGTGGCTCCAGTTCGATGGAACCGAAATGGTTTTGCGTAAATAACAATTTGTAGGGGGGGGAAAAAAAAACCTCAACTTCTGTAATATAGAAAAAAAAAAAAAAGAACTCGGTCCAAAATCTGATTATATACACTTATAGAGCTTTCGAAGGGCTATATATTCTTGCTTATTGTTTATAGCTATCAGTAGATTTTAAGATATAAGTATTACAAATTTAAAACACATAAAATGTTCATACTTCTTCAACTTGACAAGACGATTACTCGAAAACTATAAGAGCTTTTTTTTTTTTTCTTTAAATAAATAGCGTTTTAAAACTAAATTTCCTCTTACATATCTTTGTCGCTTGCTATTTATTGCTCTTTTATAGTTTCGGAGATATTTCGCATGAAAGTATGAAAAAGGAAAAGAAAAAAAGAACAATGTTTTTTTTTTTTCGAGAAAATAGAACTCGATCCCAAATCCTATTATACATTATAGGGCTTTCAAAAAGCTACAAATTCTTGCTTATTGTTCAAAGCTAGCTCTTTTACTTTTTGAGATACGAGGGTCACATTGAAATTTTTGTGACAGGGGCAGACGATATGCGCTAGAAAAAATTATTGATCGGATATTTAAATTTGAACTCTTTTATGTCCGCAGAAGATAATTTGTGGTAACAATTACAATTTAGCTATCATAGAATAAATTTTGAAAGAAAAGAAAATGGAGTTGATGCGAGAACATTATCGAGCTATGATTTTCTATAATTAGTGGGGCTAAATCAAGAAGAATGTCTTTAACCTCTACAATTAGCATATGGAAATGATACTCCATCTCGTGCCACTGTATTCAGATGGTTTACAGAGTTTAGAAGAGGTCGATATTCTCTCCTGGATGAAAAACACACAGGAAGACCTTTATCAGCTGTAGTCTTAGAAAATGTGCCGGCCATTTGAAAAATGTTAATCGATGATAATCGTTGTACCTACCAAATGATATAGAAGGAACTTAACATTGGATCCGCAACTATACATAAAATTATTAATGAAGAACTGCATATGAAAAAAATAGTTTGTCGTTGGGTCCCCTCATAATTTAACAGAACACCAAAGAGCGGAGCGTGTCAGAATCCGTAAAGAAACCCTAAAATTACTTAATGATGGTGGACACAGCATTATTTCTAAAATCATAACCGGTGAATTTTTTGACGTTCCAACACGTCAAAAAAGTAAATGATGGGTCTTTGAAGATGACCCCAAACTAACAATGGTGAAAAGGAAACTAGCAATGAAAAAAGTAATGTATGCCGTGTTCTTCAGAAGTACAGACATGGTCAAAGTCATAAAAGCTAGAGGGACAGAAGACAGTTACAGCTAACTGGTACACCACAAAGTGTCTTCCAGAAATTCTCCAGGAAGTGAATGTTAGGGGACTCATGCTTCACCATGATAATGCATCTTCTCATTCAGCAGGAATGACAGTCGAATTTCTTGAACAAAAAAATATCTAAGTGATAAAACATCTACCCTATTCTTCTGATCTTGTATGTATGACTTTTGGATATTTTCTAATTTAAGAAAAAAAATTACGTGGGCGTCGTTTTCATTCTGAAGATGAGATTGATGAGGCTATAAAAGCATATTTTTCATCGATTCCAAGAAATGGATGGCTTGAAGCATTTAATCTTTGGAAAATTCGCCTGCAAAAGTATATTGATGTTGGAGGGGAGTACTTTGGACACGCCTAAGAGTTGGTAAGTTTAACTTGTACCACTTAGCCATATCTCAAAAATTTCAGTGTTCGTTCGTTCGTTACTAATTTCCCCGTGGTGAAGGAGCGCCTACGCACCACGAAAATTTCTGTGTGACCCTCGTAAGCATTACATACTTGAAAAACGGAAAAATTTCAATCTTCTTCAAATTGACAAGACGATTAACGATTACTCTAAAACTATAAGAGCCTTTTTTCATAATAAATATAGTTAATACTAAATTTTCTAGTGCACTTTTTTGTCGTTCACTATTTATATCTATCTTTTACATTTTACTATATATTTCGAGTGAAAATTAGAAAAATGGAAAAAAAAACAAAAAAACATTCGCTCGGAGAGCTATTTTAGTTATTTCGAAAAAAAGTTTACCATATTGAAATTATTTTTATACATTCGTAATCGAAGCACTATTTTCGACGAAACAAAAAATATTTACATTTTTATCTATTAGGTAAGCGTCCAAAGTGTTTACATTTTTCGTAACGCTCCGTTTTCCCGCCAAAGGTACCCTAACCATAGATGTTATTTACATCAAAAAACGCTAGAGCGTTTTATTATTGAGATCTCATATAAACTATTTTGGCACTTTACGTTACCTTCCCATTTTCTTTTATTTTTGTACCCTTCCAATTTGAAATGCTCAGCGATATCTTATTTTGGAAATTCAGTTTTGTAAAGATGCCAAATAAAACAATTAGCAGTCATGTGGCTGAAAAAAAAAATCTCATTTGGGAAGAGGAAGAGAGACTTGCTGTATCATTCTCTGGATCTTATGTTTTGTCCAGAGAAACAATTAAACCCTACACCGAGTCTAATTTTGCATATAAACTTGACCTTGAATCGTCGCTTTATTATGCCTTCTCAAAGTAGACACCGGCGAATCAATTTCTAGGCCATCTTCGGGCTTAAAAGTTGTCTTCGGGCGAGAACTGCGAGTTCAACACGAAATTTGATTTCCGGGTGTGATGACGAAACGGGGTCACGTGACGGCTCGCGTGTTTGTTCCTTCTATTGAAGCAGTAAAAATAAATATTTCCTTCTTCATTACTGAAGTTTCAGTTGTTCGCGGTTTCGCTTAGTGCGTGTGTTCTGTCGTATACTGTGAATTGTAAACATGACGGAGTCTTCGCCGCCGCAGCAGAAGCAGCTGAATTTGAATTTGGATTATTTCAAAACACCCGCCGGCCAGCTGAGAGTGGCTCAAGGGGTAAGTTGGTGTTTATTTTTTCGGTCCTTGAAATGTGCGCAGAATGTGAATTTGGTATTCTAAGTTTGATGTTCTCTCCAATTTGGTGTTCTAAGTTTGATGTTCTCTCCAATTTGGTGTTCAAACAGTTTTTAATGCGCGACTGAGATAATCGCATACAAATGACGTCCACAGAGGAAATTTTAATTTTTAAAATGTGTTCGCAGATTTCATTACAAAGCTAATCATAAAAAGCGGCGGGAAAATATCACTTGTTTATATCTCACCTTTCTTAATTCTAAATTTAAAAAAAAAACGTAAAAAAATATTGTTAAAAATAGCATCCAATCCTAATAATAACATAATTGTTTCGGTCCTTGAAATGTGCGCAGAATGTGAATTTGGTATTCTAAGTTTGATGTTCTCTCCAATTTGGTGTTCTAAGTTTGATGTTCTCTCCAATTTGGTGTTCAAACAGTTTTTAATGCGCGACTGAGATAATCGCATACAAATGACGTCCACAGAGGAAATTTTAATTTTTAAAATGTGTTCGCAGATTTCATTACAAAGCTAATCATAAAAAGTGGCGGGAAAATATCACTTGTTTATATCTCGCCTTTCTTAATTCTAAATTTAAAAAAAAACGTAAAAAAATATTGTTAAAAATAACATCCAATCCTAATAATAACATAATTGTTTCTCTAAATTAAATTTGTTAATTTATTATTGAGTGTTATGAATTATGCAATAAATTTTTAACTATAAATTAGACCGGCACTAAATTCTCCCATGGGTACACGTGTAATTCATAACTTTGCCAACTGCTGATGGACAGAACCTAACAGAACCTGATTTTTGATTTACCTTCGTGGAGGGGAGGGGTGAAATGGTTTCGAAAAGTCTTTCAAGATTCTCAGAAGATCCCCCCCACCCACCCCCCCCCCCCACTTCTCTGGCGGTGATTTACGAAGCTGAGATTTTGCACATATATAGTAACAATCTTAAGATAGCAGAACTTCACGGAGCCAGATTTTCGACCCCCGCCTCGTTTTGAATAGCACTTTCCAGAATCCCCCCGATTGCAGAACTTACAAAAACGTCCCATTGTCATCCCCTACATCAATGTTTATTTCAGGACTTTTGGGCTGGGAGGGGGGGAGCGAATGAAATTTTAGGGTGAGCAAGTTTTCTATTTTCCCTATATAAATATATCTAAATGCTGTCACATAAATAGAAACTAGGTTAATATAAAATGTCTCCGGGGGTCTCTCCCCTCCCTCGGAGGTATGCCTGAAAGAAACACTGCCCTATTTTTACTGCCTTTAAAATATATCGCCTTCTTCAAAAGTGAAATATAACCGCCCCCCCCCCCCCCCCTACTGAGGAGAGGGGGTATACCGCTGAGTTTGAAAGCCTCTCCACTATCCCAAAATCAAGACGTCTCTGACAGAATATGCATTGGAATAATCGTACTAAATTTTATTCGATTTTCTCAAAAATCGAATAAAATTTAGTACGAAAGTGCTTGCTGTTCGAAAGATGTAGATAAACAGAAACACTTCATGTAGATAAACAGAAACACTTCATGTAGATAAACAGAAACTCAAATATCTCGAAAACGATTTCTGATAACTCCTAAACAATGATGCCCATTTATTTCTGATTACGAGCACTTTGCAAAGCTTATAAACATTCAATAATGGTGTATATATATTTTTAATGATTTATTTTTCTTTCCCACTTTAGATAAAAGGAAAATGTGCAACATATCGAGAACGGCGCATGCCAACATTATATAAATGGTATGCCGTTCGCTTTAAAAAAGTATATATATGAAATTAATATTTTTAAAACATTTTTTTAATTCTTTTTTTATATATTTTTTAGAATTTTGAAACAAAATGTTCGAAAAATCGAGGGCCTTGACCCGTTTCAACCATTCTAAAAAACAATAAGCCTCTTATGTTATATCGATTGAAATAGTAATGCCATATTTCATTCGATTCTCTCAACTTGTTCGAGAGATGTCGTGTTCACAAACTTACACAGGCAGACACAAGGGTACGCAAAACGTGCAAATCCATAAAAATTCGATGCGTTTGGCGCAGCATATCCGAAACTTGGATTTTGCAATATAAAACTCGAATCAGCCATCAAAATCTGAGGGTCGGTGTTTTACCCTCGTCTCAATGTTTGCCCTTTATATGAATATCGGTAGCACTATAGGGAAAGTAAACACATATCGTGGAGAGACTTTCGATATTAAATATTGAAAAGATTCCATTTAACGCTCTTTTCGCCATCGACAATAGAATTCAAGCAATGTTCTTTTCAGAACTTTTTGGCCGGGGGGCAAGTTTTTTATTTGCCCTAGATAAATATATCTAAATGCTGTTATATAAATAGAAACTAGGTTAACATAAAATGTCTCCGGGGGATGGGGGGGCTAATATTCGTCTCCGGGGGACTTCGTTCTCCTGGAAGTATGTATGTCTGAAAGAAACACTGAATTCGAGCTGGAATGTTTTCCTGACGCAAAGTAGATGCTCGGGAGGAAATTTCCGTGTGAGGTCATTCTTTAGGCCCTATTTACATTTTTGAAGTCAAACTTTTATTTTGATTTTTCCTTCTTATTTGCTGGAGCATGACTGGCTTCTAGCCGGCTCGTAGCTGACCACAAAGGAATGAATGTTGCAGTTTCAATAAATACTTCGTTGGTTGTTTGCGATAAGTATTGGTTCGTTGGTTTCTAAATATTTTTATTTGCACAAGTCGTATTGGGGGGCGATGAATGGGACTCAGTTCTGCACTGCATGTTCGGATCCAGTCTTGCGCAATTTCTGTGCTGCATGGTGCCAAATTTTTTTCACAAAAGTTATAGTAAAAAGTATATATAAAAAGTATACCTGGAGTATGAGTCCACTTCACTATGGATTCATCATTCATATTCCATATTATTATGTCCCACTTGTATCGTGATCATTATCAGAATGAAAATAAAAATAAATGTATATTTTCAGATTTAATACCCAAATCGTAGAATTAGAGGAGAGATAAAACTCTTATGGATGAAAAGTTTGAAAATACTAGTGTTATTAACGTCGACGTCGCTATCTGTTTTCACTGGTCATAACAGGAAAGCGTATAGCGTTTAGTATATGTATTTTTGATTATTTTTAAATTAAAGTTCTCTAGTTATGAGTAGAAGTAATGAGTATATTTTCCTAGTTGTAGAACGGGTTACTGAATATAGGGAGACAAAAATAAATTGGAAAGTAAAATAAATTTGAATACGTAGAAATATGTTTTATCGTTTGAGTTATCATTTGCCTTATACTGATCATTTATTTATGCAAAATTAACACTTTAAACAAATATTATTTCATTCAAAACGGGGCTTTCGCCCTAGAAATACATACAAAAAAAAATGTGGGACTTATCTTACAACTAACACCAGCGCCACCTGTTTCAAACGATTTTGGCGAGATTTGAAACGAGTTTGAAGTTTTAAGTCCTTCCCTTTGCCTCCATGACCCAAGTTTTTTATTCTTGTTGGCAACAGCTTTATTCTTCTTGTTGGCAACAGCTTTATTCTTGTTGGCAACAGCTTGGCGACGTCTATGAATGCAATAGGCTTACCTGTGTTAAGTGTTAATAAATACTATTGGGATACCATTATCATCCATAGTGTAGTTAAAATTATTAATCCTCCGATATACTATATATTACCATCGGTGTTTCCCATATAAAGTAACACTATGAAAATGTTAAAATTTTAATTATTTGAATTCTAATGATGATAATTAATAAAATATTTATCTAGTTCTAGTTTTTCGTATAATGTATCAGCACATCAAATTTTATAACGATAGACGTATTTGTTCTTGAGTTATCGTGGCCATACACACACAATGCCATTTCTCCAACAGTATGCCATGTGGGGAGAGGTTTTAAAACGTACATAATACAACCATATCCTACAGAACAGGTCGCGCTCTTTGAACTGATATGTGGTTTGTATTTTGTATGAAAAAGTAATATGAGTGCAAAAAATTATTTTATTAACGTTTTAGTGTCATATTTCATTTGGATTACAAAACATTAACAGACTTGATAAAAGCAACGATATTTAAAGTTTTCTTTCGCATACTACTTATTGTTCAACGAACGTGTTATTTTAATGAAAATTTTCGAATTCGAGATTTTGGCGGATAAGCACGTTTTAAGACCTTCTGAACCCATTTCGAATACTTTTGGAAATATGTTGCAGTGTGTGTTATACGTACGTATACATACTATAAAGCAACAAGGAATGCACCTACTGTTATCGAATTTTATGTTTAAGACATTATGTGAAAAAGTCGAACTAGATAGATCTTTTGTAATTCTCAGAGGATTGTAACTCGATTCGAATTTTAAGATTTCTATAGCATTATTTCCTGTTATCATCTAACGCTGACCTTGTCGCTAGAGTTGTTGAAGCAGCAGCACGTGTCCGCGAACTTTTATAGCATTATTTCCAAACAACAATTCCAACAATAATGGTTGTATAGGAAATTCACCGTAGGGTGCTACAGATGCAAGAAAAGGCAAAAAGAAAGGAATGCAGATAAAGCACAGGTTTATTTCATTGTTGCTAAAGTGACGAAAATGTCGCTAAAGTGATAAAAATAGCGCTAAATGGGAGGTAATGTTTTGCAAATTTTGAATTCCGTTGTATGACGAGCATATCTTCTAGTATATAAGAATGTTCTCTTCGTTTGTCTGTAGTAACACTTGGCGATATATTTAGCGAACTTGACGAATAGTCTAGCGGGATATCGCCATCCTGGCGATACTTCGCCCCCAGATTGACGAAAATATCGTCAAAATTGCAAAAATGACGTTAAGTTAATGAAAATGACGCCTAATTGATCAAGTTTAAAATGTTTTCATATATAGATTATACTGTTTATTGAGGACACTATCAATATTAATAATTGTTAATTGAGAGTTGCGGAAAATATAAGTTAATTAGGTATTTTGAAATAGTATTACATGTTGTCATCCGGAAAAGCGCCAATGTACAATTCAACGTTAAAAACACTGTACCGCAGATCTTATACATCATTTTTTCACTGTGAAAGAATTAAATTCATTGCATTATATAAGAAAAGTCATGTGCTGCCCACATCAGATTTTTTTCTTCTTGTCTTTATAGATGCAGAAAGTGCAATATCTTAAGTAGGCGTGGATTAAGGATAGATTTCATAGCGAGCATTTGTAAAACAACCTGTCAATTTAGAAAAGGAAAAACCGAAAAGAATGGTTTATAAGGTGGGCCGTTATTGATCGTTCATCTATAATGCGCGATCAATAGCAGCCCACCTTATATACTATTTTGACCGGCCCTCCGGGGATTGCAGACAGGCCTGAATTCGGCCGGCGATATATTTGAGGATTTCCCTGTGAGTCTATTGGATTTAATGTTTTCTTTCTTTATCGGTAATGTGTACGATAAGCCAAATTTGATTATTATTATTATTATTATTATTACCCAGGCCGTCCAGCTCATCCAAAGGGTGTAAATCAGTTATAACGGACGTCCTGGAAAACACAGAAATGACACTTATGGACACAATATACAAAGACAATACACATAGACGTACAAATGCAGTACAGAAAGACATGCACAGATAAATATAAACATACATATAGTAATAAAACTACCCAGACTTTAATATTTCTAATTAAATTTTTTTAGTACAAGAAGTATTTAACAAAAGGCAAACCTATTAGGTAAAAGAAATTTAGAAAAGGAAAAACCGAAAATATATAAAAGAAAGATAAAATTGAAAAAGAAAAAAGCTGGGCCGAAGTTCAAAAATCCGATCAGGGCGGGATAGCCCCACGATTAAGGCACGGGGTTTGCACACGAAGGACCCGAGTTCGATTCTCAGCTCTGACTAAACTATCCGCGTATCTATGCGGGGTATGGGCATCTGTGGGTCCGAAAGTTCTTTCGAGAGGTTGGTGGCAAGGAAAGGAGGGTATGGCCCCTCTGGATGTCGCCGCCACTGGGTTGCGGTCTACATTGAATGGTACTGCCCCAGCCGTCCAAACAGATATCTTAATATCTTCTGGTAGATCGGACGGTTTAGGTCGAAAGAAAGGGCCGAACATGTCCCTTTTTTCTGGGCCGATCTTGGACCTCGTATCCGGGCCCGATTGCCGATCATCAAGCCGCCCATCATCCAGAGATTGGTGCAAATTAAAGGCTAATTATATGATTTTAAATAAAAAGTACGTATAAAATGACTTTTCATATGAAATTATTTAACATAAATTGTATTTCATTTTTTCAACTTTCAAAAGGAAGGAGAGATGATAAAAAATTTGAAGACTTTTCTCCGATCTGATCATGCGGTTAATTTGCGGCTTTTATGTACAGTGGGCCAGAGAATGCCATTCTCTAGCCCACCGTACATAGTAATGATTCCAATTCAAAATCATGCAGGAAGGTACGGTCAATGTCCGGAATAGAAGGAAAATAAAGAATGAAATAAGGGAACTGGTTCATCGACTTCCTGCCTCTGGTTATAAACCCGAGCCGCGAAAGACACAATCGAGTGGGAAAACTTGTAATAACAGCTTTTAATTAGCGACCACTTTCGGTATAACCCAATCACTCTAAGATGTTTCTTTTTATTAGAGGGAATTTAGATTTTTGAGATAACGTTTAGTTAGCACATATTTCCACAGAAAGCACGGGTTGATGTTTTGTTGAGAACTTTCTAAAGTAGTAGTTCTTAAGCCAAAATGCATAGAAAACAAATAGATTTTCTATAAATGTTTACTTTCCCTGAAAATTACTGCTTATGTTATTACCATGAATAAACTCTTCTCATTTGACGTGATTATGACCAATAGATTTTGAAGTGACAGTTGTCCTTTTGAGTAATTCCTCTGATTTGTATTTATTTATTTATTTTAGACAGGAAGCAGCTGTTTCATAGCAGATGGACTTTTTTTTTTTTTGTGTGTGTGTGTGAGTGTTCTAAATTGCTCGTTACGGACTATATTGTACTGGGTTGGGGGGGGGGGGGGCTGCAAGCTTCCAAACGTATACACAAGATCGTATACACAAGAAATTGACCACAGATATACAGACAGGCAACTGGACATCACTTAAAAAATAGTCAAAACGTGTTCAGGAGGTCTTAAAATATATATCGGCACTAAAATCTCGAATTTGCAAATTTTCATGAAAACAATACTTTATACTATATTACATTAGTAGGAGAAAGTCAAAATATGACAAAGAATAATTTTTGCTGCAGCTTGAAAAGTAAAGGAAATTCGACCCACAGAGCGGGTAACCGCGGGTACTTGACCCGATGCAGGCCTCTGTTTTGTAGTATCAAGTTAGGTTTGCCGCAAGTGAAGAATTAAATTATAATTTTCAAAACCAGACGGATTTCATAACTTAAACAACAGAGAAGTATTGGGGAAATATTGTGAGCCTCCGCTAAGCAATATATTGTTACAACGTTTCCTCTGGAATCGTGGGTGTACGCTCAGGATACAAAAATGAGTCCAAATTTCTGGATAACTAACACCTTTATTTACAAACACAGCGTAAACAAATACAGCAAATAGCTCGATAACTATCTCACAAGATCATTAAATAACTGTCAGGTGCAGCATAACAGCAATTAAATGCTCCACCCTTTCACAAAACAGCGGATGCTATTCTCAAAACATTGATGTATGTCACAGAGCTCATCATTGAGCTGTTGACGTGATACAGTTCAATGTAGCTCGTATCACGTCAACAGATCTCCAACTGAGTGATGACTCCTTCTATAGGCTCTCTATATCTATAGAAACGGATAGAAAGGGCTCGTATCTCAAATAATATTCGTTATGTCAAAATGGTTCTCGAACATCGGAAATATCGCCAAATTGGCGATAAATCGCCAGATCCGGCATCTCTGAACCGACAGTTCTGAAATTGCAACCCTAAATTCACCCGGCCGTCCAAATAGTTGCTCAAGTCCACTGGATGAGTCGGACGGTCTGGGTTTTCAACCCTAAATTTACGTCATAGAAAATGTTACCTGTACGGGTGTTTTCTCCGTCTGGTTTTTAAAAGAGACTTCGGTAAGGGCATTTGACACGTCCGTAACAATATTAAACGCTTTTAATGATTAAAAGCTACATTTTTTGCTTATAAAATCGATCCTTTGAGTTAGTTTCAAATAATCGTTCCTTTAAATTCTACATATATTTCTTTCACATTTCCATCTAAATAGGTATTTCTCGTTTCTTTATTCATATCCAAATGCGATGGTGCTATGACAACGATGTGTTATTGCACGAAGTAGCAAAATGTGCGTGTAAATAGATAAAATGGAGTAAAACAGCGTGTGTATACGGAATACAGTTCGTTGCTACTCACAGACATGGGAGTATTTACAGGGGGGGGGGGGGGGTGCCAAAGCAACCCCCTGGAAAACTGTTTATTTAATTAGAAGTCATTCCTTGCCGAACATTTTAATAACATTGCAAGTGAATTTTAATAGAAAGATTGAGGGGTGAACACAATTTTGGCAAAATTAATAAATTTTCGCAATGTTAAAAAATATGATCATAAAAAATTTTGATATGAAGGTCATGCAATATGATTAGAAAAAAAAAAACCCCTGCTATTTCTAAAATACAAAAAAGAAGAATTTAGTATTTTCTCTATGTTTCCGTACCCATTTCTTTAATACCCTACTATATTTGTTCATATGAGTTTATTGATCGATTCGCCCCCCCCCCCTCAAGAAATTTAAATATTTCGAATGTTTATCAGTTTGTTGTTATTGCACCTTTAAATCTACATTTGCATGCCAATTTTCAAGTTTTTCAATGAACAGATTAGATTTAATATATAGGGGGGGGGGGGGGGATTACAGGCTAATATAGGCATCTGTAAACAGTGTCCCTATTTTTTAATTTCGAAACTCTAAAAATCTAAGGTTGATAGTAAGAGTAGTAGACTCCAATTTTTTAATGCAATTGATTTTAGCACCCCTATGATGGAAAAAATCCTGCACATGCTCATGCTCACAGAACATGCTTAGGGGGTCTTTCACCAAGTTAGGATTGCGCTTCCACAGCAGCAGATTATCTGCAATGGAAGCACGATTCTAACTTTGGGTACGCCCTATAGGCGGATTCTATGAGTATTAAGGGTGAGTAAATTTTCTGCCCTATCTGCGCTTTGTTAACTTTCGCGGCACACATATTTCGCCGAAATTCTGCTCAATCAGTTGCGAAATATTTTCTGATAGATAAAATACAATGCTTAGATTATATTAAAACTAAATTTAATACCCAATAAAACATAGAATATATGTTTTATTTTAATTTAAAATATTTTTGGTGCTGCCATCTGTTGTCGTAATTTAATTCATACCGACTATTTTTATTTTTTAATGAACATTTTAAAATGTCTATTCCTTCTAATACGCTATTAAATACAACAATAGATCATATATAATAATGCCACAATCACGGAAAGGTAATTTATCATTCTATAAATTTGATAAGGGATCTGAATGTACATCACTGAGGACTGCAGTTTTGTCTTCAAGTTCCTTTGTCTTTAAGTCCAAGTTTAATTACGTTTCGTGATTGTGGCATTATTATATATGATCTTTTGTTGTATTTAATAGCGTATTAGAAGGAATAGACATTTAAAAATGTTCATTAAAAATAAAAATAGTCGGTATGAATTTAAATTACGACAACAGATGGCAGCACCAAAAATATTTTAAATTAAAATAAAACATATATTCTATGTTTTATTGGGTATTAAATTTAGTTTTAATATAATCTAAGCATTGCATTTTATCTATCAGAAAATATTTCGCAACTGATTGAGTAGAATTTCGACGAAATATGTGTGCCGCGAAAGTTAACAAAGCGCAGATAGGGCAGAAAATTTACTGACGCTCACCCTTAACTTGGCTGTTTCGTGTAGCTTGAGCTTAATTTTGAAAGCATTTTTGATCCTACTACGTGAAAGCATTGAATTTGTCGGTCTGCATATAAATATTCATAAAATTGTGGAGCATAGAAAGGTTTCTTGCTGCCATTGTAGGTATCTATTAATCCATGCTAACGAGCTCATAATTAGCGAGAAACCGGTCCGTGGATGCTGTTATATGTAATAGAAGCGCGATCCTAATAGTCGGAACTGATTCAAATGTAAATATAAATTAAAATTGTAAAAACAAATATTATATAAGATTATTGCAACAAAATTTTATTAGCACTTTATAATTGCACGCTTTAAGTATGTTATAGTACATTTTATACTATTGGATCCGAGCAAACATTATACGAGTAATTATCTAAAGTGTTTTGTCTTTCCAGACCTCCCCCCTCCCCCATGGTAACCTAGAAAGCTGAATCTCTTCACACTTAAATAGTATCGACCACGGAAAAGGACCTAATAAAGTCAAATATCTGATTTTCTTTATGAAAATGGAAATAAAGGGGTGGGGGTGGGGTCGAAGAAGCCCCCAGGTAACTTAAAAGGCTGAATCTTTGCACGCTTGTGGTATTGTCCAAGAGACAGAATCTAACCGAGCCTGATTTTATGTTTATCCAATGGATATTACAAGTAATATATATATTACTTTATATGCTACTTGTAAAATATATATATATAAAAGTATTTCCAACCCTTCAAAAATTGTGCAGTGACCTAGAGGGCTGGAACTTTACGCCATAGACAGGGGCTAACTGGACCAATTTCCAATTAGCATTAAACGTACCGACACTCAATATATACCTAGTAGTACCTTAACCGGTCAAATGACCGGTTTTTAGATAAACACTTTATTTATTTATTTATTTATTTTTTTGATTGAATGCAGGTAATATTGATTTTAGTAAGGAAATATTAAACAAAGTAACTTTAAGATAATAGACTCCATTCAGTTCCTAAAACTAGATTTGTTTCTTCTATTATACATGTTCTTATATGTTTCACAATACGGTGGTCAATTATCAACGAAAATGCAGTCTTCACTCTACCCTTTATTAATACATTTTGCACATCCCGTTGGACCTGATTCTTCCCTGAAAATGTTATGAAGTGCTGCTCTCCCAGATGTAGCACCTATTTGCATTTCTTCCCCAAACAGTACCATCAATTGAAATATAGTACTCATTTTTTCATTCTCATCTTCAGAACTTGAGAGCAATCTCATTCTTTTTTCCCTCTATGTATTATATTCACAGTATTCTCCTCTTCATCGTCGGCATCTGTAGGCTCACACTCAGTGTCTAATAGATCATTATCATTTTCATATAATATATATCCACTTTCAGAAAGTTCACCTTCATCCATTTCCGAAAACTCTTCGCCTATGTTAATTTATTTCTTCTAGAAACTTGGTGTGTCTTGAATGTTTCGACATTTTCTCAGGGTGAAGATTAGGAATGGAGTAACGCTGTAAAAACAAAATGTAAACTAACTAGCAATACTTTACTTTTCGTCACCTTTTCTTGCAACTTGAAATATCACTCACTTTATTGAAATTTTAATACACAATTATTTTAAATTGAACTTACTACGCAACAGTCCTTGCAGAAATGTGCAGGAAACTGATTAAAATATGTGGAATATGCATGTACAGCTACGGAAAAAAAAACGCCCCACCCTCTGTTAATAGAGCATCGTTCATCGTAGAGAAAATTGAAAGATACCATTCGATTAGAAATAACATACTCTACAAATTAATGTGCGTAAAATTTGCATAAGGGGCCGTCTTCATATCTAAAAGCACACAAACTTTGAAATTTTCAATGGCAACACCCAAGTTTGACAACATAATTTAAATCTAGAGCAAAATTCAACCTGTGATACCAAATTTTAAGTCATTTGGGTGAAGAGTTTCTGACTTGTGAGTATGTAACGTTTTGACCTCCTAATGTTAAATTAGTTTCCAAGACTTCCATTCATATCTTCTGTAATAATTATCTGCTCACTCTGATTATTTGTATGACGTTACTACTAAACAACCCAAACACATTTACGATTTACGTGATTTTTATTTTTGTGGAAATAATTGTTTGTATGAAATATTAATTATGAAATCAATAATCGAAAAAATATTAATACAAACCTGGACATGTTTTGATAAAAATCGATTCACAAAGACTTTTTATATGTTTATGTAAAATTCCAGGTGTTTCCTTCCTTAAGTTCTTTCGAAATGTTTAAATATTTAGCATCACGATGACTTTAGGGGTAGTATATTAGTAGTTTGAAAAAGTTATATTAATCGTAAGTTAATCTTTATTTAAGAAAACGGGTATTTATTTTTACCCAGTTTTAATAAAAACTTTGTATAAACAGTGTTGTATAGATGCAACCTAATCAACGTAATTCTGCTACTGTATTGAAGGGTGCAACTTGTATTGTTATAAATGGGATCTACTTATGTTACTGCCGATTAATAGTTCCAAAGCTACTGCGAGTTGAAATCGCCCACAAAGTCTAATAATTTATAATAAAAGGTATTTATATAAAACAATAACAAATTATAAAATTATGTGATACTAAACACCAACAAGGCTTCAAACGGTGATTGATAATGACGGATTGATACTTTTAAATTCGTCACCAGGTTCCAACGAGTTGTTTTGTCGCGTCATCTGCAGATATTTGTTAGTCTCATAATTTGATTTTGAAACAGCATTATAATATTACATTTTAAAATAAACATTTCATTCTTCTTTATTTCTTCTTCCTTTTATTGACCCTGGCCCGAATGCCCCATTAGTTTTTAGCAACGTACCCAGTACGCCTTTTTACCCTAATAATCGTGCCCTATTTGAGGCTCACATAATCCTACCCATTACAGGCCCACTGCCTTAGTAACACACACACACACACAAGACAACACCACACACAGCCATGAAAATACTCACCTTCTCATGCAGGAATCAAACCTGCGACCCGTTGGCTGTGAGGTAAGTCATAATGCTGAATGTCAAGAGGATTGTTCGATAATTTACAACAGTGATGTGGTCAGTCAACGAAACATCGCCTTTCAAATTGCGCTTTTCAATATGGAGCTGATCGCCGAAAATTGCACATTCCGGAATATTGAATATCTTCGGATATAAAGATAAAATTGAAAATTTTAATTTGAACTCGTGAAAATTTTAACCGTCGTGAAAATTTTAATTTGAACTAATTTTGGGGTCTAGAACTTGTGGGTGACGTCAAAATTGGGTGTTGTCATTGAAAATTTCAAAGTTTGTGCGCGTTTAGATGTGAAGACAGCCCCTTATGCAAATTTAATGCTCATTAATTTGTAGAGGATGTTATTCCTAATCGAATGGTATCTTTCAATTTTCTCTACGATAAACGATTCTTGATTAACAGAGGGTGGGGCGGTTTTATTTTTTTGTCCCGCAGCTGTACATCACATTTTCCGACCCTATAACCTTATAAGGCAATAAATTTTTCTCCCGGTCAAATGACCGGTCTTAGTATATAATGGTAGACTATGTATCTTTATCATATAGACACAAGAAGAAAACAAATATTGAAAAATTGATTGTATACATTTAATAGAAAAGGTCATGAAGTCAAGTAAGAAAAAGCGATAACAACATTGTACATTTAGTGTTAAGACTAATGTTTTCGCCGCTAATTGCCATCCATTGTTAAACAAAATAAAACTTTTAAAAAAATTGCAACTTAATTTCTTTACGAGTATTAGATTTCCTGTCTTTGAAGGGTTTAAATATTATTAGGGAATATGAATATGTCATTTGAAACCTCTCTAAATCTTTTAAGGCGCTAAGACACCTATTTCTGCGATCACATCATCATCGCTTTGGTACGCACTAAATAAAACTGCTAACCTTAATCCCTGTCATGTTCTACTAATTACTGACGGTTCTGCATCATTTAAGGGTCGCGATGCTATCACTATATATGTGTGTGTATCTGGAAGTAGGATATTTGTTTATGCTTTTCTACTGCAAGTTATTCAACTTTCTATAACTTATATAATATTCCACCTATAATATCTCGTACTATAGTATAGTATACCGAACAGCAGAGCCGAACGGAACGACTATTTCAAGCGCCAAACCACAAAGACGCACTTAACGAGTTGTCTATTATTGCTAGATACTTTTATTTGTAAGGCATTTTTTAATGTTGGGGTTTCTTGAGTTGGAAACTTCTCTCTATTCTTTCATTGGATTTTCAAACTTTTATTTTATATATATATATATATATATATATATATTATATATATATATATATATATATATATATATATATATATATATATATATATATATATATATATTATATATATATATATATATATATATATATATATATATATATATATATATATATATATATATATATATATATATATATATATATATAATAAAAGTTTGAAAATCCAATGAAAGAATAGAGATGTATTATTATTATGTAAATGTATTTACAGTAAATAATTTAGTAATAATTCACATCTCTAGATGTGAATTATTACTAAATTATTTAAATGTACTAAATAGTAATTTACGAGATTCTAGTGATAACTACATTATTCTAAATAATAGTAAAGAATTAAAAAATAAATTAAGAACACTTGGTAAAATAATAGGATTTCAAACTTTTGATTTTAAAGATCTATTTAATAATATTAAGATCACTGATTTTTATGATGTCATTTTAGCTTTATATAATGCTTATATTACTAATACATCTTATCTTACTAAATTTACCAATTTTCCCAAGCTTCATTTTGTTCTTTTCAATAATTATATTTTTCAAGGTAATAAATTATACTTACAACTCTCAGGGGTTCCACAAGGTGGTTGTAGTAGCAGTATGTTAACTAATCTATACCTATATCAATATGAAAAATTCTTTTCTTCAACAGATTATAAAATTTACAGATATGTAGATGATCTGATTTGTCTTGTATTTACTGATAACTATGTCATAGATATAGATTTCTATCCGGATAATTTGGAATTAATTCCTAATGAAACTTCTATTAGTAAAAATATTAATTATTTAGATTTAAATCTAATTATAGAACCTACTAATGGGATAGTTACTAATTTATATGACAAAAAAGATTTTTTTTAATTTAATATTAATAAATTATTACCATTTAATTCCTGCAACTCGATTCAATTGTTTAGAAATATTATACTTAATCAACTTTTTAGAATTTATAGACTATCAGATAAAAAATTTCATGCTTTGCACATTAATAACCTCAAAATTACCAGTAAAGTTTATGAATATCCAGCATATTTAGTAAATGGAATAGTTAGTTCGATTAGCCTAATATTCTCATAATCTCTCCTTAATACCTTATTTTAGCCATACTTCTACATTCTCTTGATTTTACATTATAATATATTTTCATCTTTTATTTTTGTAGCTTTAACTGCAGAATACCTCTTTTTATTGCCTTTATGCAGTACGGTTTTTATTACTCTCTTTGGCAACAGCAGAACACTTCTTTTCATTTCTGCGTATGGCAACATTGGTCTAGTCATATATTGCTCGTACTTAAGAGGTGTATTTTAAGGTATTTATATTTCCTTTATTTTTTTTCCAATCTTTATACTTGTCGTCCATATAACACAAGTTTATAGATAAAATCTATCTTGTGTTTTTCAGAAACAAGCATTTTTGTGTTCATTTCGAAGGGATATATGGACTTGAAAAAGAATTTTTTCGAAATGAACTATTCTTAAGCCTAGAGCTTTTCCACGTGCAAGCTTTTTTTGTTTTCCTATTTTCATTCCTCACCTATGAAATTTGTTGATTATATTTGTCTTTATGACCTGCATTACGTTTTATAATTTCCTCTTTATGATTGAATTTCCTTTATTTTATTGTATTTCATTGTATTTTGTAGGCAAATTTTAAGATAGTGTATTATGAATTACTACTTACATTCTACCATTGGATTTACAATTTTATATATATATATATATATATATATATATATATATATATATATATATATATACATATATATATGATACAGAAATTTTAAGCTTTCCCCAATAACGGGCCCATTTCTTTCATAATTATTATTCCAAATTCCTATTTTATGTCCAGCACGTATTGCAACTATATTAAATTCTATCCCACGCTACTAATATTAACAAAGTCTGCCGGTACTTCCTCTTTTCCTTTACCATACAATATATGGTCACTAATCTTAATCTCTGCGTAAACTTTCTCATGTGAAACTGCTTCCCCATCACATTTTTATAGCATAAAGAACGCGAAGGCAGTATGAGCCCCATGTCGTCATATTCCTCTCCCACCTATGTAACTGTACATTGTGTGAACCAACGCAGATAGCATTGAGATGTCTTGAGAACTGGTCGCTTACGAGGAGCGCGGCCTTATATAAAATTTGGAGATTTTGTTGAAATTCGCATTTTAAGACCTGAACACGTGTTGGTCATTTTCAAAGAAAAGAAAAGTCTTCGTTTACCTGAAGTTTGGACAATATTTAGTGAAGTTTGGATAACGATAACACTAGAATTAATGCAACACCAAGAAATTCTATATTTTTATTAATTCTGTACAAAAAAATCTGATGTGGGCAACACATGACTTTCCTTATGTAATGCAATGAATTTACTACTTTTACAGTTAAAAAAAATGTTATTCTTATAGTAGATACTTATATTCTTTCTAAAATATTGAATTTTCTTCAATTAGTCGTCATTTTCATTGATTTAGCGTCATTTTTATCAATTTGGGGAGATTTTTGTTAATTTGGCAACAATTAAAAATGTCGCCAAGTTGGCGACATTCCGCCAAATACGTCGCCAAAATATCGCCAAGCGTCATGGACGGAGAAACAAGAAGCAGATAAATGACTATTATCGTCCAAATACAAAAGTATTACTCAAAGTATCTTTTTTCATGAATGGAGCGAGCTAGATCCACGAGAATGAAGTCACCCAATATATCGCATGATATTACATATGAAAAGTGAACATGTTTCTCAATAGGAAATATATTTTTTTTATTTTATATAACTTTTTCATAATTTTTTTGAAAAATGTGTAATATCTCGAGAACGGTTCCTGTTAGCGTTCTAAAATTTATGTCAATCGTTTTTTAATGAAAAATTACGTAAGAAATGTCTATTTGCGTAACTTTATTAGCGGTTTTGATTTTTTGACGATTTTTTTTAATTTTACTCGATAATTTAGGGGGGTTCTGAACATTCGATTGCGTATAAAAACAATACGCTTCCAGCGTTTACGGATTGTGATTTTTGTACCAAATTTGGTTTGAATCGGTCCATTCGTTCGTCAGTTATCGTCTCCACAGACTCACTGACACACACATACTTTCACACACACAGACATCACTTCAAAAATGTTTGATTCGTGATCAGGGATTCTTGAAACGTGCTCTCCCGTCGAAAACTCGAATTCGAATTTTCGACCCCGTCACAATACTTTCCTTATACATTATGTATATAAGGAAAGTAAAAATCTGATGTGAGCAGCACATGACTTTATATAATGCAATGAATTTACTACTTTTACAGTAAAAAAAATAGGTTATTCTTGTAGTAGATACTTATATCTTTCTAAGATGTTAAATTTTCGTCAATGAGTCGTCGTTTTCTGTGATTTAGCGTCATTTTTATCCATTTGGCGAGATTTTCATTAATTTGGCAACATTTAAAAAGGTCGCTAAGTTGGCAACATTCCGCCAAATTCGTCGCCAAAATCACCAAGCGTTATGGATGGAGAAATAAGTTATTCTTATATAGCAGATAAATGATTATTGGCGTTCAAATACAAAAGTATTACTCAAAGTATCTTTTCATCTTTTCTCATGAATGGAACGAGCTAGATCCACGAGAGTGATGTCACCCAATTTATCGCATGATATTACATATGAAAAGTGAACATATTTCTCAACAGTTAATATTTTTGTTAATTTGTGGGATATTTTGATATAAACTTATTTGAAAAATGTGCAATATCTCGAGAACGGTTCGTGCTAGCATTCTAAAGTTTACATTAATCGGTTTCTAAGGAAAAATTACATTATTAAGAAATGTCTATTTGCGTAACCTTATTAAAGGTTTTAATTTTTTGATGATTTTTTCAAAGTTTCACACGAAAATTAAGGGGGGGTTCTGAACATTCGATTGCGTTTAAAAACAATAGGCTTCCAGTATTCACGGATTGTAATTTTTGTACCAAATTTCGTTCGAATCGGTCCATTCGTTCGTCAGTTATCGTCTCCACAGACTCACTGACACACACACACAAATACACACATACTTTCACATACACACACATACGCAGACATCACCTCAGAAACGTCTGATTCGTGTTCGTGGTTGGGGATGCTTGAAACGTGCTCTCCCGTCGAAAACTCGAATTCGAATTTTCAACCCCTTCACAATACTTTCCTTATACGTTATATGTATATAAGGAAAGTAAAAATTGAACTAGATAAAAAATTTTTTATGAATTCGCTTGATTATAATATATTAATATTAATCGTACATAATATAGAAGATGCGTGTGTCGTCTCTAGCGGTAAATCTAAGCTACGGACAACAACGACATTCGGTACTGGGTTAACTGAGCTCCCGGTACAACATACCTCGTCAAATTTTTTTTTTAATTTGAATTAATGTTTTAGTTATTGGACAATATTTAGTGAAGTTTGGATAACGATAACACTAGAATTAACGCAACGCCAAGAAATTCTATAAAAAGAGAAAGAAACTCTAAATCGTTGAACCACGATTTTTAGTGATATTCACACATATCGGTTCCTAGGCAATCGAAATTATTATCACAGAGTTTCCATCTCAACATCATCGGAAATATGGAAAAACGTTCTCCAACGGTCATTGAATCGAATCCGTAGGATGAGTCTATTTATTCATTTTTAAATACATTGAAATATGCATGTTTTAAGTTGTCTGATTCCTATTTTGTCACATCTGAAAAGGGAAGATTAGCATAATTCTAGACTTTTGCAAAAATGTGGGCGCATATCTTTGCATTCTAATAAATAAAAATGTTTTTAATTACTATATTATTTGATTCTCTGCGAATTTTCAAGCAAACGCGTAAAAATTGAAATTTCAGATTTCGCTAATAACGTGCTTTTTTTTTTTTTTTTTTTGCTGTTCTCCGTCCCAGGCTGGTCGTTGCTAATGGGAAAAGTGGTTGGCAAAACAGGCAATTTGGGAATTGAGTGTTGTTAGATCTGTCCCTGTATTATTAAACAGTATTATGCCCACCTTTGTGACCTTGACCGTCCAGGGGAGGGGGGGGGAAAGTGCCCCTCTTGCCCTCGCCAATGGTCGCCTATATGTAATACGTGTTAGTATTAAATAAATCTGTGAGAAAGATGATATACCGGATTTCAAAAATCAACAAACATGAATTTAGGCCATTTCAAAAAGGAAGAACAACTCTGTGTCACTTATTTTAGTCCATACATGTCAATGCAGCTTATCGTCCAGTCAATATGTAATTTCTTCAACAGCACGCAGCTGTCATGACCTCATTCAAAACAGTGGGATAGTGGATCACTTATTCGTTGAAAATACCTTTGTGACCGTTTATTTTCTTATCCTACAACATTACGAGATAACATCGCTAGTTAATGGTCCGAACTGAAGAATCGAAATTCAGTTCTCTTCCCACTTTTGGTTGTTATAGGCTGAAAATCTATTATCGTGTTGTATTGAAGAATGAATAATACTGTACGGAAAGAGTTTGGTTGAATCGATTTTACTGTTTTCTCTCTGCTTAGAGTACATAGGTAAGCCGGGATAAAGGTGTACCATAGCACTGAATATTTTGGCGTCCTACTTTTGATATGTAATCGAATTTTTACTTTTCTTTAGATACAGTATAAGGAAAGCATTGTGATATGGTCGAATTTTCGACTGAAGATTACGTATTAAGCATCCTTAAATTCGAATTGAACGTTTTTGAGATGATGTCTGTGTGTATTTTAGTGTGTATGTGTATGTATTTTAGTGTATGTATGTGTGTGTCCGTGAACGCAATATCTTATGAATGAGTAAAGCGTTCGACAATAAATGGATACGATTATTACAATCAGTGAATACTGGAACCCTAATAATTTTTAAAGCAATCTCATGCTCGAAAAATCCTACAAATTTTCGAATAAAATCTCTACAGGGTGTCCCAAAAAGATTGAAACACGCTTTAATTCTTTACCTGTTGGAGATATGTGAACAATGTAAATTGCAAAAATGTTGAAAGTAAGGTAGGAAATAAGGCTACATTAATAAAATAATCCTCCCATTAATTTTCAAAAAGTTACACTTTTTAAATTTTTATACGACCCCCTTAGACAAATTTGGTCAATGAGAATTTTTTTTTATTTTTAATGCAACAAGATCATTAAAAAAAATCGCATATCTGTATCTTTAAAATTAACTGAATTATGATAAAGGAAAAAACCTGACCTATGCCACTTTTCCGTATCATGTGAAAGGCTGTTTCATCAGTGAAAATAGGGATCATAAACAAATTGACGATGGAAATTATTTAGATTAAAAATACGTTAATATGTGTCAACATTTTTTTATCACAAATGCATCTAAATAAAGCATTACATAAACAGAGATCATATATAGCAGTGGTATTCACTACGTGATTGAATATCCTATGTATTATCATCTAGTTTTATATTTTTTGTGATATGTCCCAAATTTACATTTCTAATTTGATATAGGGCCCCCATTCACAATGTTCAATTAAATATAACTCGCTCAATTTTAAAGATACAGATATGCGGGTTTTTTTTTCATGATCTTATTGCATTAAAAATAAAAATTTTCTGATTGACCAAATTTGTCTAAGGGCGTCCTATAAAAATTTAGAAAGTGTAAATTTTTGAAAATTAATGGGAGGACTATTTCATTAAAGTAGTCTCATTTCCTACCTTACTTTCAACCTTTTTGCAATTTACATTGCCCACTTATCTCCAACAGGTAAAGAATTAAAGTTCGTTTCAATCTTTTTTAGACGCCCTGTATACAAGTAGCTGACGCCATTTAACACATTTCACGTTGCTCGGGTTTCTTTATCTCGTACCTAAAAAAATATATTATATAAAAATATAAAATATGACACAGCTGTAGAGAAATGGTTGGGGAACACGCTGAAATAAATCGTTGTTAGATTTAAAGTCTAGTTTAAGAAATATTTAATGTCAAAATCAGAGACAAAATATTTGAGCTATGAGTTCGTGTCCTGGATAGACTAACAATAGCAAGACCACTCATTTTTGCAGGCATGTACCTACATAGTTGAAATTTTGCAATACGGTTTTTTAAATTTCAATGCAGTTTAGAAGTTATTCTACTTTTTATGGTGCACTTCTGAAGTGAAAACTTTTCTTCTGTGTGGACGAGTCTTTTGAGTTTCTTTATCTCGTACATACAAAAATGAAAATTTGCACATTTGTAGAGAAATGGTAGGGGAACACGCTAAAACCAACCTATTTGCGATTTGAAACAGCTTGCAAAGTGAGGTCAGCGAGTAGAAGTCTCCCGGGGGTTGGTGAAGCTTTGCGAGCACAGGGCGGAGTCCCTTAGTATTAAAAACAAGAAGTATCAATTATGCATAAAGCATTGATTATGAAACACTTTCCAACTTCAATGCAATTTTATTTAAACATCTCCAAAATGTGATATATTCCTCGGTAATATTTTTAAAATTATTACAATACTACATGAATTTATTATATTTGAAAACTTAAAACTTCATCGAAAAAATGAATTTCATTCAAATGACGGTATTGAAATATAAATTGCCTGGTTTAAACATCTCTAAAATGCGATACATTACTCGGTAATATTTTAAAAATTATTATAATACTACAATAAATTTATTATATTTGAAAACTTCATCGAAAACAAATTAAATTTATTCAAGTGACGTCATCAAAATATAACATGCCTGGCTCTCTCTATAAAAGCAGCATTTCATTCATAACTTTTTTCCATTCATTTCATTCATCACAATACTATAATAATTTATTTTATTTAAAAACTTAAGACCATGGAGGTACAAGTAATTAAACTCTGTGCTTAAAACTTCATCGAAAAAAATCGTCTGCTTCTGTGTTGAAAACCCAGGCCGTTCGACTCATCCAAAGGACTTGAGCAACTATTTGAACGGCCAGGAAGGTCTGCTTCTGTGTGTAAAATTAATGAATATTTCATTCATATCAGCTATATTGCAGACTCCATGAGCTAAATAATTTTGCGTTAAAGAAATGCAGCAATTCTTATACAACTTATTCTACATTTTTTGGTATTTACATTCTCCATAAGTGAAAATTAGGCTTTGTTGTAGAAATAATCAAAGTTGGATGATCATTTAAACTCAAGTATATTGTAATTGCGTTGTTTCAGTATGTAGATGCAAAAAATTTAAGCAAAAGTAAAGCGGTTTTAGGACGGATACAACACTAAATATGAATTAAAAAAAACTTTAAAAATCACGATTTTGACACAAGATGGATGCCATATTTTATTTTGAAGTGGGTCACGTGATCTCTTCACATAAAAGGTGTAATTATTATTTTAACTTTTATTTAAAAAACTACTGAATATATTTTGCTGAATTTTTTTCTATATATTTTATGGGATAATTTGAATATTACCTAAAATTTTCGAAGCAATTTGTGAATTTTAAATCCGCTTAAAAAATGTTTGAAAAATTAGGTCCCATAGGGTTCAATGTATTTCATTTTTTCAACCCGGGTTCAATCCAAAACTAATTGGGTGATATTATTCATTTATATTCCCATAGGTCCCACAGACCGTCTGAACAACATACTAAAATTTCATTTTGATAAAGTCATTTTTACGGCAGTTATCGTGCTAACGGACAGACAGACAGAATGAGCAAAGTCATAAACACTTTTAAACTATGTTGTAAAGTGTTAACAAGAAAGATCAATCATACTTAAAGCATTGATTATGAAACACTTTCCAACTTCAATGCAATTTTATTTAAAAAAGTCGAAAATGCAATACATTCCTCGGTAATATTTTAAAACTTATCACAATACTACATTAATTTATTATATTTGAAAACTTAAATCTTCATTGAAAAAAGTGAACTTCATTCAAATGACGGCATTGAAATATAAATTGCCTGTTTTAAATATCTCTAAAATGCGATAAATTCCACGGTAATATTTTTAAAACTATCATAATACTACGATAATTTCTTATATTTGAAAACTTCATCGAAAACAACTGAAATTAATTCAAATGACGTCATAGAAAAAATAACACGCCTGGATCTCTCTATAAAAACTGAATTTCATTCCTTCCTCCCATTCATCACAATACTATAATAATTTATTTTATTTAAAAATTAAGACCATGGAGCTACAAGTAATTAAACTCTATGCTTAAAACTTCATCGAAAAAAATCGTCCTTCTCTTTATAAAATCAATGAATATTTCATTCATATCAGCCATGCAGACTCCATGGACTAAATTATTTTGTGTTAAAGAAATACAGCAATTCTAATACAACTCATTCTACATATTTTACTGTTTACATTTTACATAAGTGAAAAATAGGCTTCGTTGTAGAAATAATCAAATTTGGATAATCATTTAAACTGAAATATATTGTATTTGCGTTGTTTCAGTATGTAGATGCACAGAATTTAAGCAAAAATAAAGTAGTTTTAGGACGGATACAACACTCAATATGAATTAAAAAGAACTTAAAAAATCACGATTTTAAAGCAAGATGATGCCATATATCATTTTGAAGTGGGTTATGTGATCGTTTCATATCATGGTCACGTGATCGTTTCATATAAGAGGTGTAATTATTATTTTAATTTTTATTTAAAAACTACTGAATATATTTCGCTGAATTTTTTTTTATATATTTTATGGAACAATTTGAATATTACCTAAAATTTTTGAAGCAATTTGTGAATTTTAAATCCGTTTAAAAAATGTTTGAAAAATTAGGTCCCATAGGGCTCAATGTATTTCATTTTTTCAACCCGGGTTCAATCCAAAACTAATTGGGTGATATTTTTCATTTATATTCCCATAGGTCCTACAGACTGTCTGAACAATTCGTCATTTTGATTAAGTCATTTTTACGGCAGTTATCGTGCTAACGGACAGACAGACAGACAGACAGAATGAACAAAGTCATAAACACTTTTCAACTTTGTTGTAAAGTGTTAAAAAAATGACCTTTAAAAATAATAATAATAAATAAATATTTAAGGCGTAATTTTTAATTGGAAAACGAATGATAAAAATATTTGAACGCTGGTAGGGACCGTTCTCGAGGTATTCCGTGGTTTTCAAATACATTTAACAAAAGTACAGTCAACCCTCATAGAACGCGATTAATTCGTGCTGCTTTATATGGAAACCGCGTAATAAGAAACTCGGATGAATTCGCACCGTATTGAAACCGCATACCGCGTTACAAGAAACTTAAAATTAGTACAAAACAAAACATACCGCGTTGTATGGAAACTGCATTAAGTGAAACTCAGAACATATAAATCTTCTTAAAAAATAACAATACTAAAAAATAATACTTGTTTATTATATGTATAAAAATAAATTATTTAATATATAAACAGAAATTTATTTGTTTATTTTTAATATATAAATATAAAATTTATTTACGACACAAATAAATTAAAAACTGCTTGCAATTGAGCACTTTTAAAATAAATTATTTTATATAATATAAAACATTGTTTAAAAATACCTGCTTGTAAATTGAACGAGCGAGTATAATGAGAAAAAAATCTTATGTGGGCAGCACATGACTTTCCCTGCAGACTCGAAATCATATTTTCTTTATTTCTTTAATAATTCATTAGATTGAGTTTAATTGCACCAAATACCACTAAATTTGCATTTTTAATTCAATTTTTGTTTTTATTTGGTAATTGGACTTTTTCTGAAATCGGCGTAACCAAAATGCAAGAAATCTCAAATATCTTGAGAACGGTTAGTCCTAAAGTATAATGGAGTGTGTTATACTCTTTTCCTCTTGAAAAATTACGTATAATATAGAAGAATTTAATTGATACATTTTAGCATAGGTAGTCTGTTTTTTTTTTTTTTTTTTAGATTTTGACGATTTTTGAGGGCCATTTCGTAAGAAAAGGCAGGTTGATCTTTTCCGAATCGTACCAAAATCTAATCAGCAGCAGAGTATCCCACAAGTAACTTATCTACCAAATTTTGTGAAATTTGGTCAATTAGTATTTTAGCTAGAGTGGATACATAAATGTTTGAGGGCCATTTCATAAAAAAAGGCAGGTTGTTCTTTTCCGAATCGTACCAAAATCTGATCAGCACCAGAGTATGCTACAATTAACTTATCTACCAAATTTTGTGAAATATGGTCAATTAGTATTTTAGAAAGAGTGGATACATGAAATTTTTGTGGGCCATTTCGCAAAAAAAGGCGGGTTCTATTTTTACGAATCGTACCAAAAACTAATCAGCACCAGGGTCTCACCCAAGTGACTTAACTACCAAATTTTATGAAATTCGGTCCATTAGTTTTTTAGTTAGAATATACATTACACAGACAGACAGACAGACAGACACACACACACAGACGTCACGCTAAAAATAATATTTTCGTATTCTAGAGGTCTCGAAACGTGTAGATTCGTCGAAAACTCGAGTTGCTATTTTCGACATGATTCCAATACTTTCCCCTATACTTTACCATGTATTGCAGGGAAAGTAAAAAGAGACAATATACAAGATGAGTTAAACATATATTTAGTGCTTTTAAAGTATTCCCCCCTCTTCAGAACTTACAAAAACATTCCATTTTTTAAACATTTTTTTTGAGAACTTAATACTGAAAAATAGGCATCTTAAAACTGTATTTGCTGTTTTCTGAGAATGAGTAAAATGTCACTTGTACCCTTTTGGTTGTCATCCATTCTTTTTCTTTAAAATAAAGTGCATATACACACTTGCTCCCCCCCCCCCCCCTCCTTCATCATATACCTTTTCAAAGTTAAAAAATTCAATGATGAAAAACTTCTTGTAAAGCTACTTGCTTTTCAGAAAAACTGTTTACAAAGAGTATTACATTCTATTTTCAAATTAATTAAAAATAAAAATAAAAGTGAAAATTTTTCTGGCAAAACATAGCGGAAAATTTTCCGATCCACGTATTTAGTTGTAACATAAACAGATGATTAAAAGTATTAACAGGTCTCGCAGGCAAAAAACAACTTCCTCCTTCAGGATGAAAACAAAAGCAAAAACCTGATCTGAGCAGCACATGACTTTCCCTGCAGACTCATATTCACGTTCTCTTTATTTCTTCAATAATTCATTAAATTGAGTTTAATTGCACAAAATAAAACCCATAATTATTTTAAATTACACAGAATTTGTACTTTTAATTCAATTTTCGTTCTCATTTGGTAACTGGACTTATTGTCAAGTGTGGAGTAGCAAAAATGCGAAAAAACTAAAATATCTCGAGAACGGTTAGTCCTAGTGTAATGGGGTTGGTCTTAATATTTTTATCATTAAAAATTACGTATAAAACAAGCATTCAATTGATATATTTGAGCATACGTAGCCTTTTATTTCAGATTTTGAGGATTTTTGCGGGCCATTTCGCTAATTAAAGGAGGTTATGTTTTTCCGAATCGTACCAAAATCTAATCAGCACCAGAGTAACTCACAAGCGACTTATCTACCAAATTTTGTGAAAGTCGGTTTATTAGTTCAATTAGAGTGATACAGGCAATTTTTGCGGGACATTTCGCAAAAGAAAAAAAAAAAGGGGGGGGGGGGCGGGTTCTGTTTTTATGAATCGTACCAAAAACTAATCAGCACCAGGGTCACCAAAAGACTAATCAGCACCAGGGTAGGTGAGTCACCAAGTGACTCACCTACCAAATTTTATGAAATTTGGTCCATTAGTTTTTGAGTTAGAGTGGATACATACATTGCACAGACAGACACACACACAGACGTCACTCTAAAAATGGCTTTTTTCGTATTCCAGAGGTCTCGAAACGTATGGATCCGTCGAAAACTCGAGTTGCGATTTTCGGCATGATTCCAATATTTTCCTGTACCATATATTGCAGGGAATGTACTAAAAATACTTCTATTCCCTCCGAAACAGGCTGATACTTTTAATTAACTTCTTAGTTATGTTATTACTAACAAAGCATTTAAATTTCAGATTATTTTAGACAGCAGTTTGAGAGAAATTTATACGGTAAGTCATGTGTTGGACACACCAACTTTCGTCAAGTTTCAACACATGATCTCTTTTAAAGATCTTGTTTTGGGGAAAAAGATATCCATTGAACTGAACTGCTTTCTCAAATACTAGCCCAGTAAAAATATAAAGGAAATTACTTTTACTGACCCATATAATTTGTTTCTTCATTATTGTGTCATTCTTGAATCACTTCTTTTCAACCTTTTTTCCACGCTTCACCGAAATCGGATTAGGGTTAGTATAACAGGTTTTCTACACTATTGATTGAAAAGACTAGTTTACTGAGATGGTTAAATACAGTACACACACGACCCTTCTATTAAATTGTTTTGAAATGAATGCATGATATTTCTATTAAATTGATGTTGGTAAATCTGCTACTGGTTAACCTAGGGTCTTTTGACGGGGGGTGGGGAACATGGGTGCCCTGCTTGTTTAAAGTATCTTGGGTGCCCATAGTATCTTTTCCAAGAGGGGGGTAAACTCAAAGATAAGGCGTACGTCATCGATTAGCTTGATGTCTGCCTTTGTGACCTTGAACGTCCATTGTGTGTGTGTGTGGGGGGGGGGGGGTGCAGGATACTTTAAACAAGGACGGGGAGTGGGATCGCCTGAACCTGAAACATAATATAAATACGCCATTTTTTAAAACTCCATACGGGCTCCAGGAATATTAAATTCTCGTTAGCTCTTAAAAATTTTTACAAACAATTAGTCACGGATAAACAGTTATTAGCTAATAGATTTTGTTATAACTTAATTCTGACCGTGGCAAACTCGCTGACGCGACCTACCAACTATTTGGACGGTCAGATAGTGCCACCCAATTTAGACCGGAACCCAGTGGGGGAGGCTTCCACTACCCACCTTCTCCTACCACCAACCTCTCGGAAGGACTTACGGACCCACATGTTTAACGTGATCGTGCTCCTCGTGAACACGGCGGCAGTTTTGGCTGTGGCGGGAATCGAACCCGGGCCTACCGAATGCAATTCCCGCGCGCTAACCACTGGGCTACTTTGCCCTAAGCGACAATCTCCATAACTTTCTTTTTATTCACCCAATTTAGACCTGAACCCAGTGGGGGAAGCATCCACAGGGACCGTACCCTCCTTCCCCTACCACCAACCTCTCGGAAGGATTCAATCATTTAAATTTTATAATGAGCATTATGCTAAGCTCTTAATTCCGTCATTTTCTTCCCTATTGCGTATTCAGAACCTTGACGTCCCCTCCACCTTCCATCCTCCCGCGCAAAAAACTTCTGTGGGTGAAAAACGCCGGTGAAGAACTAACTCCTTTAGTGGAAAGCCGAGAAATTGAAATTCGAAAATTCTTAAAATCCCGATCCTGCAGCTATTTATAATTATTTCTTGACCAGATTGGACTTGTAAGAAAGCCTGAACTTTGAGCTTTTTAAAAAAGGTAAATTATTAGTCGAAATCAACGGAACTTTTCCGTATGCGAGGATTTAAAAACGAAAGTTCGTTTTTTTTTAACCGAAAGTGACTTTTGCTTTAAAATTTTAAAAAATATTAGAATTTGTCTCTGAGATTTGAAATTGATACATTTTTACTTGCAACTGTCTGCTCTTTCCGGTGGTGTGATTTGTTTTTTTCTACGACGTCTGGATGGTGGAGAAAAAAGGGGAAAAAGTTGAAAAAACGGTCGAAATCGCATGAAACATTAAATAACAAAAAATACACCGATAATTAAAATTTTAAAAATCGTTTTTTAGTTGTCCCCCCCCCCCCCTGGTCTCCGATTGCCAAATTTTGTAGCTCTCCGACGCGCGGTCGCTGAACGTAGTGTATAAGACACACAGACATTATGCCAACGGCCCTACCGTGCTGAAAACACCGGTTCTCGTTAGTACTTGGGTGGGTGACCACCTGGGAACACCGCGTGCTGTTGGCACATTTCGGACGCGGTAGCCCGGTGGTTTGCGCGCTGGATTTGCACGCTGCCACAACTGCCGCCGTGTTCATGCGGAATACGATCACGTTAAACATGTGGGCCCGTAAGTCCTTCCGAGAGGTTGGTGGTAGGGAAAGGAGGGTACGGTCCCTGTGGATGCCTCCCCCACTGGGTTCCTGTCTAAATTGGGTGGCACTTCCAGGCCGTCTAAACAGTTACCTAACATCTTTCTGGTTGGTCGGACGGTCTGGGTCTCAACAACAACACAACGCAGACATTGCCTTTTATTATTTAAGATTTACTACCGATTTAAAGGCACTTTGAACGCCCGGTAACTTACAAGTACAATGAAACATGACGATAAAATAGCGATTGACTGCGTGTATTTTTAGGAGCCTGCACTCGTTGTAGTTGCAATAGTAATATACAACGTGTTACTCGTAAACGTTGTAATACAATGTTGTTGTTGAAACCCAGACCGTCCGACCTACCAGAAAGGTGTAAGGTAAAGGTCGTAATACAATGTGTGAAAGTAACCTCTTAGCATGTAATATGACTATAAAATAAAAGTTAACTATCAAATCTCCGCGAATAGTTTTGTTTAAAATGATACTACAAGGATAAAATGAGAATAACTTCTGGGGGTCCTGGACGGTAAATGCCCCGTATGCCCATGCCATAATACGGACATGCAACTCTCTATAAGTACTTTGAAATATTGAGCTCGACATTAAAGATGTATGAAAGAATAGTCTGTCCTGCATTTGATTTCATTTCGCTTTTGAAAGTATTCAGAAGTGAGAAATGAAGAATACATTCGTGATGCATCGAGACGACCTCGTGTCCTCCAAGCGCCGTATTTCAAAAGCAGTGCAAAGTAGCTGACAATAGAGATCAAGCGAGAACAAAGAATTACATGAAAATTATTCGAGGCCTTTTTTTTCCTTCTGAATTCTTTGGACTGATTCATCGAAATAGCGTTTGGGAAAATCTCCATGCCAGATTATGTGCAAATCGAGCTGGATTAGAAATGATAATAGAATGAAAAATATATACTTGTTTGCTTATACTAACAGTTTAGATAATAAGATTAAGGACACAACTTTAGACAGAAGATCTTTTATTAAAACTTCTTAATAAACATACAAAGTAAAATAGAAGAATATAAGAAGTTTTATAATAAGTTTTAATAAAAGACCTTCTGTCTAGAGTTGTGTCCTCTTATTTGGTTGAAAATCAGACGTGATACCAACTTATTTAGTTTAGATAATGTTTATTTTCAGGTCTCCCAAACATTGGGATTACCAGGCACACCGCGTATTAAAACCTTCTTTACCAAAAGATTCGTTAATAATTTTAAAGATAGCTAACTTTTTGTGTTCTATAAGATTGGTGTTAAGATTAAAACTGCGATCATTTTCCAGACCGATACGAACCGATTCGAATGAAAATCGCTCAAAATTCCGCTTAAGGATTATATATTATAATTAAATAAATATCTATTAACCTTTTCTTTTTCATTCTGACAACTTTCGTCCCATTCGTACTTTAAACAAGATTCACACCTCCCAAAAGAGAGAAACCCATCTTATACTCAAAGAATTCGCGATTTAAACCAAAGCCCAAATTCGGTTTAGAGGTGGAGTTTTGCAAATAATGTGCAAAATCTGAGTGTGTGTGTGTGTGGGGGGGGGGGGGGGGGGGGGGGGGGGAGTATTCAACCTACTGTTAATAGAATGTACGAAGATGTTGAATGGCAATACTTTTTTAAATGAGAGAATAACCAAATTTCTTGCTTTTCATTTCATCATCACAGTTTTGTATCTACTTGAGGTTACCAGTGGAACTGATATCCGCATCTTTCCACCGCTTTCGCGGGACCCTTACAACAAAAATAACTTCCGTGAAAATATAATTTTATTCACTGCGATATACATGGATGCATACATAGCATAAATCGCTGCGCTATGTCACGACTAACGATGGGAACCATGTTCCTAAGAAAAAGAATAAGCAAGTAAAAAATAAAAGTTCGTATACAATGTGGTACTTGAGCGTTGAGCCATTAGCACCGAAATTTATTCTTGGAGGGTATGCAAATAAAGTTCTAGAGGGAGGAGGGGAGGGGGACGCTTTTACTGATCATTCTTAAAATTATATAGTGTTGATCACAGACTAATATATATCATAATCATCAAAGGGTCAGAATTTCATTACTATTCAGAATAACTAATGGTTGCTATACATGCATAGAGGATTTTAGCCCCCCCCCCTCCCCGAGAAATTTGAAATATTGGTAAATACATACATTAAATATGAATAAGCAAACTGCCCATTATAATCAATTTTACTTCAAGATTATGTCCATTAGAAAAAGTAACCAAACAAGTGAAAGCAGAAAAAACTTTTTTTTTTTTAAGTATGTACCATTCTTTATTACTCTACTAAAATGCATGAGAGGACGACATAATAAATATGGACTTTCTGGCTGCTCCGGTTCTCAAGTTATTCCCAAACTAAGAGTGCATTTCCATGACAGGCTGAGAGGGTAAGGTTCAAAACAAAAATGTGTATACCACAAAAGACAACAACATAACTAAATTTAGACTTTCTAGCTGATTCAGATATCGAGATTCCCCAAAAATGGGTACATTCCTATGGCAGCTGCTAAATTTGGATTGATCAGGTTCAAAATCTAAAGAATTAAAATGTACCCCCTCAAAAATGATAAATATAAGTTCATGTTACTGTGATTAATATAGCTTAATTAGTTAGGGTCTCAAAGATTTGAATTACACTGACAAACACTAAATCAAGTTAAATGAAAGAGTGTAATAAAAAATCAATTTTGATGGAAAAGTACCTAAATTTATTTATAAAAATCCCAGAATATTACTTCTTGACTTAGTCTTGGATTTTATTTTATTTTTTTCCTTAATGTTATTTAGAATTTTTTTCTCATTGTTAAAGTAATGCAAAATTGAATTAGAAAAAAGTTGACTTTATTTATTTTAATATCTTATTTGTGTCTCAATGTTATTTTTTTTAATTTATTTTCAAAGAAACTTTTGAAAATTAATTAAAGAAAAATATTCTATCTTATTTACATTAATTTTTTTAGAATTTCCCTTTTATCCAGCCTGTAAAATTGATTAATTTAAATTGCTAAATTGTTTACATTATAAACAAAGGGAGCCCCAAAAATTCATCCGATACTGCATGCATAATTCTTCCATTTTAAAGCAAATATTACTACTCTGATACATCTCTAATCAGTCTAGTTTCAAAGAGTTTGAGGTTACATTTAAATAGCCAGGCCTACAAATATTTAAAACTTAATTATGCACAGCTCATTATGAAAGTTACATTTTGAAAAATATTCACAACTATATACTGTGTTGTATAATTAATTATCTGTGCAATGATTACATTGCTTAATTTCCCCTTATTCTTTTCATAAAGTATATTAACTAAGACAGTTTAAACTGTGGTTATAAGAATTATCAATTTATGAGCCAAATTGACAAAAACATGATTAATATGAACTGCAGCCAGGATACTAGACCTGAAAATAGCACTTGCCTCTGGTCGATTAAACAATATAGTTTGCTGTTCATAAAACTACCGGCCACCAGTTTCTCCCCTATTCTGTTTTATTCAGAATACTGCCCAGAAGTTACTGTGTGTTTCATCCCTCCCCAATTCCCATTAATTGTGTTTCACCCCTCCTCTAATTCTCATATGTATGTAATATATATATGAGAATTACATACATATGAGAATGTAATTCTCATATATATATTACACGCGGTGTCCCAAAAAGATTGAAACATGCTTTAATTCTTTACCTGTTGGAGATAAATGGGCAATGTAAATTGCAAAAATGTTGAAAGTAAGGTAGGAAATAAGACTACGTTACTGAAATAGTCTTCCCATTAATTTTCATAAAGTTACACTTTTTAATTTTTATATGACCCCCTTAGACAAATTTGGTTAATTAGAAAATTTTTATTTTTAATGCAACAAGATCATTAACCCCCCCCCCCCCCCCCCTCATATCTGTATCTTTAAAATCAACTGAATTATGATAAAGGTAAAAAATCTGACTTATGCCACTTTTCCGTACCATGTGAAAGTCTGTTTCATTAGCAAAAATAGGGATCATACACAAATTGACTTAGATCAAAAATACGTTAATATGTGTCAAAATTTTTTATCACAAATGCATCTAAATAAAGCATTACACAGACAGAGATCATATAAACAGTGGTACTCAATATGTGGTTGGGTTATCCTATGCATTATCATCCAGTTTTATCTTTTTTGTAATATGTCACAAATTTACATTTCTAATTTGATATATGGTCCTCATTCACAATGTTAATTAAATATAACTCGCTCAATTTTAAGGATACAAATATGCGATTTTTTTTAATGATCTTGTTGCATAAAAATAAAAATTTTCTGATTGACCAAATTTGTCTAAAGAGGTCGTATAAAAATTTAAAAAGTGTAACTTTTTGAAAATTAATGGGAGGACTATTTCATTAACATAGTCTTATTTCGTACCTTACTTTCAACATTCTTGCAATTTACATTGCCCACTTATTTACAACAGGTAAAGAATTAAAGCGCATTTCAATCTTTTTGGGACATCCTGTATATTTATAAATACACTAGCAGCATATGTATATACAGGGTGTCCAGTGCTATTGGTGCCCAATGGCTATTTCCTCAACCGTTAGTCACCGAGATATACTTCCATTTGCAAAAATGTTTTAAAGTTTAAAATCTATTATCTTAGAAACAGTTTAAATCAATAAATGCATTTCTGAAAGAAATATGAAATATAATTTTTATACAGTCCCCCGGTCCTACCAATTATATTTAGGAAAATCATTCTCATACAATTTTATGCAAAATAAAAATCACCCTTTTACGACCAAAATTGACCGACTTATAGCTGTTGAAGCACTTTTTGTGCTGAGAAATATTCAATACGGTCCCTGATTGGTTGGTTGCCTGAAACGGGACATTTTTATGTGTAGAGAGACTTAAGTCATAAAGTTTAATGCTTCATAACTCGGTGAATTTTGGTTGTAAATGGAAGATTTTTTTTTTATTATTATTTTGCATGAAATTGTATGAGGATGATTTTCCTAAATATAATGGGTAGGACCGGGGGACCGTATATAAATTTATATTTCGTATTTCTTTCAGAAATGCATATATTGATTTAAACTGTCTCTAAGATAATAGATTTTAAAATTTAAAACATTTTTGCAATTAGAAGTATATCTCTGTGACTAACAGTTGAGGAAATAGCAATTGGGCACCGATAGCATTGGATACCCTGTATATACCAACCAGGTAATTGGACCAATGAAATTTTGAGATACTGGCAATGTCCAAGGATCCAAGGCAATCACATTTTGGGGCACCTGCAAGAGAACTCACATATCCTCAAATTGAATATAAAGTTCCAATATTAATCGTGAATAGTATGTGGTTTGTAGCATTCTTGTAGCACTGGATGCTGGTTTTGAATTGGTCAAGCCGGTTGGCATGTATGCAAGTCAAATTGTACCTTGGACGACTATTACTACAGAGAGAGGAAAAAGTAAAAGTGATAGAGTGATGATGTATGGGCATATGTAGGATTTTTTCAGGGGTGGGGCTAAAATTGATTGCATTCAAAATTTAAAGATTACTATCAACCTTGAAATATGTGTTGTTTCAATGTAAATCTGAATAGATGGTATGAGCATCACATTTAAAAAAATAGTGTGTATAGCACTTTTAAAAATTAGTATGCACCAATTTTTAAAAATTAGTGTGTACCATCTTAAAAAGATATTCTTCCTTTCATAATAGAATTCTAACTTTTCTGGAGACAGAGCAACTAAACTAACAAATTGGACATTCATAAACATACCAAAGGCAATAATCCTATGTTTACCGTTAGGTAAATTGTTTCTATACACATGGAAGAAAATACACAATTGTGGTTGAATGTTCTAATTCCAAAAATTACTTTTTTTATTTTATATTGGCTTTTAATTAAATTAAAAATTTTCAGGGGGTGCTTTGGCACCCCTTGCCACACATTAAGCTGCCATAAGCCTCAGGGTTGGACATGTGGTCTGGGACTTCTATACCCCTTGACCCCCCCCCCCCCCTCCCGTAAATACATACATGGAATGAGAAAGAGGAAGTTTATTGGGAGCAGAGCACCCAAAAGGAAGGTTCTAATGATGAGCTGCCGTGGGATTAGATTGTGGTGTCGTCTGCAAAAATGCAGAGTTTCACCTGTGGAATGTGTGGTATATCATTAATGTAGAGATTGAAGAGTAAAATTTAATTAACAAAGGCTAAAATCAGAATTTTAAGCCCATTTTGCCTATCTGCATGCTCATAGTACTCTATATGTAAAATTTCATAACTGTACATTTTGTGTTTGTTCATAACACAGTGATAAAAAATCACATTGCATTTTTTAATATAGAGAGATTTACAACAATAAGCCATATAATACAATCAAATTAATACTTGTAAGACAACTTACACGACTTCAGTTATATGCCAGTTAAATGACCAATTGTTTAGGCAGTTCGCTCTTACATTTTGTTAAGGGTGAGCGTCAGTAAATTTTCTGCCCTATCCGGGCTTTGTTACTTTCGCGGCACACATATTTCGCCGATATTCTGCTCAAACAGTTGCGAAATATTTTCTGAAAGATAAAATGCAATGCTTAGATTATATTAAAACTAAATTTAATGCCCCAAAAAACATAGAATATATTTTTTATTTTAATCTAAAATATTTTTGGTGCTGCCATCTGTTGTTGTAATTTAATTGATACTGATTATTTTTATTTTTTAATGAACATTTTTAAATATCTATTCCTTCTAATACAGTGTTAAATACAACAGATCATATATAATAATGCCACAATCACGGAAAGGTAATTTATCATTCTATAAATTTGATAAGGGATCTGGATGTACATTACTGAGGACTGCAGATTTGTCTTCAAGTCCAAGTTCAATTACGTTTCCGTGATTATGGCATTATATATGATCTGTTGTTATATTTAATAGCGTATTAGAAGGAATAGACATTTAAAAATGTTCATTAAAAAATAAAAATAGTCAGTATGAATTAAATTACGACAACAGATGGCAGCACCAAAAATATTTTAAATTAAAATAAAACATATATTCTATGTTTTATTGGGTATTAAATTTAGTTTTAATATAATCTAAGCATAGCATTTTATCTATCAGAAAATATTTTGCAACTCTTTGAGCAGAATTTCGGCAAAATATGTGTGCAGCGAAAGTTAACAAAGTGCGGATAGGGCAGAAAATTTACTGACGCTCACCCTTAAGGATGCATACTGTTCTGTTTTGGCATGATGAGGGGGGGGGGGGGGGGCTTATAACATCCTCGAAACTATTCTAATCACCTTACTGACATATGGCTGATTTTTATAAGGATGTGATGAAAATTATAATAAGACATATAGTTGTTGTACAATATAAACTACATTTTAATTGCAATGTTCTGTTTGTTTGTAAGAATCAACAATAAAGCCAGGGCTGTAGCCAGGCAGGGGCCAGAGGGGGCTAAGCCCCTTCAAGAGGTGGAGGGACTTCTAAGGAATCACACACAAAAACAAATATTTAGTGCACAAAAATAGGGGTACTGCATCAGACAAAATCTTGACATAAGTTGAACAGCATGTGGAAAATTACTTTTCAATATATATATTATATAGAATGAGTCAGAACTCTTGGGCCAAACTTTAAAGGGTGACTGATAAATCACAGCTAAACAAGCAATTTTTGTCATACAAAGTAGGGTCATAAAGCAAGAGGTGAACCGCTAGACGTCCCTGACAGTGACGACTGCGTCAGATCTAGCCAGGGTTTAAGCTGAGTTTAAAATTTCTTTAGCAAAAAAGCTAAAACCTCTTGTTTCATTTTTGCATTTTGAATAGTCGTCGTTTTGCAAAAAATGCGATCGTAGCGGAAACATTGGAACTAGGGAATAAACCTCAACTTGCAGCGCCATTATTCTCTTGTAAAGTAATTGAAAATAATTATTTTGTTTGCAGAAGATTTTTATGTATTTGTAGTAACAGCTTTTAATGTTTTTTCTAGTTGATAGAATTTTGGTTAAAAAACGGTAGAAAGAATAAAAGCTTGGAAGAAATAAATGCATAAAGCAGTGGTTTTTCGCACTCGTCATTTCTGTTGGAAATTTAGTTCTGTTTTTGTCGCGATTCTCGTTTTCGCAGGAACATGTCTTCATTTTAAAAATGGTTTTACCGTTCCCGTGAACGACTCGTGACGAGAACAGAACATGCCATTTATGCAAATCACCTTCTCGCCGCACGCGCATCCTGATTTGCATATTGTGAGGGTGCTGCCGTCAACGGTTGTGTTTCGGAGCGTACCCATCACTGTGTATATATGCTAGGATGCATTCTCAGTTACTTATGGTTTTATGAATTGGTTATTGGTTAGATGAAATGGTCTATGATCGAATAATCTGATGCTTAGCAAATACTCGATTTGAGTATGTTGCGGTATGTTAGCGTTATCAGCTAAGTTGCTTAAACAAAGTACGAGTCAAGTTTCAATAGTTTTATTTCGGAAAGTGCGATAAAATGTTTCTAGGGTTGGCTTTTTCAATTTTAAAGAGACCAAGTTAATTTTTCACGGTCTTGGACTCAGTGTAATGCCATGACGTGTGACCTGACGATGGTGGCTTCGTAAACAAGCACAGCATTAGTGGTAATGTAGCTTTTCTCTACTTACCAATGTTATAGCAACAGTATAAGTAACTGAGAGTGTGTGTGCTTAATCATAAACTGTTTATCAACCCTTTTCATGAGCTTGCTAGTTCATTTTTGTACATACTGTTTGGCTTTGCAACGGCGTTACAGTGTTTTGCAACCATGTCTTAAGCAATGGATCTCACGATAATAAAAGTGATATTTGTGTTTGACGAATTTGCCTTTTATTAAAGAACACTTTACAACTGCATCTTACCCTCTGCTAAACTTCCGCTCTGCCAACAGTGACATCAGCACGTTAAGTTATAAGGAAAAGGGAAATGGCGGCAAAATTTTTTTAAATACTTCCCTGTTGCCAGCAATTTCTACGTGGATTGTAGAAGGAATGGCTGGTTTCACAAATCAGGAAAAGGCGGACATGCATTTTATGTATGGTGTTGCGGACGGGAATGCTCGCAAAGCCCAAAGACTATACGTGGGGTATTTCCTGAAAGAGACGCATGCCAGACCGAAAAATCTTTCAGAGATTGCATCGGTGTCTGTGTGAAACGGGCTCCTTTGTCAGTGGCATGCATGATACAGGACGTTCCAGGAGTGTGAGGACGCCACAAGTTGAAGAGAACATTCTGCAGAGGATTGAAGATCGTTCGGAAAGCAGCATGTGGGCACTTTTCCATGCCTTAAATGTGTCCCAAAGAATGGTTCGCCGAGTATTATGGAACAAAGGATTACACCCCTACCATGCACATAAAGTGCAAGTCTTGACACCTGCAAATTATCAGCCACGTGTCGATTTTGCACGCTGGTTTCTGCAACAGATGACAGCCAAGCCTGATTTTAGCGCACGTTTTATTCATGGACAAATGCACCTTTACTCGTGAGGGCATTTTTAATATCTGCAATTTTCATGAGTGGGCATCTAGAAATCCGCACGCCACACATCCACATTCCTTTCAGCAGCGTTTCTCCGTAAATGTTTGGGCTGGAATCGTACATGATCTTTTAATTGGCCCATATCTTCTACCATGCCAACTGGACGGCAGAACATACACCCTATTTTTACAGGAGGTATTGTCACAGTTACTACAACATGTTTCTGCCAACATTAAAGCATGTATGTGGTTCCAACACGACGGAGCATCACCCCATTTCAGCATGGATGTGCGGCACATCTTAGATACTACATTCCCAGGGCAATGGTCAGGGTGGTCACATAGCTTGACCGGCATGATCGAACCGGCATAAAAATCTGATCTCTCCTGTCTCGACTTTTCTTATGGGGCCATATGAAAAGTCTCATCTACGATACCCCCATCGACTCCGACCTTATTGCTGGGATTGCTGTAGCTGCCGGCATTGTCTAAGACATGCCGGGTGTTTCCTGCTTTGTGTGACAAAAATTGCTTGTTTAGATGTGATTTATCACCCCTTAAAGTTTGTGGGTCCGAAAGTCCTTCTGAGAGGTTGGTGGTAGGGGAAGGAGGGTACGGTCCCTGTGGATGCCTCCCCCACTGGGTTCCGGTCTAAATTGGGTGGCACTTCCCGACCGTCCAAACAGTTACCTTACACCTTTCTGGTAGGTCGGACGGTCTGGGTTTCAACAACATCAACAACCCCTTAAAGTTTGGCCCAAGAGTTTTGACTCACCCTGTATATAAATTGAAAAGTGATTTTCCACATGGTGTTTAACTTATGCCAAGATTTTATATATAAATTAAATCCTCTTTCCAATCTAAATAATCATGCATTAAAAGTCCATATCAAAGCATAAGCTGCTCAGCACCCAAAATTAGTACCAATTTAACATAAAGTAAAAATATGCAAAAGATGAAATCTTGGCATAAGTTGAACAGAATATAAAAAAAAAAAATGCTGCTACATGTTGAAATAATCTGAAGAATAAAAAGAATAAGAAGCATATGAGGGCAACTGGAAGCTGCCAAATAATACTACTGTCCTTTCTACTTATCGCTAATTTAGCGAGTACATGAAGATGGAGAAACAACTAGATGTTGGGTTATACTTTTAGATATTTAATAATTTTAGGTATTTTGTTTTTAGTTTAAATGTGTTCAGGGGTCTTATTTACATAGTCATTCTCTTTTAGTTATCCATTTTCCAATTGTTTAGGTTTTGATATTCTTCTGTTCAAATATATTGTATTCCATAGGTTTTGTGTTAAAAACGGCAAAAGTTCGTTCTTTTTAGGTTTTAGCAATTTAAATTTATTTAAATTGGCTAATTTGTGATTCCATTTATTGCCCTTTTTATTCCCTTTAATTTGATTCCAAATTTATTGCTCTCGGTTAAAAATTGGTTAATTCATCGCAATTTTACAGTTTTATTCTATTTACAGCTTTTTAAATATTTCAGAATCGTCCATATTTAAATTATTGCCGAATTCGTATTTTCCAAATCGTTTCACTTCATTTCTTTTTAATTTTCGTCTGCTCTAAAATTCCATTTCTCTTCTTTAAAGTTTCGAGTTTTTAATTGGTTGATCGTAATATTAAAATCGTCTGTCATTAATTATTTTATCGTTCATCAATAATTTTGTTTACAATCTGTGGCAGCGATGTTTGGCAGTATATAAGCAAATCGCGCACTTTTTCGATCTCTTTGCTCTTTGCTCTTTGCTCTTTGCTTTTTTGCAATTGATTAGAACCAGAGATGTAATCTGTTAAAGTTGTTGTTTTCAGCGCTTCGGCGCGAGCCGTAGTTCGAATTCGGCTTGAAATGTCTCATTATTCCCGGCTGTGATGTGTGTTTTGTTTTTCAAGATGTGGATTGATTTGTTTAGTTTATAATCAATCAGCAGTCCTTTGCCGCTGTGCTCTCTGATGTTGTTTATGTCTGGAAGCTGCGACGGAATGAAGAGTCATGCTAATTAGTTTCATATCATTTAAATAATGATCCAAGATGTTTCACGATTTATGTGATGTCGGCCGAGGAAGTCTTACCGGCCAATTTAGAAATATGTTTATCTTGACAAGCTGCCAGTTCTATTTTATGATGAATGGAGTTCGCATTTCCGAGCCCAATTGACGGACACATGTTAAGTTCTCCATTTTGATGTCAGTAGTCCGGTGCGGCTGTTGAGAGAAATGATTTTTTTATTACTCGACGTCCAGCTGGTGTGGAGAATCTCTTTGGAGTTGAATCCCGTGGAACGGCCTTTTCCGGATTTTCTGCTGGACATATTGTGACCCTGTGCCATGGATTTTCCTCTTCTGGTGTTCTCTGGATCTGCTGCACGTTTGGTGATTCTGCCTCCCGCCGATTTCCGCCGTTTTTCTTGGAGCCTTGGTGATATTATTCCTTTTCCTCCAAATTCTAATATTTCTCAATAGTTAAAATATGTCTTTATTCCAATTGTTTTGAGTTAGCACAGAAATAAGACCCCTTTAGACTTATATATTTTAGGTCACCTGAACCTGTGGTTATCTTTTAACTTTTGTTCTAAATTTCCCTTTTGGCTAACTTATGTTCTTTTTATTCCAAATTCTAGTTTTGATAAATAATTGAATAAGTTTAATATTGTTAACTTTAAAATTTAATATTCTAACGTTTTTTCCTACCACTATACGACCGGCCATTCTATTTATTTATTTAAGTTGTTTATTGGATTTGTTAGTTAATGAGATGTAAAATATTTTGAAAATTATTTTAAAAATGAAGTTTAAAATTTTAATAAACGTTAGATTTTGAAAACCTAAAATCTGTGTTCTTTCTTTTACTTTTAATGTTTTTATTTTTAGGAAAGTTCCATTTAATTACATATAGAGTTACATATTTGTAAATTTAGGGAGAAACTGGTCAAATGTCATTTTCATATATAATTTTGATGATGTTTAGGTTTAAAAACTTTGAGAATTTGGAATATTTAGAAATGCTTTTAGTGTATCATAAATGCACTTTTTCTACCCAACAATTAAATACAACTTTTTCTACCGGACAATTGGCGCCGTTTGACCAGTCTAGGGGCTTATTCATGCTAACTGTAATATATGTTCTTAATAATTTTTGTTCTTAAAAATGAAATTTCAGTAAAATGATTCCATGCTTGTTTATTCTAAAAGTGATTACAGTTGAGATTTTGATAAGATTTTAAACTAAGGCTGGATATTTTAGAATGTTCTTAAACTAAATTAGAGTAATTTACTTTAATATTTTGATTAAAATTGAAATTTTAGGATTAATTTAAATATTTTCATTTAGAATTTTTTTAGGAAACTTTGGAATTTTTGAATATGACTTTTTCATTTAGAATTTTTATTTAAGCATTCCTTAATTTAAGTTAATTTGATTTGAATTTTATTATTTGAAGTAGTGTAAAATTTCATTTAATTCATAAATTTAAGAGATTATAGGCATGCGAGAACGCACTTTGTAGAATTTACATTTTTGTTCTAATCCCATCTCATTAACAAATTTTTTTTTATTTTGTTGTTCTTGTAACCCACGCTCCCAGCAACACTTAAAATTGTTTTGATAAAATAGAGAAAAATTAATTGAGTAAATTTAACATGAGAATATTTTTTTATTAAGTTAAATTATATAGAATTAAAGCAGTAGTTTTTCGACTTAGAATTTTTTATGTTCTGATTTGGAATTGAGATTTAAATGCTCACTGATATGTGAATGTAGTTGATGAAATACTGGTGATTAATTGAAAAATTGGGTAATGCAGGTGTTTTTTACACTCCAATATGAGTGTGACATAAATGTCATCTTGAGTTATCTTGTTCTTCACATTGATCATTTGTTTGGTTTTCACACTCAAATAGAGTGGTGATAAAATCAGTTTGTTTGTTCTTAATTCTGAATCTGATATTGATATTTTAATACTGTCTTTAAAAATTTTTTGGGTCGTTAAAGTGGATAAATTTATTTTATTATAGGAGAATTAAATTTTTTTAAGTGGAATATTTAAAATTGTGCAATGCAATTTGAGTTCTTTTGGTTTTAAAAATTAAATGGGGATTTGTAACATGATTTTTTCTTTGGTATTTTGTTTAAAGTAATGTGATACACTTGGCAGTTAGTGAATTTAAATGTACTACTTGATGGATATTTTTGTGCTATTTTTTTGGGTTCAAAAAAGATTCACAACCTTTGAGAGGACTCACAACCCTCGGCCCCTTGTCTTAATTTTTTTTGATTTTTATGAGAATTGTTTGAGATTACCAGAGAGATACAGTTATGATATTTGAGTTTATTGTTGTTGAGAGTGCAAGATGTTGCACAATAATTAGTAGAATCGCGTTTATTGATATTGGTGTAAAATGATGCATAAGGTCATTTTTATGTATATTTGTATTTTGAACGATCTAATTTGCCAAGTAATCAGTTTATAGTATAATTTGTAAACAAGTCGGTTAAATTTGTGTTCAGTTCCAAATTGTTAGGGAATTGAGTTTGTTATTTTGGGGGTAAATATTCCACAAATTTTTTTGTTTGTAACTTGAGCCAACTTTGATATTATTATTTAAATTGAAAATTATGCTTCGAATATTTGTTTTCTTTGTAGAGGAGGAGATGGTGATGAATTTGATGATTGTATTTATTGGTTGTTATGTTGAAGGTACCATTTCAAAATTTATTGTTTAGATTATTGGAATTCTTTGGCTGGTCCAAAGTTTTCGTTAAAATTTATGTTTATTCATGACAGCTAATGATATGGAGATCTGTTTATTATTTTTCTGTTTCTTCTCTTTGATGGCGTATTTGTTGGAGCATTTTAAAATGATTTGATGAATTTTCATAATGTAAAGTTATAATGAAGTTAGAGAGTTTAATGTTGAAATGTTGAATCTACATGTTTATTTTAGAGTTGAAAAATTTATGATACTTGATATTATGAAAGTGTTTAGTGAAGTGATTATTTGATTTTTGATTTATTTATAAGGAATTTGATTTTTTATGTGATTTTTATGGCTCGTGTTACAGCTGTAGTTGAGATTTTGATTTTTTTTTTTCTCTCCTTCGTTTCGCGAAATTTTGTCATGTGTTAGCTAAAATTTTTCATTTTTCAAATGAAAAATTTTTTTGGGACGTTCGAAGGAGTTGTTGGGTTATACTTTTAGATATTTAATAATTTTAGGTATTTTGTTTTTAGTTTAAATGTGTTCAGGGGTCTTATTTACATAGTCATTCTCTTTTAGTTATCCATTTTCCAATTGTTTAGGTTTTGATATTCTTCTGTTCAAATATATTGTATTCCATAGGTTTTGTGTTAAAAACGGCAAAAGTTCGTTCTTTTTAGGTTTTAGCAATTTAAATTTATTTAAATTGGCTAATTTGTGATTCCATTTATTGCCCTTTTTATTCCCTTTAATTTGATTCCAAATTTATTGCTCTCGGTTAAAAATTGGTTAATTCATCGCAATTTTACAGTTTTATTCTATTTACAGCTTTTTAAATATTTCAGAATCGTCCATATTTAAATTATTGCCGAATTCGTATTTTCCAAATCGTTTCACTTCATTTCTTTTTAATTTTCGTCTGCTCTAAAATTCCATTTCTCTTCTTTAAAGTTTCGAGTTTTTAATTGGTTGATCGTAATATTAAAATCGTCTGTCATTAATTATTTTATCGTTCATCAATAATTTTGTTTACAATCTGTGGCAGCGATGTTTGGCAGTATATAAGCAAATCGCGCACTTTTTCGATCTCTTTGCTCTTTGCTCTTTGCTCTTTGCTTTTTTGCAATTGATTAGAACCAGAGATGTAATCTGTTAAAGTTGTTGTTTTCAGCGCTTCGGCGCGAGCCGTAGTTCGAATTCGGCTTGAAATGTCTCATTATTCCCGGCTGTGATGTGTGTTTTGTTTTTCAAGATGTGGATTGATTTGTTTAGTTTATAATCAATCAGCAGTCCTTTGCCGCTGTGCTCTCTGATGTTGTTTATGTCTGGAAGCTGCGACGGAATGAAGAGTCATGCTAATTAGTTTCATATCATTTAAATAATGATCCAAGATGTTTCACGATTTATGTGATGTCGGCCGAGGAAGTCTTACCGGCCAATTTAGAAATATGTTTATCTTGACAAGCTGCCAGTTCTATTTTATGATGAATGGAGTTCGCATTTCCGAGCCCAATTGACGGACACATGTTAAGTTCTCCATTTTGATGTCAGTAGTCCGGTGCGGCTGTTGAGAGAAATGATTTTTTTATTACTCGACGTCCAGCTGGTGTGGAGAATCTCTTTGGAGTTGAATCCCGTGGAACGGCCTTTTCCGGATTTTCTGCTGGACATATTGTGACCCTGTGCCATGGATTTTCCTCTTCTGGTGTTCTCTGGATCTGCTGCACGTTTGGTGATTCTGCCTCCCGCCGATTTCCGCCGTTTTTCTTGGAGCCTTGGTGATATTATTCCTTTTCCTCCAAATTCTAATATTTCTCAATAGTTAAAATATGTCTTTATTCCAATTGTTTTGAGTTAGCACAGAAATAAGACCCCTTTAGACTTATATATTTTAGGTCACCTGAACCTGTGGTTATCTTTTAACTTTTGTTCTAAATTTCCCTTTTGGCTAACTTATGTTCTTTTTATTCCAAATTCTAGTTTTGATAAATAATTGAATAAGTTTAATATTGTTAACTTTAAAATTTAATATTCTAACGTTTTTTCCTACCACTATACGACCGGCCATTCTATTTATTTATTTAAGTTGTTTATTGGATTTGTTAGTTAATGAGATGTAAAATATTTTGAAAATTATTTTAAAAATGAAGTTTAAAATTTTAATAAACGTTAGATTTTGAAAACCTAAAATCTGTGTTCTTTCTTTTACATTTAATGTTTTTATTTTTAGGAAAGTGTCAATTCTTATATTTTACAGGAGTACATATTTGTACACGTAGGGAAACTGGTCAATAGGTCCACTTTCAATTTATTTAAGAATTCAGTTTATTTCTAGAATGTTTTCAGGTTTGAGGAACTTTAGAACTTTTAGAGTGTATTTCAGAAGTGTTTTCAGAAGAATGATTTTTAGGTTCTGAGAACTTGGAAAATTTTGAATGATGGAATGATTTAGAATGTAGTAGAAGGTTTTTTTTAATATTTCAAAATGAACAAAAACCCCCCCGAACAGAGTACTCTACAAAACACGAGCTAAGTGATTTATTTGAAAAAATATTGATTTTAAAATATCCCGCCATGAGTCAATTTCACACTGCGAGTCTGAAACTGATGAAATTGAGTAAAATTTGCATACAGCATAACTTCTACAGGCCATGTTATGAATATTAAACCCATTAGGGACTTATAAAAGCATAGTGACACCACATAAGGTCAAAAAATCAGTCTGAGAATCTGTTCAATAAAAAAAATATCAATTATAGTGATGTGATATAACATAATAGCAGCAACAATATTAATTATTATTACCATTAGTATCATCTATAAATCCTTGAGTATTATGGTACGATTGGTGCGGGGTTTGGAATGCAAGATGCATTTTAGCATGAACTGTTTTCTAGACAAAGTTTTGCCAGTTCTAAATACCTCTTTAGATTTTGAATAAGATAGTTTAATTATGATCGGTACAGCTTCAATATAAAGAATTTGGATTTGACGATATTTTTTGGAGCTTTGAATTGTCAAATATGGAAATCCCGTGAAGCGAAGTAACATCCCGTAATTCCATTTTTCTAATAACCCTTTATGGCTTTGGAGTGTTTATTCTCGGTTGTGTTGTGAACAGCTTGGATTGCAAAAAGTCTTGGATTAACACAATGGGTGTATTCTGATCATTAAACCAGGTTGCACTTTTTTTTGTATTGATCGGGGATGATAAAGTCTGATATGGTGTGTACTAAATTGAAAGATTGATTGGGAAAACCCCATAAGCTATGTGTATGATTTTACAATGTGTATGTATTATGATTTTATGAATTTTGATTTTTAATTATATATTTTTATATTTGTTACACACAAATCCTAACATGGCATTCGTTAGGACTTTTCAAACACCATCTTTTTTAGCGCCAAAAAAAATGGCAGATTGCACAAAGATTGTTTATATCAAAGCTGTTCCTTATGATCATCTGATTTAATATGATACACATTTGAAAAATTCCTGAGTGTGTTATATACAGATTTTTAAGGTACAGCTTCGATATAAAGAAATTGGAGATATTTATTTAGTGATAAATTGCCAAATTTGGTAATCCCTTGGCACAAAGTGACATCTCCTTTCACGGTAACTTTTTCTGGTAACTCCTTCTAGCTTTCTGTTATCTTCAATGATTCTATTTTCGTTGTGTTGTTGTTGAGACCCAGACCATCCGACCTACCAGAAAGGTGTAAGGTAACTGTTTGGACGGCCGGGAAGTGGCACCCAATTTAGACCGGAACCCAGTGGGGGAGGCATCCACAGGGACCGTACCCTCCTTCCCCTACCACCAACTTCTCGGAAGGACTTACGGACCCACATGTTTAACGTGATCGTACTCCACGTGAACACGGTGGCAGTTTTGGAATCGAACCCGGGCCTACCGAGTGCAACTCCAGCGCGCTAACCAATGGGCTACCGCGCCCCACGTTGTGTTCTGTTGTTGTGTAAAAATGCATAAAAAACATGAATATAAAGATGAAAGATAGCACATGTCAATGGATAAAATAATGTAGAAGCAGAAAATTTACATAGGAATGATCGTTCTCCGATAGCCGCAATGTGGAAACAGCCGTTTGTACAATCTGGATATTTACACATGTTTTTCTTTGAAAAATTTTGGATTTCATTAAACCAGGTACTGTTTTTAGATTTTGATTTAAGCATGTCTTCTGCATTGTTTTAGCAGGTAATTTAAAGTTTAATTTCTCAACTATATTAAATTTTATGATTTTCATGTTATGTGTACACAGTTGATGAAGGCCGCGAAACATTTGCCGCACATCCATTGCTACGTGAGACATATAGTTTTTTTGAAATTTCGTTAATATACAATCTTTTTTTTTCTAAGTATCATTTTTTTATTTCATTAAAGTACAATATTTTTTGTAAGTATCATTTTTTAAAATTTTGTCAGTGTAATCTTTCTAAGTATCGTTCTTTGGAAATTTTGCTAAAGTACAATCTTTTTTCTATGTACTGTCTTTTTTTATAGTTATACATCATTTTATACTTACTTATGTATTATGTTTTTATGCATTTTTGATTTTTAATTATATATTTTTATATTTGTTATGCAAAAAGCCCAACATGGCGTTCATTAGGACTTTTCAAACACCATGTTTTGGTGTAAAAAACCCGGCACATTGGCCAAATTCTTTATACCAAAGCTGTTCCTCTTAAATAATTCAATGTTTATAATGGCTAGATTCTAAAATATAAACATTTATGAAAAAATTGTCACATATTCAATTTTTCTAAAAAATATTCTTGTAAGTTCATGTACAAAGTTAAAAAAAAAATTGAAATGAAAATAGATTACATTTAGAAATTTACTCTCACATACTTTTTGTGATATGTCTAGAGATGCGACCTTGGAGGCTCCAATGACCATTAGAAAACGGCTCGCAGTGAAAGAAACTAAATATTTTTTAATCACTGGATCTTTCATGGACAACTGACCATGGACAGGGCAGATATAAATATTGAAAGCAAGATCATTTCAGAAGAAAAAAACCTGTCCTTGGCCAAGGCTCCGTCAGTCCAATTTGCTGCTCTGTCTTCGGAGGAGTCGGACGGTCTGGGTTTTTGACATCTTAATGGCCATTGGATTTAAAAGAAATAAATCAGAAAGTTTTAAGACCGCCATTGCAACCTAATATAATAAACATGCTTAAAGGAGAGTAAATGAGCTCCTGATGAATTATAGTTCATTCACCATTTGAATAGATTCACTGCTCATAAGTTTAATTACAACAATTAATAGTAAAATAAAGAGATCTGGAGGTTGGCTGTCTAGATCTAGATACCTCGTATATTTTGATACATCATAATTTGTCAATTCCAAACATGAAAAAATACAGGCAAAAAGAGCATTTATTTTTTATATCACCAAAATAAAATCTATAATTTACAAAAACTTTTATTTCTTTTTCTTTCTACGCTCCATATCAGTAAGACCAGCAAATTGAAAACTTTTTAGAGGATCCTTTTGTTTTTGTTTAAACTTTCTACTAGCTTTACCTTCTTTTTTAGCATTCATTTTTCCATGTGGTCGTTTTTTCTTGTGATTTGGTTTACTAATTAAGTTTTTTAAAGTTGGAGGTACAATGTAATCTGGCACGTTTTTAAGATGAGAATCAAGTTTAACAGTGTGAAGAGTCTTATCATGTCTCAACACTTGTAAATCTCTTGGATTATCTTCGAAATATGGCTTAAGATTTCGAGAATTTAATAGTTCAGATTTTATTTCTTTTAATCTAGCCTCTCGAACAGCAATTTTTGTTACAGCCCGAAAGGCATCACGAGCACGATATTTAAAACCTTCTAATTCTTCCATTTTGAAGAGATACGGTTTGAAATGTGATTTAGCTTTCCCAGATTCATCTTGAAAATATTCTTCTACATTTTTTAGAAGGGGTAACTCCTTGGAATTTACAAATGATAATGCTGTTCCATCTGCATTTCCTCTTGCTGTACGACCAACCCTATGAACATATGCGTCAGCAGTATCAGGAAAATCAAAATTGATAACATTTGATACAAATTGAAAATCAATTCCTCGCGAAACTCCATATTCTTTATCTTTCTTAGCTTTTTTACGATTAGATGGACCCGGCTGTTCAGCAGCTTTTTCATCAGAAGCTATTAAAATGTCATACACATCAATGTTAAACTGACTCACAGCATGAACTCGACATGTAGCTGGTAATTCTGAGTTCAGCACAACACTCTTAATACCAAACTGTTCTAAATATAATTTTAGACGATAACATCTATCTACAGACTTAACAAAAATTATTGATTTTCCTTGGATAAGATGCAGTTTGAATAGAGCATAAATTAAAACAAACTTATCTTCTTCTTCACATTTAATATGATATTGAGTGAGTCTATCACTTTCCGGTAGTTCTGGTTCTTCTAACTTGAGAATAGCAGGATTATGTAAAACAAGATCTTTTATAGCTTTGACATCCTGTGACAATGTAGCAGACATCAGAAAAGCTTGATATATAGGAGGCAAGTAGCTCAAAATACCCGACATATCTTTTTTACATCCATACGAGAACAATAAATCTGCTTCGTCAACTACTAATGTTCGCAAAGAATTAGTTACATGCAAATTATTTTCTTGCAAGTGGCCGAGAACTCTCATAGGAGTTCCAATTACTATGTCAGGTTTTTCTAACAGTAAGGGTTTCTGGGCAGAAAAATCAACTTGAGATGATATGTCCAAACACGAAACATCGCGTGAACAATACTTGCTTAATTCACAAACATTTTTATGTATTTGTTTACATAATTCTTTACTTGGCGCTAAAATGATAACTGTTACCTCTTTGACCGATGATTTTCTTCTTAATATTTGGTTTAGAATTGGGATGACGAAAGCAGCAGTTTTCCCGGAACCAGTTCTTGCGCGAGCAAGAATATCTTTACCTTCTAAAGCTAAAGGTATAGCTTTTTCTTGTATCAGGGTTGGTTCTCTCCATTGTAGATCTGATATGGCTTCTAAAATTCTTGCATCTAAGCCCATATTCTGAAAATAAACTTTTGAAGTAGAGTTTTCCACATGCTCCTCCATCTTAGCATGGCATGCGTAATGTAAATAAACTAAGACAGTTACAGTTAATAAACACTATGGTAGATGAAAGGCTGGCTTCAAACGAAAAATACCGCTGTAAAATAAAACACTTTGTTTAATAATTAAAATTGAACAAATATAAATATCCTTATTTTTTATGTATTCGATTTCGACAGGTGAATGGGGGTTACAATCTTTATGATAAGGCAATTATATTTATGTAATGTGCGCAGCTTAGTCTCAGCTCAACGCAACTCACGATCTATCAATAGGCCGTGGTGCTGCCATCTACGGTGATTTTAATAAACTAAATTTCATCTTATGATGAGTTTCTCACAAATATTGTGTTACAGCATGTAATTTTTTTAATTTATTTAAGATTTCGTGTATTTCTACCATAGATAGTTTTAAAAACTAAATATTTTCATGTTAAGTCGTTTCCAAATTAATATTTCCTTTATTATACAAACAGAACCCGACTTCGTCTAACTGGGACCCGGGCGCGGGCCTCCCCTCCACCAAAGAATATACATATGCCTCCACTTCTCGACATATATGTGAAATGAACTGAAATATTTTTTCAAAAACATAATTGTATTGTAGTAAAAGGTATAAAAAATAACGCTCTTACGTATTTTGAGGGAATTTATTTTAGATCTTGAATTAGTACGTACTTATATATTCCCAAAATGAAACCTTTTGCTAAGCAAACATATTCAGACTGCATATTTTTTTCAGGAAGCACTCATTAATTTTAGAATGTTGCAGTTGTTTAATTTGGGACCCCTTTAAAGCAATAGCTCTGGGTAGCTACCCCATATACTCCTACGTAAGTCAAGCCTTGTATACAAAGATTATGCAAAAAAATATTATTGTGTCTCTGTCTAGCTTGATTTTAAAAGAATTAAAATGTTTTTTTGTAATAAGCTCCAAGATGTTGTACATTTTTGCTATTGATATTAGAAAGGGGGACTGATTGTTTAATGTACTACAGTGGCAAGATTACCCCACTTGCCTGTTTTATCGTTAGCATATCTAAACTAATTAATACTAAATATTTAATTTTAATTTTATTATTATATACTTCTTGAAGTATTATACCAACTACTTTGCTACCCTATGCTAAAACAAACTAATGTGACTTCTCTATTTTGATCTACTGCACCTACATAATCTAATATTATGCCCTGAAAATTTATAGTAATTTTTCTACTACCAGAAAGGTAAAAAGAAATCTATTTTGTGTTGGAAATATTTCTACTAAATTAACAAAAGATATAAATGAATAATGAATGGAAAAGAAAAGTAAATAGAAAAATTTTTGCAAAGTTTTAAAATTCTAGTTTTGTCACAGGTTTCAATGAGTTGTAAAGAAAAATGCTTTTTAAACAATACTTATTACATATGATTATTCATAACATTCATTTAACCATTATGCAATGCTACACATGCAAGTTTTCGAATGAAAATTTTATTTAACAAAATTCAATTTTTGTACAACCCCTTGAAATTTATGTTTTACTCTTTCTTTTGATTGGGTTGCTGTGGTTTAAGTCTTATAATTCTGACAATTTTTTCATGGCCAATTTTGGATATTAGATAACCATTTTTTTTTTTCCAAAAAGATCTTTGAGTGAATAATAAGTAAATAATTTGCTAATTGGAATTTCCTGTGTGAAGGGCTCATATAAAATGTTAAATTCTGCACTTTTTGACTCATCTGTCGTAGTTTGAAAGACTATCTTCTTTGGCACATTTTTAAAATTGGAACTATGAGTCTGTGATCAATCATTCAATAGATATTTTATGTTGAAAAACCCTGTATATATAAATGAATGAACTTTTCAGAAAAGATAAATATCACCAAAAGATATCTCTAAAAGATGAATTATTCACCTTTGATTTGTGTGTGTGGAACATAAGCTCCTAGTTGAAACATAAGAATTGGGTGATATTTCAACTTCTTAATAATACAAGATTTATTTTAATCTAGTAGTTAAAATTCTTGGCATAATAGGGCATATGGGATTAGTGAATTAGTTTTAAAAAAATTGTGGTTTACTTCTTTTATGCAGTTTATAGTTGAATTTTAAACAGGTATACATAGATTTTAGATTTAAAAATAATTTAATAGACCAGCATTTTTCAAAGTGTGTTCCACGAAACCCTGGGGTTCCACAACAGTCTTCCAGGTATTCCGCGATGTGATAGATTCACTAAAGAAATAAAGTGGCATAAACTGCGAAAAATCATGAATTTGGTGTAACATAGTAGCACTTGTACAGGGTTCTTTAATATAAGGTTGTACCATCATACCGGCTCGGCTTGAATAATTCTAACAAGCCACAATTTTTATACAATGCGCGAAAAAAGTATAAGGACAAGCGGAAACTCGCCAAATCTAGAAATCTTTTAGACAGAAATGTATGCAAATTTCTTAAGTAAATATATTGATAAAATTAAGTTCTTTTTTATGTAAATTGGTTAAATTTTCCAAAAATAAATATGTATAAATTTACTTTATAAATTTTAAACCCATATGATCTTGGAAAAAAGTATAAGGACAATTGTTTTTTCATCAAAAATATAGTAAAATTTGCATATTTGAAAGCAGAAAATGACCATTTCAAATATAAAGACTGGGTTTCTAAACAAAATTCACACTTGCCTCATTTCTTCATGATTTTTGTACGATTCTAAAAGGAACTAATCTGTCTGGCCCTGAAAAAGGGAAAATTCTTGCTTTTAAAGAATGTGGATTGAGCGGGCATGAAATTTTAAAAAAAATCAAAAGATCTAAAACTGTAGTTTATAATTTTCTAAAAAAAAACCTGGAATGTATGGAATGAAAAAGCGAACTGGAAGACAAGAAATTGTAATGCATCGACAGAAAAGAATGGTTATAAGAAGAGCTTGCGAGAAAAAAGAAACTGCAAATGAAGTTAGAAGAAATTTGGACTTTCCATGTTCCATACGAATAGACTAAAATGTTTTGAATAAAGATCCGAATATTTGGTATGGAAAGTTAATGTCACGTCCGCCTCTTAAAAAGGAACATAAGGAAAGAAGACAGGAGTTTTCAAAAAAATACATTTCTCTCATTCCAAAATGGATTGATGTAATCTTTTCGGACGAAAAGAAATTCAATTTTGATGGGTCAGATGGTTTTCGCTATTTTTGGTATAATCTGCTTAAAACCATATAAATTTTTTCCAAACGTCAATACGGTAGGGGCACAGTAATGATTTGCGGCGCTTTTGCAGCAAACGGAACCATGCCTATATCAACTGTCTTTATCAACTACAAAATGAACTCTGACAAATATGTTGATATGTTAGGTGAGCATTTGTTACCTGAGACCCCACTAATTACTTTAGGAGACTATATTTTCCAACAAAATAACGCTTCCATACATGTTTCTAAGAGTACAAAACTCTGATTTGAAGCTAATTCAGTAAATTTACTTGATTGGCCAACGAGGAGTCCCGATCTCAATCCAATGGAAAATTTATAGGGCCTTCTAGCCTCAGAAGTTTATAAAACTGGCACACAATATCAGTGTAAAGAGGATCTTGTGTTAACCATCAAACAAGCTTGGAATAACATTTCCATAGACACTTTAAAAGAACTTTCAGCATCAATGACCTCACAGCTTATTCTAGTAATTAAAAAAAAAGATTGCTTTCTTGATTATTAAAAGAAATGTTAAGTAATTTAAAACATTTCCTTATACCATTTTCAATATTTTCTTTAGTGATAATCTTTATAAGGTCAACTTTTGTAAGGTTCATATTTGTTGTTTTATGTGTTGTAAATGTAATTGTATAATTTCGTATTAGAGATCAGAAATATCAAAAATTTATTTTGATAGAATGAAAATAAAGTATATTTTCATTCAATTATATGTTGTCCTTATACTTATTTCGAGCACAGTATTAAAATAATGCTAATAGTACATCTTGTAACAGAAGTATCAAAAAATTTCTGTATACTTACAAAATAAACAAAAGTAAAAAACATAATCCTAGACATTATTGGGGTTCTAGAAGCAAAATGAATTTCAAAGAGTGTTCAGAGTCCAAAAAAGTTTGAAAAACACTGCAATAGACAATCTTAATTGCAGAAACCATCCAAACCAAATACAATCAATTAGAAAACAATTAACCTTGCCTGAATAAATCAGTGTTCATAGTAAATTATTAAATAAACTAGTGATCAGTTGGAAATTTTTTGTAATTTTTAAGTGCAAAATATTAATATTTTAATTTTAAGCAAGTGTGATAAAATATGTATCTTTTATAGGTATTATCTTTGGCAGCAATTATCAGCTCAGTTGAAGGCCAGTGTGAATATGATAGTGGGCGATATGGTTTCTTTTTATTCATAGCAGTTATAACAATGATGGAAGCTATATTCATCATTATTGTATTTGTGCTTCATTTAGAGAAGAAAGTTAAGAATATAAATATACCATTATCGGTACGTTTCTGCTATTACATTTGGTATTTAACTTCCATTGTAAAGTTGAACATAAATAATTTTCTTTTTAAATTTTATATTTGCAGCTTCTGATAAATGACAGCATTACCCTAGTTTTGTATTTCATCAGTTGTACATTGTCTATGCTGTCAATAGGAAGGTGCCATTACCATATCGCAGCTAGAGTTATAACAACAGTAAGATATATTTCAATTGTTCAATAGAATAATTTGATTGTTTCTAACTATAGGTAAAAATTAGCGGTCATCACCAGCCATAGGGTGACTAATCAGATAGATATTGTGATTTAAATTTCTAGCCCTAATCACTCTTTGGTGGCCTCTCCCTCAAATCAAGTCACCCCCTGTGGATAATCCCAGGAATTTTTCAGCTTCTAAATTCAGAACATAAGTGCAAAAACTCTTAAAACTTTTATGTCAAAATGATTAATTATTTTCTTTAAAAATATTTTTACTTAAGGTGCTGCTATTGTGCAATTCAGTTTGTATTTTGGATAGCAAAGATAGTCTTAAAATATCCTTTTCCATCCTTGTTTTCTTTCAAACTAATTCCAATTAAAGAAACAGAACCTTCATAGAATGTTAATTATTAATTTATATTTATTAATGCTATTAATAAATATGTTAGTAAAATAATTATTGTGATTTAAGTCCTATTTAACTGCTTAACACAAATTTATTTTAATTTTTTTAGAAACCTGGATAAGATTAATCAACAATGAACATTAAAATACTTTAACCTTTTTATAAACACTTTTATCAAAATTTGTAGATCATTTATATGCTTATTATGCTTTAATGTTGTTGAGACCCAGACCGTCCAACCTACCAGAAAGGTGTAAGGTAACCGTTTCGATGGCCGAGAAATGAAAACCGAATTTAGACTGGAACCCAGTGGGGGAGGCATCCACAGGGACCGCACCCCCCTCCCCCACCACCAACCTTTCGGAAGGATCTACGGACCCATACTTTCACATTTATAAAAAAAATTATGGAAAACTTTCACATTATGCTTTAATGTGAAAGTTTTCTTAAAAACAAGTTATAATTAAAGACCTTGGAGCTTGGTTGGTTACACACCCCATCTCTCCCCCACTGCTTAAAACATTTCACCCCCTTTGACTTGTTAGCACTCGTGTTATCATGTCATTTCATTGTTAAGAAATTTCCACTCTTTTAAACGTAGAGGCTTTTAGTGTTTATTTTATACATAAATATTGTTTTAATATAAAAGGTTAAATATGTAATTAATGTTTTAATGCTAAAGGAGTTTTTGCAATCTCTTCATACGGTGCCATTCTGCTTTTGGGGTGCTTATACTATAATGTAGACTGGGAACAGCCACAGGAAGAATATAGAGGATTTCAGACATGGTTATAAAACATAAATTTGTGTATTTCATCTTCAAGGATAGTATGAGAAAAACATAGTACTATGTATTCTGTATTCAATGTGATAAAATTAAATTGTCTCTCATCTTTTCCTTGTTTCTTTTAATAACTAGTGCCACTACAAACCCTCGTAACATTGTGCCTTTAAATCCCTCCACCCCATCCCCTGTAGTCATGGGAGCTGTACATCCATAGCTCCACCTCTGCCTACATAGTAAAAAATTTATATTATATATTTAGAAATTTCAATTATATATTTAGAAATCGGATGTTATCTTTAATTTTTTTTTTTGAAGTGAAACATCCTAAGGTACAGAGTAGAGTATATCTTGAAGGAAATGTGATTTAAATGAAATGAAAGTATGTAATGGGAGTGACATCATATTATTATGAATACACAACAGAAAACCATTGTTATAGTTTGAAGTTATGGGTTATTAGACCTTTACGATGAATTTGGCAAAAGATCTCATCGCTAACTGAGCGAGTTCTGAAAACTTCTTGGAATTTTGTTGATTGGTTAATAATCTCATGAGTTACGTGCTTTTCTAGAACTTTCCATAGAAAGCACATCAATTCATCATCGTTCGGTTGGGTTGTTAGTGTGATATGAGTAAAAGTATAAAAATATCTGCCAACCTCATTTCAGAACCCAATAGGTATTGTATCTTCTGATTTTATATACCCATTATGCTGTATTATAAAACAATTCTGATAAATAAGTGTAAAATTAAATTTTAGATTAAAAATACCAAATCTTTCCCTAGGTAGTTTGTGACATTATCACACACAACATATTAAACTTTTCCCATTTGAAATATGTAAACAATGTGATGTTTCACATCAATCTATATTGAGTAACAGTGTTACTCACTAATTTTTATCCAGAATTGCATTTTTTATGAGTGGTAACTAATAGAAATGAAGTTTAGTTACAAATATGTGTGATATTACAGGTCTTTGGCAACTTATGAATGTATTTTAAATTTTTATTTATATTACTGACATTAAATTGAATTCATGATGGTAGTGTTTACATAGACCCCCATTTTGAATTTAATTACACATAAATCACACTGATTAGATGGCATTGACTTTGCTGCCCTTATGCACTAATATATGCCCCACGTTAATAGCATACTTATCTCATTTGATAATAACATATTTGTGTTCCCATGTTACATTTTCAATCCCATTATCATTTATTTATTTTACTTATCCCACAAAGATGAAAGGACAGCTGCCATAGGCTAAGAAACATTTCACTGCGGTAATCCGACTGTGTGTGTGTGTGTTTTTTGCCACCTAATTTAGACCAAATCCAATGGGAGTGGTATCCATGGGGAACATACTAACTCTCTTTTCTCTACCCATCACCTCTCGGAAGTGCTTCTGGACCTGCTGATTTAATGTACCTATATTCTGAGTAGACACGAAAATAGTTTGGCCATCGGTTAAGATCAAACTCAGGCTTTCCCAATATGACCCTCTTGCCATAATCACAGGCCTATCCTGGCTCTCTTATTGGCTAATGTGCTTACTACACCACAGTAGTATATATTCCACCCATTATACATACTAATTTATTTGCCATTCCTATCATAGACACACATGTATTTATTGCATCTGGGACTATAGATTTATTCTTATAATTATTTATTAATATTTAAAACACTCTGTCTGCATAATAAGTGGAATAGAACAATATACGAAATTTTGTTTGAATGATTTTCAGATAAAAAAAAAAAAAATACTGCAGAATTCCAAAATTAATCCCCCCCCCCCCCCAAGGAAAATTTGAGGGGGGAAAAATACAGAAGGTTATAATCAATTTTTTTTTTTGAAGAACAGAAAATTATTGAGACATTAAAAGGGGAATTTACATCAAGAACTTTTTTAATGTAAATAAGTAGATTAACTCAGATAAAAGACTGATTTTCAGCGTCTTATTCAAAATTTCTTTTTAATACAATTTACATTCCACAAACTATAAAATACAAGCAACTTAACTTTTTCTTCTTCACATCTTTACTTGGCGATTGCTGCTTCATGTAGCCAAAGAGCTACCCATACAGATTCTCAAAATTGTGGCACATTGCAAGTTCCTTGCTGCCGCTGCAGATTTTGGATATTCCACACGGATAAGTTTATAATAAGTACAAAACCGGTCAGTGGATGTTGTTATTTGCGATGGGAGCATGATCTTTTTTTGTGAATTTTGGCAGCATTTTGACAGGATTTGAACTAACAATTATTTCTGCAACTGTTGCTATATGCAAAAACTAATTTTTACATTATTTTTAAAAAAATTATAATTGTAGACGAGCAATCGTTGTTCATTGTTTAAATATTTTTAGCTGGCTGTTACCACAAAAATACCATTGAGGAATGAATACAAAGATAAAAATATTTAAAGTAGAGCAGAACCCTCTATTTACGTTTAAAAGAAAAAAAAAAGTTTATATAACAATTCTTTCAGACTGCTGTCTGAATAAATCTATTAAATGAAAACTTCATTAGTGCATAGCATACAAGGTTAAATAAAGGTATCAATCAGTTTCAAAGGCAAAAAATATTCTTTGTCAGGATAAATAAAACAGAGCACCAAAGACAGACACATTCTTGCCTTTGCTAGTACTGGTAGCTCTGTCTCATTTATTCTGACAAAGAAGAGTTTTTTTTTTTCTTTTGAAACTTGTTGATACCTTTATTCAACCTTGTATGCTATGCACTAACAAAAATGTATTTTACTAAATAAAGTTTGTTTCACAACACAATGGGCATGCAATAACATTCGAAAAACAACAAAAGCATTCAATTTTTATCCTATTATTATGTCATATATATCATTATATTGCATGTTAAATTCAATATTTATTTTACTACCAATACTAATAGTAAAAAGTATTTAAAACTTTGCCACATGTAATTTATTCAACTACAGCTTTATATTAAAAAATTTTAAGCCAAAATTTATATAAGTTTAAGGAAATGAAATTAATTAAGTTTATAGATTTTAGTGAAATTATTTAAACATTAATTTTTTCTATTGTTTTCTATGAATTGATTTATGCATATTTATAAATGAATATTTATATACTGCTGTATTTTTTGTCTATTTATCAGTTGTTTGCTATCGCCATCTTCCTGGTATATATTGGCTTGACTTACATAGATTATAAATGGTGGCAAGATGAAAAGATATCCAAAGAAACAAGCAATGGAAGTACAACAGTAACAGAATCATCACCAACAGTATTAACATGAATCAATCATAAAATCTTAGTTATTTTTTAAAAATGCTTATGGATTATATCACTTTCTTAGTTTTAAGTAAACACCATCATTTTATATTCTAAATGTGACTTGCCAGCAGCTAAATGTTCATGTCACACAAGTACAGAAATGGTTATGTAACTGCCAATTTGATATCGATCAAAGTGTGATACATTTGTTGGTTGAATTAGTTGATCTGAGATCAAGAATAAAAATAAGAATCTCTAAATGTTCATGTTAGAAAAATATGACTGCTTAAGTTATTTTGTATGGAGAAGATGTAGTCACTGAATGTGAAGTAAAAAAATGTTTGAAATTTTATTCAGTGCATTATTAGAGCACATGTGTATGCACAAAAGAATGTAAATAATTAAGATGAAATATTTATGAAAAAGTATTAATAGAATAAAAAGTTATCAAACTAAAAAAAGTTTATTTAGAATCACAGACATGTGCATGTGAAGCCAATAGGAATTTAAAACATGTTACACAATTTAATGATATTCACCAAATCATTAGATAACTAGAAAATACTAGGTTAAGAGCATTATATTGATATGATCTGATGTACTAGTCTGTTCTATTTAAAGGATTCATTTGCAATACTTTCATATAGAAAAACACTAAATCTTACACAAGTAAAGCTGAAAGAAACATTTCCATAACTTATGTATACTTATTACATCAATTTTTTAAAGAAAATTTCAAAATGAAGAATATGTATGTCAACTATTGAGACAAAATCCATGCTTAAAACGTATTAACATCTTTAAAAGAGAAAGTTAAAAAGTACCTATACTATATTATTAAGATTATTTCTAATGTATATCATATGATGTTTATTAATATGTTTGACTAGCTAGGTTAAAAGAGGAGTTAACCACACATACAGATAGATTAAAAATCTGTAATCAACTTGATTATTATTAATACTTGATACTAAAAAACTAAGACAAAGTAATATGAAGGAAGTCTTTTGGTAATTGAAATTTCTCAAATATAATCACACAACTTGCATGAAAAATAATAATATGCTAATTCAATATATTTTATGTAGTACCAGATTCAACTATTTCTAAAGTGTGAAGTGGATTTTATGTCTTTGTCATTTTATTTATTTGCAAGCTTTGTCAAAGCAAATGTCTACTTATATATATATATATATATATATATTGAATATTATAATGACCATGCATACTTTTATAAAGACAATCTAGTGTTGGAATTTTAAAATAGCAATCTTTATATGTTATGAACTGAAAATTTCTGTCTGGTTTATAGTGTTTGAATGGTACAGATGCTATTTTTATAACTAAAAAAAGAAGATGGGGGGGGGGGGGGGTTCTCTTATTTTAGATCTGGTAGATAAAACATTTCTCATTATTTTGTTTCACAAACCAATTCCATAAAACATTTCTTTAGAAAATATTTTGTACATAGTTTTCCATTTATCATTGTTAGTGAAATTTCCATTGAAATTGATATATTGGATTAAATAGCTTGGTTTCTGTTTATGCCAGCATTGGTTGAAGACCCAGACCGTCCGGCTCGTCCTGAGGACTTGAGCATCTATTTGGACGGCCGGAGCCAGCATTGGTTGTAAACATAAAATGTCAACCAATCATAGGTGATTCATCAATGCCTAAACCAACTATAAGCATCATTTTCCTATTTGGCCTTTGCATTTTATCTTAAATAAAAATTTACTAAGCATTTCAATAAAATAAAGGATTGAAAGTTATTATATAAAATTATTAAAATATTTTGATGTAAAATGGCTAGTTATGTCCATGATTTATTTTACACACTCTCTCTCTCTCTATATATATATACATATATATATATTGAATTTAACACAAATTCTATGATTATAAAATGCCTGCCTGGGGCTTATTTTGTCATTTATTTGTATACTCAATACTGTTATAATTAACGCTTATTTGTTCAATTATTTTCAATTTATATGCTTTTATTTATAATCCATTACTAACTTTTTAAAGGCAGGAGCACTGTAGCCTATGAGGGTTAAACTTTTATCTACTTTATATATTAAGTACCTAAAGATAAATAACCAATTTGCTTCTTTTGTAAATATTTTACTCAATAGATTTCCCTGTACATTATTTTTCATACTACAAAAAGTATTGTTTTTTTTTCTGGAGATTTAAAAGAGAAAATCATGTTTTAAGACCCCCCTCCCCTTGAACACTCTTCTAATACTTTTGGAAATATGTTTATGTATCTATATAAACACATTATATAACTTGAACAAAAGCACATACTGCCATGAATTTTTCCATGTAAATATTATGTAACAAACAGGAACTACATAATTTTCCTGATTAGAAAACAAAATAAATTGAAATTTGAGGTCTTTACCATGTTATTTTCTATAGAGAAACACTGAAAAAGTATGGGCAACACAGGAAAATGAAAGATGGAATGACACTATGCATTTAAAAGGAATTAAAAATAGCATTAACACACAAATTAGCACTAAGCATATAATGGAATAATCTTTTACATAAAACATTAACATACAAATCAGCTGAAAGCATTATATTTAACAGCTTGATAGACATGTTGCCAACTTTGTGGAACAATTGTTAAAAGCATTACATACATTAAAAGTTTATAAAAATATGCTATTTGTTTTTTCATTCTAATACCCATTCTGATATGACTGGATCTACATATAGAATATAGATAAGTCAAGTGGAATCTTATATTTTAGATTTTTTTTATATTCTGGCACATGTTTTGGTTTAATTTATTCACCCAGGTATCAGATTTCATAAGAATCATATACAAGAGTCTGCTATAATTCAAGTGCTAGTAAGAATATTTAAAGTAAGTTTCCACTCTACTTTCTTATACATTTATATTTCATATCCATTTATATCAAAATGAAAAAATGTATCTTTTATAACATTTAATGTGAAATGTGTTATTTAAAATGTAATTTGGTGAAAGCTAATGAACTGATGCATTCTCAACTGATTTCTGTTACTTGATACAATTTTACTTTTACATGCATAATGAATTTAAATTATAAGTTTTCTATGGCAAGTATTATTTTTAGAATCACTGTTTTATATAGGAAATAATATAAACCCTTGAATTTTGAATAATTTGTGTTCTAATCCTGCAAATTAAAAAATCTATATAGTTTGTTTTTTATGTAATATAGGGTTGCACCGAATATTCGGTATACTGCCTATTCGGCAGTCAAACCGAATATTCGGTTCGGCCGAATACTTTAATATTCGGCCGAACCGAATAGTAAGAAAAATTTTAAATATTCGATAATTGGTAAAGCACATTTTTTTATACAATAAATGAAAGTTATAGTATCATAGTGCAAAATTAATTCAAATTGTTACTTACCAATATTATCGTATTTAAAATAATTTTAATGTAAAAGTAAACAATCTAATATTAAATTTTGTTGTTTTTTCAATTTTTAATGTGAAGCAAGTTTTTAATGTGAAGTTTCAGTTTAAATATGAAGCAGTAACCAAAAATAAAACTCTTAATATTACGTGTTCAAAAATATAACGGTTAATTTTTTATAAAATATGCAGCTAAAAAAAAAAATCATTTATCATTTCACCAATATTAATAAAAGGTGAAGGTGATTAATATATAAAAAAAAGCACTTTGATGAATATTCAATTTTGCAGTATTTTAATTTTGATAGAGATAGAGAAGATACTGAGGATGCCATAGGTGTTCTTTTGTATCCATTAAAATGTGTCAAGTAAGATAACCAAAGAATTTCTCTCTGTGTGTGTAGTCAACCCTTCTAATTTCTTTCATGATTTCTGAAGAGAAGATTACTTTGTTGAGTCTTTTGTCACAGGGTGTAACTGTTTTGTTGTGTATCAGTATCTACTCTGTTGTAGTTTGTTGTGACAACAACTTAAAAAAGAATGGCTAGACATTCTGGCAAAGTATCTTTTGCACTTTAAAAAGAAAAATGATTTGACAATGTTTGAATTTGACTGCTCAGTTTAAATTTTGATAAAATTATTTATTAGTTACATTACAGAAGAGACTAAGATAACAAAAATTCACTTGAATAAATTGTAATTCTAATTTGTAATGATATTTTAAGCAACTGGGGTTTGTATTTGTATGTAAGGTAAATGCAAGATTCTCTATAACATAACATGAAGCCACAATTATCACATATCAGAAATTAACTATCAATTATCAATTTATGCAGATAAACATAAAACAAATTAAGTACTATATTATTATTAATTTGCTTTTGAAATGATTTATTTCATTTTTTATTTATTTTAAATTAATAATTATACTTAATGTAAATGCAAATAAATTTAGGATGTTAAATGCAAATGCATTTAAAAAAGGCACAAAATAGAAACATTTTCTATTTTAAATTGGCATAAAATAGAAATATTACCTTTAAAAAAATTTAACCGAATATTCGGTTAGAATTTTAACCGAATATTCAGTATTCGGCAAAAGATGATATTCGGTGCAACCCTAATGTAATATATCATCTTTGTAGGCATAGCTAGGATCTTAGGGAGAAGTGGGGTTAATGGTTGAATGGGGCTTACAGTGCTGGATTGTGTTTTCCAATATGAACCCTATGTGTGTGTGTGTGTGTGGGGGGGGGGGGACGTGACTTGTCTGTCTCTCTGTCTATGCTACTGATCGATACAAATAATTTCATAGTGATATGTGCATTTGTTTTTATAATTATCACATCCACACCTTGCAAAACAATACCTTTAAAAAAAAATGTTTTTATTCATATATAATAGCACAAGAAAATATATAATAGTACAAGAAAGTAAAAATCAATCCCATTGAGTGTGCTGATAAATAGAGTTTCGGTGACATTTGCCAAGATTTCATTTCATAGTATGTATGAATCTCATGTATATTTAACCAGTGCTACTTTGCTCTTAATTTTTTCCCCTATCACTTATTTCGGATATCATTTCATTATTTTATCTTATTTTTTTACATCTTGCTGAGTTTTAGAAACTTATGCAGAAACCGTTATTAGTAGGTAATAGTTTTGTATATTATTTCAATATCACAACTGAGCACTGTATATCTGTAAGTATTGTAATATAAATTAATGAGCTACAAATAAAAATAAAATTATTTTTAATAATATAGAATGTTTTTCTATAACAGCATTTTTCAATAAAAAATATTGTGAATGTATATAAATAGTACACAATTCTTTTTTAAATGATGTATTTTATATTTTGAGCATTTCCATAGCAATCGCTCGACTGCCGCGTTGTGGGTTCGAGTCCCACGTAAGGCATGGATGTTTGTGTTATGGCCATAGTGTGTTCCCCCCCCCCCCCTCTGGTGCACCTGGGGCAACGTCTTAGGATGGCTAAATGGTTCACGTTCTGGCCACTGGCGAATGACGAAAGTCAAGTGCCTGGCCATTAAAAAGAAAAAAAAAATATTTACATTTTAAGGATGTTTTTCAAATAAGTTGCAGCAAGCAAAATATGAAATACATATTCTCAGCTATTTAAAACCATGCCATACATTTTATATAAAGAAAGAATTATTACTTATAGATAGGTAGAATGTTCTGTTTAAAAATATCTAATATTTTTGCTATCTTTGATTATTTTACATAAAAGTTAATCTTATGTAAAAAACAAGAAAACTCATATATGGTAGGCACTATGGTAGGAATAGTACACAATTCTTTTTTAAATGATGTATTTTATATTTTGAGCATTTCCATAGCAATCGCTCGACTGCCGCGTTGTGGGTTCGAGTCCCACGTAAGGCATGGATGTTTGTGTTATGGCCGTAGTGTGTTCCACCCCCCCCCCTCTGGTGCACCTGGGGCAACGTCTTAGGATGGCTAAATGGTTCACGTTCTGGCCGCTGGCGAATGACGAAAGTCAAGTGCCTGGCCATTAAAAAGAAAAAAAAAATATTTACATTTTAAGGATGTTTTTCAAATAAGTTGCAGCAAGCAAAATATGAAATACATATTCTCAGCTATTTAAAACCATGCCATACATTTTATATAAAGAAAGAATTATTACTTATAGATAGGTAGAATGTTCTGTTTAAAAATATCTAATATTTTTGCTATCTTTGATTATTTTACATAAAAGTTAATCTTATGTAAAAAACAAGAAAAACTCATATATGGTAGGCACTATGATTGACCTTTATGCTCTATAGTTAGAAGGCAAAACCAATTCTACACATATATTTGATTGATAAGTGATAATTATATTATAAAATTTTGCTTGGTGCTAATCTATTTGAATACCAACATGAAGTAACGCTAAAGCACTTCAATCAGTTTGAATCAACATATGTTTTAAGAAGTTTGTTTGTAAGTCACCAGTTGGGCAGTTGTGCTTAAGCTGTGAAATTTAACTCATAAATATTTGCACTTGTTTCGAGACCATATTCTTCATTAATATACTGGTTTATAAAGCTATTACTTTTCCAGGATTCATGATATTCAGATCAAAAGCTTGTTTGATGCACTTCATTGCTTGGATTCCAATATTTCCAAATTCTGTCTGCAGATAAGACATTATTCCAATACCGAAATACCATGTTCTCCAGTACAAGTACCATTTAAACTGACAGCCCTCCTAAAAATTATGAATAAAATGTTAAAAAGATATAATGGGTAAATAAACACTTAAAAAATATTAGAAGTAATTGATGATAAAATATTTTATATGTGTATTGCATAAAAAAAAATATCAGAATTTTCAATACTCAAAAACATAGTATGAATAAACACTGTATAGAATGTAGCACTCATTAAATTAAAATGATTATTTGCAATTTTTAAATTTAAGAAACATAACTAGTAAACTATATGCTTAAAAATCTATTACAAATTATTAAGCATACAGTAATAAACTATTTTATAAAAATGATAGAGGTATAAAATGTCATGCTAAATTAAAAGTTATTGGCAAATACGAGGCATGTCCACAAAGTAAGTTTCCTACTCGTCCCACAGCTAGCAAACCTTATATTGCGTGAAGCTACTGCACATACGTGATAGAGCAATGACGTAGCATGGTGCATGCACTAACGGTACTTCCCGCATTCTCACAGTAGCATTGTTGCAGCTGTTGAAGATGGAGGCTCTTATTACAGCTCCCACCAACTGTAAAGTGCGGTCAGTGATAAAGTTTTTGAATGCACAGAGCATAGCGCCGATCGAAATTCATTGTCAGCTGTGCCGGGTCTATGGGCCGAACGTCATGAGCAAGCAGGTGGTGCATCGCTGGTGCAAACAATTTTCAGCAGGTCGAGAAAGTGTGCATGATGAGAAGTGCAGTGGGAGGCCATCTATCATTACAGACGACCTTGTGTGGGAATGCATTATGGAGAATCTTCGCTTTACAATTATGGAACTCAGCAGTCATTTCCCACTCCTTGTTGCACGAAATTGTCACGGAGCACCTACTGTTCAGGAAATTGTGCACCAGGTGGGTGCCAAAGCAACCAACAACAGAACACAAAACAAAGCGCAAGGAGTCAGCATTGATATTTCTGCAGTGGAACTATGATGACAGCAACGAGTTTCTGGACCGGATCATCACAGTTGATGAAACGTGGATTGCACACATTACCCCCAGAAACCAAGCAGCAGTCAATGCATTGGTGTCACAGTGGATCTCCCTTTAGGACGAAATTCAAGCAGACGATGTCGGTGCGAAAAGTAATGTGCAAGGTGTTCTAGGACAGACGGGACATTCTCCACGTCGACTTCCTGACCAGAGGTGAGACAGTGAATACTGAGAGTTACTGCGAAACACTGCAGAAATTGCAACGGGCCATTCAGAACAAATGGGGCAGGATGCTTAGTGCCGGTATTGTTTTCCTGCATGATAACGCTAAGCCGCACACGGCTCGACGGGCAGCAAGTCTCCTGCAGGAGTTCATCTGGGAGGTGTTTAATCATCAACCCTACAGCCCGGACCTCACTCCCAGTTTTCCATCTTTTCCTACACCAAAAAATTCCCGTCTGGTCAGCGTTTTGAGAATAACAGAGAGGCGGAGATGGTTGTCACACAGTTGTTCAAATCCCAGGCGGTAGACTTCTACGACACAGGTATCCAAAAGTTGGTCCCACAGTATGACAAATGTCTTAATTCCGGTGCAGAATATGTTGAAAAATAGCTGAACACTTGCTGTATCTGTTGCAATAAATGTTTCCATGAAATTGTGTTTTGTTTCTGTAAACAGCCCCAGGGAAACTTACTTTGTGGACGACCCTCGTATTTAACCATTATTGAAAATCATACTCCATATACAAAAAATTGGTTTCTATTAGAAATATCTTGAATGAAATTCAAGTATTTCTAATACTGAAAAGTACATTTGTACGCAACATTTTCCTATTTGTTTTTTATTAGAACTGCAAAGGATACCTAAAATTGGTAAAAGATGGCAATTTAAATTATGTAGTTTAGAAATTACTGCTATCACAGCTTTATTTATCTAAATTTTATTTCAGTACAGCAATTAACATTTGTTTTACTATTACAATCTGTGTAAGAGATTTTCTAAAATTGTAAATATCTTGTCTTTTTTTACAAAATTTTTTATATCCATCACTTTTCTCATCTGGTAAGTTTTAACTATTTTCAGGTAGAATGGCTAAAAGACCAATATAAAAATATATACAGAAACATTTAAAATGATTTTAAAAGCAGAAGACAGAAAAAAATGTTTGGTTTGCAGCAGAATGTTTTATTAAAATTTAAAATGTTATAAAGCAAAATAAAAGTAACTTGTTTTGTCAATGTTTTAAAAATGTTTTAGTTGTCCAGAAAGACAAGTGTGGTCATTTAATAAGGAAAGAAATAATATAAAGTTTATGGGATTTGAAATGCATGCCATCGTTAAAAGGAAGGGGGTACACTTAATGAAAGAGATCATTAAAAGGGATTTAACTGTACTACAAATTACTTTATTAACATTCTACAGTATTTTTATGAAGCTAATACAAGCAGGATAAACAAAGTCGTAAGTAATGCATAAAGTGACTGAGTGTATAATGAATTCACATTTGAATTTAAGTAAAAGCTGCACAAGTTCAAAGTAGAAGTTGCTCATTCCTGGCTAAATTTGGATTTCTTTTTTATTTTGTCATTCAACAGTCTTTGCTGCTAAAATTAATAATAACTACAATAATTTTGCAATGTTTTATACCAAATTTGGAACAGATTTGATATAAAGAATTTGGCTAAATCCACCATTTTTTTTTTGTCGCCAAGAATGGCGCCAAAGCGTACGGTGTTTGGAAAGTCCTAAACGACGCCATCTTGAACATTGCGTGTAAGAAATATAAACATATATAATTAAAAATGCATAAAAATGCTGATTTAACAATACTTAGAAAAAATACGAAATTTTATAAAAACGTTTGTACTGCGGCAGCAAAGACATCTATCAAAAAGATGCCACACGAGCCAAATCCGAATTATAAGAACAGAGGAGGAGCTAGCTTTTGCTCAGTGATTATAATGTCGGTCTACGAAGCATCAGGTCCCTGGTTCGGGACCACGGCGACGCTCAATCCGGGACCACGGCGACGCTCAATCGCCACAGTACTTTAACAAAACATATATAATTAAAAATGCATAAAAATGCCAATCACGAATTTTATAAAAACCTTTGTACTTTAACAAAATTTAAGAAAAAACGATACTTAGAAAAAAGTTTGTACTTTAACTAAAGTAAGGAAAATCGATACTTAGAAAAGTTTGTACTTTAAAGAAATTTAAAAAAAACGATTAGAAAAAAGTTTGTACTTTAACTAAATTTAAGAAAAAACGATATTTAGAAAAAAGTTTGTACTGTAACTAAATTTAAGAAAACACAATACTTAGAAAAAAGTTTGTACTTTAAAGAAATTTAAAAACAATACTTAAACACGTGTAAATATCCGAATTGCACAAATAATTGTTTCTACATTGCGGTCATCAAAGAACTCTCATTATTTCTATGTAAATTTTCTGCTTCTACATTATTTTATCTATTAACATGTGCTATCTTTAATTCATGCATGATATTCACGTTTTTAACGCACGCACACCTTTTTACACACACAGCAACAACAAAACAAAAATAAAATGGCCGCAGCTGACGATATCAGAAAGCTAAAAGGGGTTGCCAGAAAAAGACATTTCGTGCCAAATGCAATTTATTTTCACGCCACATTTGGTGACTCATCGTTCACGAAACAAGATGAGAAAACCAAATTCTTTATATCAAAGCTGTACCCCAAATTTTAAAAATTAGATAATATTTAAATAAAATTACTCAAACTGCTACAAAAATTACAATAAAGCAAAAACTGTAATAATATTAAAAATGCAGAATATAACTAATTTGAATTATTGTATCATCCTGTGGTTTAAACTGATTAATAAAATTAATTAGTTACATATTGTATTTTTAATAAAGTTTTACTTTACATTAGATAGCGTATTGGTAACGTACATATACTTTGGAATATCAGACAATACTGTTTGTCAATATTTGGTTTACTGATATACTCACATCTTGATTATAGGGGAGAGTGGTGTACCTTGGGCACAGCCCACTTTGGGTCACCTTAAATTTTAAAATCAGTTTTGAAATTAAAATCTTGTTATTTTATGTATCACTAGATAGCCCTTTAGTACATTTGATACTGTGTTTTGAAAGCTCTCCTGTAAATAGATGATAATGTATTAAACTTTTTTAGTTTTCATAACAGCTAAAAAACATGTAAATAAATTTTGTAGACAGTAACAGAATTTAATTTATTTAAATACAACTACATATCAAAGAAATAGGCATGCTTACTGTGAAATTAGATGTAAAATGTTCATTGTAGAATTATGCCTAAAAGCATAAGGTCCTTCGGGAAGCGTTTGGTCAGTTGGGGTACTTTGAGACACCTGATGAAACTGTTTTTCGCAGTGACTACTGTATGTAAAGCTTTTAATTTGAAGTAGTCTTTAGATTGAAGTCTTTATTACTCAAGAAGTTTAAATTTTTGATCTACTAACATGCTAGATTTTTTCTAGATTTTGATGGAAAGTTCTTTTTAATTTTATTCAAGCTTTTGGGGCCCTGGCACGGTAAATGCCCCGTATGCCCATGCCATAATATGGACATGCAAATCTCTAGTACTTTAAAATATTGAGCTCGACATTAAAGATGTATGAAAGAATAGTCTGTCCTGCATTTGATTTCATTTCGCTTTTGAAAATATTCAGAAATGAGAAATGAAGAATACATTCGTGATGCATTTAGACGATCTTGTGTCTTTCAAGAGCCGTATTTCAAAAACAGTGCAAAGTAGCTGACAATGGAGATCAAGCGAGAACAAAGAATTACATGAAAATTATTTGAGGCCTTTATTTTCCTTCGGAGTTCTTTGACTGATATATCGAGATAGCGTTTGGGAAAATCTTCATGCCAGATTATGTTCTGGATTAGAAATGATATTAAAATGAAAAAATATATACTTATTTTCTTATATTACAGTTTAGAGAATGTATATTTTCAGTTTTCCCAAACATGGGGGCTTTTAAACGTCCTCGAAACAATTCTAGTCACCTTACTGACATACGGCTGATTTTTATAAGGATGTGATGAAAGTTATAAGACATATAGTTGTCGGGCAATATAAACTACATCTTAATTGTAATGTTCTGTTTGTTTGTAAGAATCAATAATAAAGCCAGGGCCATAGCCAGGCAGGGGCCAGATTCTTTAGAAGTCCCTCACCCCCTTGGTGGGACTAAGCCCCACCAAGGGGGTGAGGGACTTCTAAGGAATCGCACACAGAAACAAATATTTAGCACACAAAAATAGGGGTACTGCATCAGACAAAATCCTGACATATGTTGAACAGCATGTGGAAAATTACTTTTCAATATACAGGGTGTCCAGTGCTATAGGTGCCCAATGGCTATTTCCTTAATCGTTAGTCACAGAGATACACTTCCAATTGCAAAAATGTTTTAAATTTTAAAATCTATTATGTTAGAAAAAGTTTAAATTAATAAATGCATTTCTGAAAGAAATACGAAATATAAATTTTAATACAGTTTCCTGATCTTACCAATTATATTTAGGAAACATACAATCTAATGTAAATATGTATGAATGTAACAATGAATGTAAACATCCTCATACAATTGTATGCAAAATAAAAAAAATCATCCTTTTACGACCAAAATTGACCGACTTATAGCCGTTTAAAGTTGGAGCACTTTTTGTGCTGAGAAATGGTCAATATGGTCCCTGATTAGTTGATTGCCTGAAACGGGACATTTTTATGCGTGGAAAAGCGACTTAAGTCATAAAGTTTAATGCTTCATAACTCAGTGAATTTTGGTCGTAAAAGGAAGATTTTTTTTTTTATTTTGCATGAAATTATATGAGGATGATTTTCCTAAATATAATTGGTATGACCGGGCGACTGTATAAAAATTTATATTTCGTATTTCTTTCAGAAATGTATTTATTGATTTAAACCGTTTCTAAGATAATAGATTTTAAAATTTAAAACATTTTTGCAATTGAAAGTGTATCTCTGTGACTAACGGTTGAGGAAATAGCCACTGGGCACCGATAGCACTGGACATCCTGTATATATTATATATACATTGAAAAGTGATTTTCCACATGCTGTTCAACTTATGCCAGGATTTTATACATAAATTAAATCCTCTTTCCAATCCAAATAATCATGCATTAAAAGTCAATATCAAGGCATAAGCTGCTCAGCACCTAAAAATAGTACTTAATTTAGCATAAAGTAAAAATATGCAAAAGATGAAATCTTGGCATAAGTTGAACAGATTGTAAAAAAATGAAGCTACATGTTTTGAAAACAATAATCTGAAAAGAAATAGAAGTATACCAGGGAAACTGAAGGCAGCCAAATGATACTATGGTCCTTTCTACTTATCGCTAATTTGGCGAGTACATGATGATGGAGAAACAAGTAGAGTACTCTTCAAAACACGAGCCAAGTAATTTATTTGAAAAAAATATTGATTTTAAAATATACCGCAACGAATCAATTTCACACTGTGAGTCTGCGACTGATGAAATTGAGTAAAATTTACATACAACATAACTTTTACAGACCATGTTATAAATATTAAACCCATTAGAGACTTATAAAAGCATAGTGACACCACATAAGGTCAAAAAGTCAGTTTGAGAATCTGATCAATAAAACAAAAATACCAATTATAGTGATGGGATACAACGAAGTGGTTAGGCTACCTGCAAGTACGGTTGCGGAAACGATGTAATTTGGCTGCCGTCAAGTGTGGACACTCATTGAACTGCCTGCCAGGGGGCTAGCATCAAATTAACTGGATGGTTATTGTCTTACGGTGGAAGGTAGCAAGTTATATTTAGTTTACTAACATTAGACGATAATGTTATTTAAATTGTAATTCTTCAAATATATTTAAAAATAAATTACCGATAAAAGAGTCGAATTTTACGGTTTCTAGCTCCTACAAATGTAAATATAGCATTAAAATAGAGCTTGAAGAATGGAGCAATTCTTTTTTTCGACTTCTATTTTTCCGAAAATAAAATATAATAATCTTTCCAAACTTTTTAAGGAACTTGACAAGAAGTATTTGATCATAACATTTTCTAATTAATAGACCCGAGCTGGAATAAAAAAAAAATACCAATTATAGTGATGTGATATAGCGAAGTGGTTAGGCTACCTGTAAGTGCGGTTGCGGAAATAATCTAATTTGGCTGCCGCCAATTGTGGACGCACATTAAGCTGTCTGCCAGTGGGCTACTGTCAAATTAACTGGATGGTTCTTGTCTTACGGTGGAAGGTAGCAAATTATATTTAGTTTACTAACGTTAGACGACAATGTTATTTACATTGTAATTCTTCAAATATATTTAAAAATAAATTACCGATAAAAGAGTCAAATTTTACGATTTCTAGCTCCTACAAATGTACATATAGCATTAAAATAGAGCAATTCCTTTTTTCTGCTTCTGTTTTTCTGAAAATAAAATATAATAATCTTTCCAAACTTTTTAAGGAACTTGACAAGAAGTATTTAATCATAAAATTTTCTAATAGACCCAAGCTGGAGCTCCCCCCCTCCCCGGTATGCTATGCTGGGGAACCCGGCCCGGACAGGAAAAATTAGGTACAAAAATAAGGGGACGGGGACCCGGAGAGACCCCTTCCTTTCCACAGGCCTGCATGTGTGTGCTTTATTTTGAAGAAAAAGAATAAGAGAAAGGTGCAAATGACATTTTACTCCTCAGAAAAACGCTGGTAAAGTTGTGAAGGAAAAATATAAAATATTTACGCAAGTACTTCTAGTGAAGGAATATGATTTAATAAAACTAAATTTATGCTTAACTTATCTTTCAGCAAATTGTCTCTTGCATTTCATAATAGTCAACCATTCAATTACAAGCAGCTATTTTTTTTTAATAATTTTTAATATTATATATAATCACCGTTCTTCCGAGGCCATTTTACTTTACCGCCCGGTAACCAAACAGCATGCCAACAAAAAAAGAGTTGGAAAAGAAAAAAGTTACGCTGAATGCCGACTCGGCTTGGGCTATGTAACAAAACATCATGAAAAACCGGTATGAAGTCGACATTGCCATAACGATTTCGTAATGTTCAAGTCGGCGATATATCACAATTTCCCGATGTTCATAGCCAGCCCTAAGTGCCGATCTTGGGAGCGATGATTTCAGTTTTAGGATTTTCTTAGCGCATGCGTGATTTCCCAGTGTCATCATCGGCAGTACATCGTGATTGTTAGACATCGATACATCGCTAGCACCGATCTCGAGACCAATAATTCCGGTTTGGGGATTTTCTTAGCGCATGTGCAATTTCCCGGTGAAAACACTACCACCATCGATTATAACGATTCTGCACGATTTTTCATCGCACACATGCACAAATTTCCGGTGTTGTCACTACTACTATATCTTGATTTCCCGGTACTGATTTCCACAGCACTGACTTTGTTTTTCGATGCCGTGGCACCAAAGAATCTTATACTAATTAATAATCATTAAATATTTTCAGATAGCTTTTTGATTTTCTCGGGATACGGATAATACATATAATCTGTAGATTATCTCTTCTTGAAATTTTGTAATTAACGAAGTGCGAATCATCACCCAATTTTTATCGCATTCACTATGTTTTAATGTAAAAATAACTTAATGTTCTATTTTCGCAATTTATTCTAAAATCGGCAAAAACTGCAACAATCAAGTTCGTCTTGATCACCCAAGAAACTTTCTTTAGCGACTTTCAACTTTAAAAGTCTGTATTCCAAGCTCTTCCATGTTTTACTTTTATTTTGATTGCGATAGGATGTAAATTATTGACCAGAATGTTTTCAATAGATGAGGCAAGAAGATTACTCTTCCGCACGGTAATGGTATTAGTTAACTTTAATGGTTGTTTATAGGAAAAGGATTGAGGGGTTGGGGCAGGGAATGGGTCATAGTTTATGAATGCGTAGATGAGCGGGTGTGGCAGGGAATGGGACATAGTTTATGAATGCGTAGAGGAACGGAAAACCTAAGATTTGGTGGGCTTCCCGGGAAATAACTTGTCATATCTAGATTTTTTTTCCGGTAAGGTAAGCTTTATATTGATTTTTTTTCAGTAAGTTTATATTGATTTTTTAGTTTAATAATAAGGTTTTTTTTATTTCAGTTTCTATTTCTCTTTTGTTTGGTTAAGACACAAGAGTTCTTACGGCCCTTAAAAATATTCGGAACATATTTATATAAAATCTGCAAATTTACGGGAACTGCCATATTTACCCCATTACCAAATACGGAGGTTACCTCATAAATTCATATATTATTGGATTTCAAATGGTCAAATTTCGCAATTCTGTTCCGTGCATTACCGAGAGTCTAAAAGTATTAGTTTGCATCTATTTTCATCTTTTAACTGTCCCATATCAGAGCAATATATCTTTATTATTGTTACAGTGCGACTAAAAAGCAAATATTTTACTAAACCAAATTATTTCTCGCATAAATTGTACATTTGTGCAATTCAGTTTTTTATTCACCTGCTTCGTCGCGCCGTTCAGTTTTTAGTTATGTACATTGTTCACGTGATTAACATCACGATATATCACAATGTTGAAATTGCCACATCGCCCAAGCCTAATGGCAACTATGATCAAAATTCGGCAAAAAAAAATTACGAGGAAATTTGCTGAAAATCTTCAAATAAAACCTTAGAAAGAAACGTGGGAAGATTGTGTAGAATGTGCGGTGGGGTAATCGGGACCTCATCTGAGCCAGACAAATACTGTCGCCACCTGCGACCCCCCTCCCACCCACTCCCAAGCGACACCCTCCATCCAACAACACTGAGCTGAAAGCAAACATCTATAAGAAATATTTACAAATTATACTAAGACACCTTGATGGAAGATTTCCGGATATGCCTATCATGACTGCATTTCAGACAGTATTTAATCCTTCTTGCAATGTTCTTTTTGAACACTATTCAAAGTTTAGAAATCTCTCTTTAATAAACCATGATGCAACTGTCTCAGAGTGGCAAATATTTTCCCCAAATTTTGAATCATCCGAAATACAAAAATATGACAAACAGACAATGTTTGCTTAATGTGCTCCAATGATCTGCGAGATACATTCCCCAATTTAGTGAAACTTTGCACAAGTGGACTTATACTGCCTGTTTCAACTGCAGTGTGCGAAAGAGGATTTTCGGCTTTAAAGCACATCAAAACAACCCTGCGAAATAGACTTCAAGAGCAACCTCTGAACAATCTTTTGCTTATTTCAATTGAGGGGCCAGATTTGCAACACTTTGACTTTGACAGAGCATCTGATAACTAAGGCAGTAAAAAAATAAAGACGTCTTCAAATTTAAAGAATATCATTAATTTAAGAATTATAGTTATTTAATATATTTGTGTAAACTACAATTTTTATTACCTTGTAGTTATATTGCGAATAATTGGTCGCCCGCTCAAGCAGGTTGAATTGTAAGTACAGGAAAGCAAAAGTATATATACTGTATATATATAATATGTATAATGTATAAATATATACTGTGTAGTCATGAATAAAATTTATTTTATCTTTATTATGATTATTTTGGATAGCCTAATTTTACCCATCTGGCAGCCACACGCGACCACCCAGCATCAAAAATTTTCTGGGGAGAACACTGTATAATAATAGATTTAATTATAAACAGGTTTTTCATTTTTTTAATTATTTAATAATGCATATAATAAACTGAGTAAATTATTTTTTCTTTTTGCTATTAATTTTTTTTTTTTTATAAGTGGCAAAAAGGTTTCCCATCTGTAAGTATTTAAAACGAATTCTAATATAATATTTAATAATATATTTTTCAAAAGCATTTTTAAATTTGTTCTTATAATTTAATAATTTACTCTTATTTATTATATTTAATAATTTAAGAATTTTAAATTATTTTTTCCTGCTATTCCTTTTGTGTAGTGTTTTAAATTTATCATTAAAAAAAATCCTGTTATAGATAAAACATAATTATTTTATAACTTTTCTTTATCAAGAAAGAAAATATTTAAAAATAAACTACTTTAAAAAATTAAAAATATACTATTTTTAGATCTCACCAATGCATATATAACATTAAAATAGATCTTGAAAAATGGAATTTTTTCCTCCTATATACATATAGGAGGAGGGAATTGGGGGCTTTGATTTCATTGAAATTATTTTCATTATTACATGTCAGCTGGAATAATAGTATATATTCTTATATTACAGCTACAGTCAAACATATATTACACAACATAGCTATAAAAAAGGGTTTTAATTTAAAAATATATAAAAATTTCTTATACTTGTATATTGCAGTCAGCATAATATCAACCTAAATGGAATATAACACTACTTTCCACCGGAAGACAACCGTCCGACTAATTTGATGGAAGCCCACTTGCAGGTTTCTTACTACAACTCTATTAACGACCGCACATGTAGGCAGCCTAACCATAGCCATAATACAACATAACAGCAGTAACAATATTAATTATTATTACCATTATTATCATCTATAAATCCTTGCGTACTATGGTACGATTGGTGCGGGGATTTGAAATGCAAGATGCATTTTCACATGAACTGTTTTCAGGACAAGTTTTCTTCAATTCTAAATATCTCTTTAAACAGCATTGAATAAGATAGTTTAATTATGATCAGTACAGCTTCGATATAAGGAATTTGGATTTGACAATATTTTTGGAGCGTTGAATTGCTAAATGTGATTTCTGATAATGCTTTCTAGCGTTTATTCTCGGTTGTGTTATGAATAGCTTGGATTAATTTGTACTTTTTCTTGTATTGATCGGGGATGATAAAGTCCGATATGGTGTGTACTAAATCGAAAGATTGATTGGGAAAACCGTAAGCTATGTGAAAAACTTTAGAATGGAAATTTCTATTTTTTAACAGTGCCGACATCTGCTTTTTCTCATTTTTGTATATTTGCTATTTATACATTTTATACTTATTTATTGATTTTTGACTTTAGCTTATATATTTTTAAAATTCATTAAAGTACAATTTTTTTTCTATGTATTGACTTTTTGAAACTTTGTTAAAGTACAATCATTTTTCTAAGTATCATTTTTTTTAAATTTCCATATTGTACAATCTTTTCTCCAAGTATCGTTTTTTGAAATTCTGTTCAAGTACAATATTTTAAGTATCATTTTTTAAAATTTTGTTTAAAGTACAATGTTTTTTCTGAGTATCATTTTTTTAAAATTTTGTTAAGTATAATCTTTTTTCCAAGTATCATTTTTTTTTGCTACTTATACATTATTTTATACTTATTTATATTTACGTTTTTATACATTTTGATTTTTAATTATATGTTTTTATATTTATTATGCACAAATCCTAACATGGCATTCGTTAGGTCTTTTCAAACGCCATCTTTCTTGGTGCCAAAAAAATAGCGGTTTGCACAAAGATTCTTCATATCAAAGCTGTTCCACTTTTAAATAATTCAGTGTTTACAATGGTTAGATTCTAAAATATAAACATTTATGAAAAAATTGTCACATATCCAATTTTTTTAAACAATATTCTTGTAAATTCATGCAATAAAGTTAAAAAAAAAATTGAAATGAAATTAGATTACATTTAAAAATTTACTCACAATGAATATGCTTAAAGGAGAATACAGGCGACCGACTTTTGCACAATTTTAAAAATTCAATTTTTTAAAGCTTTTTGCCGATAACGCAAAAATCGTTAGCTTCCATGCAGTCACTCCCATGGAGTGCGGTAGCTCGTACTCACTCACACATTACCACCTAGAGTATCGGACTTTTCGGAATCGTTGGGACAGTATTAGGGTTCCGAGCAGCGGTGGTGGGGGGCTAAATGTCTACAATGTATTAAACAGGTTTAGTCTTGCATTAGCAGTGATAGATACTTTTAAATGATATTATACGAGGACAATAATGAATCAGGTCATCAAGGCAACTAACAGGGAAGGTGGGCCTACATTAAGAGATTTTTGGAAGAACTATATTATATATACGGAATGCAATAAACAATTTTGGAGACTTGTGGGCTGAAATAAAAGAGTCAACAATAAAAAATTCCTGAAAATAATTATGCCCACAAATGATGAGTGATTTTATAAATTCTGAAGAAACTGCGGAAACTATCACAGATGAAATAGTTAGCTTAATGAATGAACTAAACTTGGAAGTCAACAACGAAGATGTTAATGAGTTGATTGAATCTCACTCAGTACTTCTGTCAAATGAATACATAACTGAGCAACACGAGTTAAATGAAATTCACAATGAAAGGGAGGAAGAAAAAACTCATAAAATCGTCAAGACTTTGACAATCAAAAATATGAATGCATCTTGACAAATTCTTCATGAATCTTGACAAATTTTTGACTATCATGGAAGAATGAGATTCCAATAGAGAACATATATATCAAGTACGTAGGGTAATTGAGAAAGACAGAGCATGTTATAGAACTCTTTATCAAGAAAAGAAAAAAAAAGGGTGGTATTCAACTAACTCTTGACAAGTTTATAAAGAAAACACTTGAAAGAGCTTCAACACGTGTCGTTAATTTAGTTATGTATATTGATAAATAAATACTATTATTATTGTTAAATAAATGTTTTAAAATACAACTTTTGATGGGGTTTTTTTACATCCCTCTACTTTCGAACATACAACATTCGCACACATTTTCAGGAATCAATTATGTGCAAAAGTCGAGGGCCACCTGTAAATGAACTCCTGAAGAGTTATAGCTTATTTACAATTTGAATAGATTCACTTCTCATAAGCTTAACTACAACAGTTAGTAGTAAAATAAAGAGATCTGGAGGTTGGCTGTCTAGATCTAGATACCTCGTATATTTTGATACATCATAATTTGTCAATTCCAAACATAAAAAAATACAGGCAAAAACAGCATTTATTTTTTATATCACCAAAATAAAATATAATATACAAAAACTTTTATTTCTTTTTCTTTCTACGCTCCATATCAGTAAGACCAGCAAATTGAAAACTTTTTAGAGGATCCTTTTGTTTTTGTTTAAATTTTCTACTAGCTTTACCTTCTGTTTTAGCATTCATTTTTTGATGTGGTCGTATTTTCTTGTGATTTGGTTTACTAATTAAGTTTTTTAAAGTTGGAGGTACAATATAATCTGGTATGTTTTTAAGATGAGAATCAAGTTTAACAGTATGAAGAGTCTTATCATGTCTTAACACTTGTAAATCTCTTGGATTATCTTCGAAATATGGCTTAAGATTTCGAGAATTTAATAGTTCAGATTTTATTTCTTTTAATCTAGCCTCTCGAACAGCAATTTTTGTTACAGCCCGAAAGGCATCACGAGCACGATATTTAAAACCTTCTAATTCTTCCATTTTGAAGAGATACGGTTTGAAATGCGATTTAGCCTTCCCAGATTCATCTTGAAAATATTCTTCTACATTTTTTAGAAGGAGTAACTCTTTTGAATTTACAAATGATAATGCTGCTCCATCTGCATTTCCTCTTGCTGTACGTCCAACCCTATGCACATATGCATCAGCAGTATCAGGAAAATCAAAATTTATAACATTTGATACAAATTGAAAATCAATGCCTCGCGAGACTCCATACTCTTTATCATGTTTAGCTTTTTTACGATTAGATGCACCCGGCTGTTCAGCAGCTTTCTCATCAGCCGCTATTAAAATATCATATACATCGATGTTAAACTGGCTCACAGCATGAACTCGACATACAGCTGGTAATTCCGAATTCATAATAACACTTTTAATTCCAAACTGTTCTAAATATAGTTTTAATTGATAACATCTATCTGTGGATTTAACAAAAATTATTGATTTTCCTTGGATAAGATGTAGTTTGAATAGAGCATAAATTAAAACAAACTTATCTTCTTCTTCACATTTAATATGATATTGAGCGAGTCTATCACTTTCCGGTAGTTCTGGTTCTTCTAACTTGAGAATAGCAGGATTATGTAAAACAAGATCTTTTATAGCTTTGACATCCTGTGACAATGTAGCAGACATCAGAAAGGCTTGATATATAGGAGGCAAGTAGCTCAAAATACCCGACATATCTTTTTTACATCCATACGAGAACAATAAATCTGCTTCGTCAACTACTAATGTTCGCAAAGAATTAGTTACATGCAAATTATTTTCTTGCAAGTGGCCGAGAACTCTCATAGGAGTTCCAATTACTATGTCAGGTTTTTCTAACAGTAAGGGTTTCTGGGCAGAAAAATCGACTTGAGATGATATGTCCAAACACGAAACATCGCGTGAACAATACTTGCTTAATTCACAAACATTTTTATGTATTTGTTTACATAATTCTTTACTTGGCGCTAAAATGATAACTGTTACCTCTTTGAGCGATGATTTTCTTCTTAATATTTGGTTTAGAATTGGGATGACGAAAGCAGCAGTTTTCCCGGAGCCAGTTCTTGCGCGAGCAAGAATAACTTTACCTTCTAAAGCTAAAGGTATAGCTTTTTCTTGTATCAGGGTTGGTTCTCTCCATTGTAGATCTGATATGGCTTCTAAAATTCTTGCATCTAAGCCCATATTCTGAAAATAAACTGTTGAAGTAGAATTTTCCACATGTTCCTCCATCTTAGCCACAGACTAATATAGTATTCTGTGATCTTAGCATGCATGAAAACACGAGGGCTTATTCACTGCAATGCACACCCGTCACCTTCGAGTCGAGATCTAAAGAGGCCTCCCAACTCCCTCGTGACGTCACGGAAAAGGGTGCTAGAAAATTGTGCACTCTAATGTAAAGCTTATGGAGATATATGGAGTTCTTGTGAAAAGACGTTATTTTTAAATCATTTTACACCCATAACAGGTATGTAAACTTTTCTATATGTATATTAATGTTTCTGGCAGTCGCCGCCAGTAAAAGAAATTATTTTTTTTGATAATTTTTGTAATAAATAATGCATTTTCCGTGCATCGTCTGTTAAGCCTTAACGTCAATGCTTAACGTCAGTACGTAAAGAGATGTAGTGTATTTTGCAATTTGTCGTTTATTATATATTTGCATTTTATAACTTTTTAAAGGTTTATATGTCTTTCTATGCATACGTTATTGGTTTACGTAATTTCTATCAGTAAACCGTATATTTTTGTATCGGTTTTAACTTTATGTTTATAGCACGTTAACATCGAATTCCTACATCAAAATATTGTTTGTTTAAATTATTTACCTTCAATTTTATTTATGCCGAGCTTCCGTGTATTTATTTATCAGAGGTTTTGCCGGATCACAGACATTTTTTTTGTTTTTTCCGTTTGAATGAGATTTTAGAAGTTTGTGACAGCCAATGTGAATTTGGAGTGTATTATGTCTTTTTGTTTGCCATGGTACTTAACACTAATAGCGGTAGTCACATATATTTAAGCTAAATCCTAGTGATCTAACTCTATTGTTTAGCGTATATTAGAAACCTGAACATAGTAGTTGGATTTCTTGGTGGGCTTTTTGATGACTAAAGATCATGCTCTGAAATTGTGTATTCAAATATAAAGCTTTTTCAGCAATATAGTATACTATTGTATTGTTCATAGTAGATTTGTATACCTTTTTATGAGTATCTTAAAGTATCATGCAGTCTGTGTTCATGAATTTTTTGTTAATATTTTACTGGTTTTCTTGTATCACGCATTAAACTTTTAAATGTGCTATTCCATCGAAAACTCAAATTTAAAACATTCGACCCCCATTACAGAACTATCCCTATATATAATACTATGTATGCAGGGAACATAATCATGACATCTGTTCTAAACAGGATATTAAGATAAGGTTATCCAACCATTAGAAATAATTTCACTGCTGCTGACAAAGTTTTTAGCACCCTTTGTAGCAAATGTGCAAGCACTCTACTACTCCCTATTTTACAAGTTATTGCTTTTTATTCATAAACTTTATGCAGTCCTTGTCCCCAAACCTTTTGGGTATTTTCCCCTGCTCAGTTGATAGCCCTGAATACTTGATCGGTATTTATTATGTATTTCTAATTTTAATATGTATAGCACGATAAGAAATTTCAGCTTCGAGTTCACTCACCAAAAAATTTTCACTTGCCAATACAGTGTACATTGCATAAAGCATTAATTTCTTATTGTAAAAAAATAATTTCATTTAAATTTATCTGCAATTCAATAGCATAGCATGAGATTTTTGACTAGGGAGGCTGCGCAACCGATAAAAGATTTAGAATTACAAGCGAAATTTATAAACTGTTGTTATTATATTGAAACTGTTGCTAAATTATCATGCATATGCTAAATAGAGAAATAAATTTTTCTTTAATCTTATGTATGACATTTTATGTAAGTATTTTGTATGATTTACTCAATTAGGATCTGCATATGTATATGTTATATATGTAATATTTTTTACTTTGAATCTAAGATATTGTCTAATATTCAATGCAAAAATACAAACCAAATATCACAGTAAGTCATCACTAAAGATGTGCTTGATACATTTATTTTAATTCGATCCTGCCTTATTTAAGTATAAAGCTTTTGTAACCTTTTGCAGTATTTTTGTCTCAATTGGCATCATTTAAAGCGATATCAAGAAAACAATCATTTCTGAAAGTGTTGCAATATGCTACAGTGTTGTGTTTATATTTGTATCACTTTTACAAAAGTCACATGATACTTTTTATTTTTATAAAAGTCATATGATTATCAATCAAAATGAAGAACTTTCATTTTGATATTTAGAGTTTAGAAAACATGCATAAATTATTTAAACTGTAGCTCATAATTTGAGTAACACAAAAATTTCTTATATGCCCAAATATAAATATAACATACATTCATTGCAATAACACAGATAGATACCATATACACATGCAAAACAGTCGTAGCACTGAAAATGATGAAGTTTGATCAAAATATCCACATGTAAATACAATCAAAATTTTGTTTTGATTTATGGCTTATTACAATACTTTTAATATATGTGTACTATGTCTTATAGGGAATGTAAAAATGATCTTTAATCTTAAGTAATTATATTTTATGAAAGTATTGTGTATGCTTTACTCTATATAGCTGCATACCTATATATTATATCTAAAATCTTTTTTACTGTGAATCCAAGATCTTGTTGAAGACTCTATGTAAAACTACAAACCAAATATCACATGCTAGGTCAATGACTATAGATGTGCTTGATACTTTTTTTAAATTCAACATGACTTGTTTATAAAGTTTTTGTAATTTTTTGCAGCACTTTGTCACTAACTGCCATCATTTATCTAGATTTCAGAAAAATTAACCATTTCTGAAAGATCGCCATATGCAAAATATAACATTTATATTATTTTTTAAAATAATTGTGGGTGAACGAAGCATTGTACAAATTTCAATACATCAGTTCATTGCCAAATCAATACTATTGATGCATCAATATAAAGATAAAATATGTTGAAAGTGTTGAAGCACTGTGCATTGATCGCTATAGAAAAATAAAATTGATCTCTCATAATGGTGGTGGTCTTTGATGTTTGACAATTTTAAAAGTGTGTTTACTTTTTAAATGCAAATAGGTTTCTTTACTTTTCTACTTACTATATTTAACTATATACTATATTTATACTACTTTACTATATTTAATGAAAAATTAAGTTATATTGACAATGATTTGCTCAGGAAACAAGGAAATTTCAAAATAAAATATGAATAATTATGCTTTATAGAAAGGTAAGAGAAAATTTTATTACTGTGTAAATAACTGTGTATAGGAGGAAAGCTCAATAAAGACTTAAATTCACTTCTTTTCTGAGAATTTGGTTGTATTTAAATTGTAAATAGTAACATTACTGTAAGATATGGCTTCTTATTTTCTTAGTTCACACTTTCATAGTTTTGAACATCAAATTTAAGCATGATTTTGAGGTATGATTATTTCAAATATTCAAACAATAAATGGTGAAGGCATTTTTTTTTTATATAAACAGAATAAATATTAAATTTCTTCCTTCAAAATTTGTCACTTCCCGCTATAATTATATTTTTGTTGCCCTTTGGCTATCGATTTTATGCATGTAAATATGTTTATTTTATGCATGGTAAATAAAACAATTTGAATTATTCTATGATTTTTTTTTCAATATTTATACATAAGCTTTAGTACAAATTTAAATGCTATGAACAAATGTTTATTTTTTATGGTGAATAAGTTTTCGACCACATAGTCTTGCAAAGCAGGATTTTCTATGGTGACCAATATTAAAACAGTGAAATGTGGCAGCGTTCACGTTTAGTTCACAAAGGTGACGGTTCATGTGGGTGTGATGCGAAAGGGGTAGAGCTGCGTGCATCAGTAGTTTTGCTTTCGAGAAACGTTTGCAGTAAGCGGTTCCAGAGGTGAGTCCCTTGGTTGCGTTGGTTGGATGGTGGAGAGTGTTTCATATCGAGAAATCCCCCATGGATCTTTGCTGGTCCACGGGCCCTGTGCACCAGGTGCACGTTATGGCCCGCTCTCCATCATCTGGCTTTGCGAATGACTCCGGCGGTTACACTTGGCACGTTAGAAAAGTGTGGGGGAGACGGAGCCTGGCGGGGGCTCCGATCGATCTGGAAGTAAACCGTGGTTCTTTATTAGTGGTTACAAGCATGGAGAATTCGAGAATGCTTTTGGCCTCGGATTCTTCATGCTTTTCAAGTGAAAATTCTAATGCTTCCTTGCCTTCCAAGGCAGGAGATCATAATTGGGCGGATAGAGTAGATGCCTCTAGCGTTTCCGTATCCTTGGGACATAAAACTAATGATAGGATTATGAATGTAAATACAGATACTTTACAAAGAATTAATGAACTGGATAATCATAAAACGACTACAACTGAAGCAAAGTTTTTCATTATGAAAAGAATAGACGGATCATTTAATAACGTTTCATCCTTTTTGATTCAAAAAGGAATACTCGGTACTGTTGGGGAAGTCGAAACAATAAAAAAGCTCAGATCTGGTGACTTGTTAGTTAAAGTTTTCTCTACCGCTCAAGCTAAAAATATACTTTTAATGAAAATCCTCGCAAATATTCCTGTGTCCGTGACTGCTCATAGTACATTGAACTTCTCTTGTGGGGTTATATCCGAACCAGACCTTATATATGTACCTGAAACTGAAATCCTTGACAATCTTAAAGACCAAAAAGTTAGCTCTGTGCGACGAATCACTGTTAGACGAGATGGAACAATGTTTCCAACAAAACATATTATACTGACTTTTGACACTCCAGTTTTACCTAAACATTTAAAAGTAGCTTACCTCAGATGCCAAGTACGCCCATATGTGCCAAACCCATTAAGATGCTTCAACTGTCAGAGATTTGGACATCCAAAAACTTCCTGTCGTGCTCCTAAAGTGGTGTGTGCACGCTGTGTGGAACACGGACATGACAGTGACATCTACTCCAAAATGTGTCAATTGCGAGGCTGATCATCCATCTTATGCCCGCTCATGTCCAAAATGGGTTTTTGAGAAAGAAATCCAAACTTTAAAAACATCCAGTAATATTACTTACCCGGAAGCACGTAAACTGATTGAAGCAAGACCACCAAAAATAGGAATATCATACTCATCTGTTGTCAGAAACAAACAAACAAAATCTGCTAGCATACAAACTGAAATTTCATCAGTAGGCACACAAACCGAACCTGACTTAAATTTTATGCAAATAATCCATAACCAACAAACTAACGAAACAAAACCTATCCCTTCTGTAAACACTGCTGTTTCAAGTACTAAACAAAAGCAAAAAACTTCAATCCCATTAGCCAATTTCAGACCTGCTTTCACACAACAAAAAACTGCAGTAGTAAGTACCAGTGGGAAAAAAGGAATTAATACTTTAGAAGAGAAAACAAAGTCAAACAAAAAACATAAATTAAAGAATACCAAAGACAGTTCTTTGGAAAAAATATCATTCAAAAAAACAAACATACAAGAAAATCATAGCCAAAATGACGACGAAGTACAACTGTGTGCTTCCGAGGATGAAGGGATGATAACAGATGTGTCATCCTCTTCCTCTTCGTCTACTGGGAAAAAAGAGACCACCTTCCATCGGTCCAAGAAAAAAACCTGAATATGGCTTTTTTACTATCTTGGAATTGCCGTGGGTTGCAGAACAAGTCGGTGGAGATCAAGAATTTAATTAATACTTTCCATCCTATTTGTATTTGCCTTCAAGAGACTATGCTAAAATCTAGCAGTAATTTTAATATTAAAAATTTTAATTGTATCCGTAAAGATTTTAATAAGAACAGTAGAGTATCTGGGGGAGTTGCTTTGTTAGTCTCTCAAGACTACCCTTCTTCCGTATTACAACTCGCCACAAATCTACAAACTGTTGCTGTTCGGATCCATGTAAATAGATTGATTACAGTATGCTGTATTTACTTACCACCAAATGATCACATAAGTTCTAGAGAACTTGATAATTTGATTCGCCAACTTCCTGCACCATTTGTGATACTCGGTGACTTTAATGGCCACAATCCCCTTTGGGGAAGTCTAGACACAAATTGCAGAGGACAACAAATTGAGCAATGTGTCAGTGATCACAGCTTATGCATTTTTAACAATAATGAATTCACCTATTTTCACCAACCTAGTAAGACTTTTCACAGTATTGACCTTGCCATCTGTTCACCCTCTCTCTTTCCTTACTGGAACTTTACAGTTGATAAAGATCTTCACAATAGTGACCACTACCCTATCATTCTCTCTAACAGTCAATTCAGATCGACTATAAAACAATCTCAATACATATTTTCAAAAGTTGATTGGGCGAAGTTTACTTCCCTAGCCCTGATCACCGATGAAGCTGTTCAAAGCACTGACATTGATACAGCTGTAGAAAATGTGACAGGTGTTCTTATAGAGGCTGCTGATGCTGCAATTCCAAAACGTACAGGTAATATATCTAAGCATCGCTTCCCTTGGTGGAGTGATGAATGTCGTGAGGCTTATAAAAAGCAAAAGAAAGCTTGGTCAATTTTCAGAAAGTCTCCTACCACTGAAAACCTAACTGCATTTAAACATGCAAAAGCTTTTGCTCGCAGGATACGCAGAAGAAGGCAGAAAGAGTCATGGGAAAAATATGTTAGTGAAATAACATCTTCCACTTCTAGTAAAATTGTATGGGAGAAAGTCAAAAAGTGTACAGGGAATTATAGTAATCACTCCATAGCCATTCTAAATCATAATAGCACAACTATAAGTTCGCCATATGACATTGCAAATGAAATTGCCAAAGAATTTGCAAATATTTCAAATGCATCAAATTACTCTGAACCGTTTTTAAAACACAAACTTCAGTCTGAAAATAAACCTATTGTTTTCCCGGAAGCTAGAAACTTACCTTATAACATGCACTTTACAATGTCAGAGTTGGTGACTGTTTTGTCCCAAACACACAGAACTTGCAGTGGACCTGATAAAATTAACTATCTCATGCTTAAACACCTCTCCCATTACTCCTTTTTGAACCTCTTATACCTGTTTAACAGAATTTGGCATGAACATAAATTCCCTAGGTCATGGCAAAGAGTTCCACAATTCCCATTTTAAAACCAGGTAAGGACCCTCAAAGCCCTTTAAGTTATCGGCCTATAGCTCTCACAAGCTGTGTATGTAAACTTCTAGAAAAAATGGTTAATGCCAGGCTTGTACACTTTTTAGAGAGTAAAAAGTTATTCTCAACCCACCAAAGTGGCTTTCGTCGAGGTAGATCTACCATTGATAATCTTACCTCATTAGAATCACAAATTAGGACTGCCTTTCTTAGGAGAAATCATTTAGTCTAAATTTTTTATTATATTGACAAAGCCTATGATCGAACATGGCGCTACGGTATTATTAAGGACATTTATGATTTTAATCTAAAAGGTAATCTTCCTATTTTTATTCAAAACTTTTTATCACACAGGACATTCAAAGTGCGCATTGGTTCAACACTCTCACGCACACACGTACAAGAGGAGAGTGTGCCACAAGGAAGTGTCTTGAGTGTGACACTCTTTAATATAAAAATAAATAGTCTTTTAAACAGTTTGCCAGTGTCTGTCCATAAAAGTCTGTATGTGGATGATCTGCAAGTTGCCTACCAAGCTCACGATATGCGTACTGTGGAAAGACAATGCCAAGCCGCCGTAAATAACATCTTACGATGGGCAAATGTGAATGGGTACGGGTTTTCCACTCAAAAGATTTGTTGTGTTCATTTCACCAGAAAACGTGGTATCCACTCACCCCCAGAAATCTTTATGGGAGGTGTAAAGATTGCTGTAGTAGAGGAAATAAAATTTCTAGGGGTTTGGTTCGATAAAAAGCTTACTTTCTTGCCCCACATCCAGAAACTGCGAAATAAATGTGAGAAAGCTCTTAACATCTTAAAAGTCCTCTCAAATACTAAATGGGGTGCAGATCTTACTTCCATGCTTCGCATCTACAGAGCTGTTATTCGGTCAAAACTAGATTATGGTTGTTCTGTGTATGGATCAGCACGAACATCAGTGCTAAAAAAGCTTGATCCAATTCACCATAAGGCATTACGTATATGCTCAGGAGCCTTTAGGACATCTCCAGTTCAAAGCATATATGCTGTCTCTAATGAGCCATGTTTACAATTAAGGCGTGAACAGCTGGCACTGAATTATTATTTTCGTATCATGTCCGTACATAACCATCCGTTACAACGTGCATTCCTTGATGATCATTATGATCGACTGTATGACCACAGACCTTCATGCATTCCTATTTTTGGCAAGCGGATATGCAATATAGTAGAAACTACCCCTTTAGTAGAGCTTTATGTTCGAAAAACAAAGTTTTTTGAAACCCCTCCATGGTATGTTAATAATTTCTCCTTTCTCAACCCTTTTTACAATTTTACAAAGACTAACACCAACCCGGCTATTTATGTGCAATTGTTTGGAGAACATAGGAATCTGTATAAAGAGTTTACTCCTGTTTTTACAGATGGTTCCAAAGCAGGAGATTACGTTGGTTTAGCTTATGTTTGCAACAATACTATAAAGTCTTATAAACTACATGCATCTTGCTCTATTTTTACAGCTGAGATTATGGCTATTTACCAGTCCCTAATCTTCATCTCTTATCAAAAATCCAAAAAACACATTATATATACTGACTCATTGAGTTCATTACAGATTTTATCATCGAAGAGAGCTATGAATTACCATATTGCCTCTGATATCCTTAAGTATGAGCATCGTCTGAAGGGGCAAGGATACCATACTAAATTCTGTTGGGTCCCAGGACATGTTGGCATCAAAGGAAATGAGTTAGCAGACATTGCTGCTAAATCAGCTACTCAAACTTTGAATCTGACTATCCCTTTAACTGACATCAAACAATTTGTTCTCAAAAATATTCATGACAAATGGCAGTCGTCCTGGAATCAGCAATCTGATAATAAGTTGCACGAGATAAAGCCCTTAGTACAAAAATGGACTAGTTTCCAATGTAGGAAACTGGATGTAATTTTAACTCGTTTGCGTATTGGTCACACTCGTTTTACTCACAGGCATTTACTTTTAGGAGAAATTGAACCCCTTTGTAATGTTTGTCAAACCGCAGCGAGTGTAAAACATATTCTAATTACTTGTCCTGAATATAAACAGTTTCGTTTTAAACATTTTAAAACGTATACTTTAACTTTGACGGAATTGATTGGAGAAAATCCTCATTCAGGGATTTTTCCATTCTTATTAGACATCGGTTTTTACCATCATATTTAAATTCACTTCCTATCACCTTTTAGACATTTTTCATCTTGTTTCCATCATTATCCTTCTTGCATTGTCTTGTTTTAGTCATACACTCTTTTAGATTATACACTTGTTTTTATTCTTTACATTTATCTGTATTTAATACCATATGTCTGGCGCAGCTTATCCTCTTTGGATCTTGTGCCAAAAATCCTTAATCAACCAACCAACCAAGTATTAACATGATTTAGCTTTAACTGACTTTACAATTATATTCTGCAACTGTTAGTAAATAACACTGCCTTAGACAAAAGTGATTAATAAGCGACTGACTCATAGTTAATGAGAATAGTGCCAAAAATTTTTAAATCAGATGTCAGCATTTTGTGTAAAGTATAAATATAATCCAAGGAGACAAATGCTTATTTCTCCCACATAAATCAATGCTTTTCCTTATTTCTCCCATATAAACCAAAGCAAATTACTACAAATTCTTTTCACTTCTTATTATTATTTGATCTTTGAAATATTAAATTGCTTCAACAAACGGTAAGCTGAAGACTTCAACTTAGTAAGCTAAAGTTTGCAGAAGTAGAAATTGCACAGTTGAAAAAAATTGCAGTAACTTCTTTCTCAGAGTATATATTTTTACCTGATATATTCGTCTAAGTAAAAAGATGGAAATCTGAGTGATAAAAATAGTTAATAAAGCAACAGTAAATTTTTCGATATATTTTAGCAGCAAAATCAGGTTATCCTTATAAAATAAACTATTTTTCCACAATATTGTAACTTTTAACATTTGCATTTGTATTTATATATATACTAGCACCATACCCGTTCTTCGTACGGAGTATATAATATAAAGAAACTTGAAATTCATAATCATGCGCAAATTCTTATAGTATACTAAATGACATGTTTAATCAAAATATTCTGTTAAAATATTTAATATAATGCTCCTAAAAAGAAGTTTAAGAATCTCTGTTCTCGCTATATAAAATTATCTTCATGGACATATCTGAAGAATAAAACATCTTGGACCCCTTATGTAAGCAAATATAAAAAAAAATATGGAATTGAATCAATATATGCAAAATAAAAGCGTTAAAATTGTATGGGACCCGTACTAATTATATACGCGAATATTAGAAAATATAACCTGTATTAGTAGATTACATGTATAAATTGAAAATACCAATAATCCCGTAATCTTTTAATCTGAAGACAGTCATTTATTCCAATATATGTCAAAATTAAAGTGCTAAAATTATATGGGAAGATATACACGTACTACTTATAATGTCCGATTATTAGTGGAAGATTACCCGTTTTGCAATATGAGTCTGAAATGTTTTTTGGTAAAATACAACAGACGACGTAATAACTTGAATATATAATTAATCCCCTTAATCTTCATACCAGAAGACTGTACTTGATTCCAATATATATGCCAATATATGTCAAAATATATGCCAATATACCTGTACTACTTATATTCTCGTAGGTTAGAAGATATACCCGTGCATTCCTAGAAGATTACTCGTACAACGTACAATATGCGAGTGTCAGCAATTTTTGCGCAATAAAACAATGGCGTAATAACTTAAAAATATCAATAATCACTGAATCAATAATTCCGGAAAATATCAATAATAATAATGTTTAAACCTGAAGAGTATAATTGATATTATCCAGTCCAAAATGAAATGGCAATGAAATTTATTTTATATACATATCTTCATTATTCAAATCGGAAAGGATTTAATAAAAATCGTCTGCCGCATAAACACATTGGATTTAAATCCGTTGCTAAGCGACATGATATCATTTGCTTCAAATAAATTGGTAGAAAAATATCGTCTAAATAGTTATATTTCTATGGAACATTTGGCGACAGTTTCTTCAAATTAGCGACATTTTAAAAAATCGCCAAATTTATCGCCAAGTGGGACTGTAGAACTGACAGTTCCACTTTGCGACAAATTGACGAAATATCATCACAATACTATCTCCTAACAAAAAAACAATTAATATCATTTATGTAGCGCCATTTTATCAATTTTAAGATATTTTTATAGATTTGAAAACATTTTTATCAATGTGGTGACATTTTAAAAATTCGCTAAATGTATTACTAAGTAGGATGATTGGTCTGACAGATAAATGCTAACCAAACATCATTTCAGTGCTCTCTTCTAACAAAAAAAAAAAAAAATTTCATTGATATGTAGAAGACCCAAGCCACACGACCAACCCGAAGGTTTATGGCAGCTGTTTGTGTGTCGTTTATATCAATTTGGCGACATTTCCGTCAATTTGGCAAAGTTTAAGAAAAGTTGTCAAATTAGCGATATTCCTCCAAATTCGTAGCTTTGAATTTGCAGATCTGAATGAAACATTCTTATCCCGTTTCAATATACTAAATGAAAACACTACAATTGTATTAGAAGATATACCCGCTCTACTCTTTTTCTGTTTCAACAATCGGCTATATGAATTTATTGGCTAAACACAATATATGAGTTTAGTAGCTAAATACGATATAAGCTTGAAAACTCTTTGCCAAAATAAATGAAATTGATGTACGCAGTCAGCAATTAATATAATTAAAAGAAAAATCAAACCGTCCATTCATAAGATATACTTTTATATCCATTTATCCATTTATTTATTATTTAAATCGAAAAAAAATAATAAAAACATTAACAAACACATTTAATTTAATTGCAATGCCGAGCAACATGATATATCCTCCTAAAATGTTAAAATTTATTAACCACTAACAGCACACCCGTTATTCGTACGGAGTGTATAATTTAAAGAAACTTAAAGTTCGCAATCATGTGCAAATTCTGTTAAAATATTAAATTTATTGCTCCTAAAGAGAAGTTTAAGAATATATGTTCTCACTATGCAAAATTATCTTCACGATCAGATCTGAAGAATAAAACATCCTGCCCCCTTTTGTAAGCAAATTTACAGAAGAAAAAATAGGAATTGAATGAATATATGCAACCCCGTACTAATTATATTGTCGCAGATCAGAAAATATGCCAATGTGTTAGTAGAAGATTACCCGTATTACAATATGCGTCTCAAAAATATTTGCCAAAATAAAAGAGATGACGTAATAAATTGAAAACATCAATAATATCCGTAGTCTTTATACCAGAAGGTCGTAATTGATTCCAATATATGCCAATATATATCAAAACATATGTCAATATACCTGTACTACTTATATTCTCGTAGATTAAAAGATATACACGTGTATTTGTAGAAGATTCGTACAACATACAATATATGAGTTTAAACAATTTTTGTCATAATAAAATAATTGCATAATAACTTGAAAATATCAATAATCCTTGAATCAATAATCCCCGAAAATATAAATAATAATAATTTTTAAACCTGAAGACCGTAATTGATATTATCCAGACAAAAATGCTATAAGAAAAATCAAATCGTTCTTTTCTAAAATATATTTTTATATCCATTTATTTATTATTCAAATCGAAAAAATAATTATTAAAATTAACAGACAGATTTAATTTAATTGCGTTTCTGAGTAACATGATATAAGATAGAATCTTATAACATGTTAAATATGTCATGTCTTATAACATAAACTGCGAAATTAAATAACGATTTTGATTTCTCTATACTTCTCATTGTTCCGTAAAAGCTTGTTTTAAATAAACCATGAACCATGGAGATAGATTTCCCCTTTAAATCATGTTTCAAACAATTCATGTTTTCAGAAAGTGACTAATTAACGCAAAAAATCTCCCATCAAACTCAGAGATTAAATTTTAATTCACTTTCAAACGATTTTCAAGCTTTTCGTTTGGATAAACCAAGGAGTTAGGGAGTAGAACTCCTAGGAAAAAGTTCCGTTTTTCATTAATATCTCGACAACCCCAGGTCTTAGAAACTCGAAACTTGGACAAAATTTATGGGGGGATATTTCAAGGCTATTCACCAAATTTCATTAAATTCGGTTCAGCCGTTTTTCCGTGATGATGAGACAAACGAAAATTTCGTTTTTTACTAATATCTCGAGAACCACTGGTCGTAGAAACTCAAAACACGGATATAATTTTAAGTGGGGCTATTTCTGGGCTACCCACAAAATTTCATCAAATTCGGTTCAGCCGTTCTCCCGTGATGGTGTGACAAACAGACAGACAGACAGACAGACAGATTTTCATTTTTATTTATATAGATTGTTTTCTATTTCTTTAATCAGTTTTACAATGCATCGGTTTAGAATACTTTCAGACCAACAGCTTTATAATATCAGCCAATGCCAAAAATATTTGATAACCTCACTCAATTTCAAGTAGGATTTTACTGGGTATTTCACATTACTTCGTGGAGAATACAAAATAGATAAAAGAAATAATCCACATTGTCCTGTATTTTAAAATTATGTTGGTTTGAGAGCATTCCAAACAAGCTGTTTGTTGAAAACCCAGACCACCCGACGGTATAGAGCAGCTGGTTGAGCGGTCGGTAGCAAGCAGTTTGTTGCAACATCAATATATATATATAGTTTAATAAAATAAATAGTATTTATAAATACAAATGAAATTCTCATTATTGATGGTACAACTCCATCAGGCTGTCTTATAAGAGTTCTCAGTAGTTCCTCTTCATGGCTAACTTACCAGTTTTGCTTCTCATCAACATAGACATCAACCATCGAAATAATATGCAAATGATATTTAACAATGAAAAATTTTTAATCCAATTGAACTTCCAGAATTAACGTTTAGTTAAAAAAATAAAATGTACTTATTTTATTAGAATTTGAGTTCTAAGCCTGCAAGTTTAAATATTTCTTATATCAATATAATAAATCTAGCTTATAACCATTGAAAATCAACGATGCAAGATATTGTATGTGCTTGTATAAATTTTTTCAGATATTGTTTTTTCTACCACTCAAACCAGAAAAATACTGAATAATGAAAAAAGAAAAGGAAGAAATAAATCATCATTAAAGAAGAAAAATAATTATTTTTTATTAATGCATTAATGTTAATTGAATGGAAATGAAGAACAGATGTTTCTTATAATAAATCTAATAAATGTTTCAGTATAAACCACATATTTAATAAAATTTTTTTTGTATTTTTAGCAAATTAATTAAAATCCACATTTGAATTCAAACTCATTCAGTGTACTGATAAAGAGAGCTTCAGAAGCATTTGCCAAGATTTCATTTCATAGTATGTATGAATCTCATGTATACTTATCCAATGCTACTTTGCTGTTAATTTTTTCCCCATATCACTTATTTCAGATATCATTTCATTATTTCATCTCATTTTTCCCATTTTTTTTTAATTTTAGAAACTTATGTAGAAACTATTATTAGTAGGTAGTAGTTTTGTATATTATTTCAATATCACAACTGAGCACTGTATATCTGTAAGTCTAAGTATTGTGATGTGAATTAATGAACTACGAAGAAAAATAAAATTATATTTATTAATATAAAATGTTTTCTTATAACAGCATTTTCTAATAAAAAATATTGTGAATGCATATAAATATTGTACACAATTATTTTTTAGATGATATATTTCATATTTTATTTACATTTTAAGGCTGTTTTTCAAATGAGTTGCAGCAAGCAAAATATGAAATACATATTTTCAGCTATTTAAAACCCTGCCATACCTTTTATACAAAGAAACAATTATTACTTATAGATAGGTAGAATGTTCTGTTTAAGAATATCTAATATTTTTGCCATCTATTAATATATTACATAAAAGTTAATCTTATGTAAAAAACAAGGAAAACTCATATATCAGGGATGAGATTGGCAAAAAAAGCTGAAATCAAAAATTGGAGAAATTATACGCGACAGACACTGTGTTTTTTGAGAATTTTGCATAACAATATATATATATATATATGTATATATATATATATATATATATATATATATATATATATATATATACTGATATGAAATCATTAGAAGAAGAAAATGGATGTAAACTGATAATTTTGGACTCTCAACAAAGCAGGGAATATAAATTACATGGTGCGATGCATGGATTTCACGGGATTTTCCGTAGTTTTGGGAGTACTGTCCGTAAAACCATAAGATGAAGTAAAAATCCGTACAAACTATTGAAAATCCGCAAAAGTTGGCATCTCTGCACTGGTCGTATCTATAAAATAATATACTTTTATGAAAGGGGTAAAAGTAAAACAAAGCTTTTCAAGTGCTGTGCAAAGTTTTTCCCTCTGTTTCCCCTTAGAGTCCAATGACAACATATATATTAATGAGATATATGATGACATACATCATGGTGATTACGGAGACAAAAATTTACGACTTGTTTTTGATTCTCCTTCTGTGGGGGATTGACTCCACTTCCAGGTTAGAAAGACGAGCTTTGTCTGCTGTCCGTTTTTTGGATGCTGAGTGCTGGGAGTACCAGAATAAATACAGCTTGTCACATGAGAACGTTCAAGTTCTCGTGTGACAAGCTACATTTATCTTTTCAACCCCAGCATACAGCGTCTAAAAAATGGATGGCAAACAAAGCTTATCAGTTGCAGGCCGAAGCTCAATTAAAATAATACCTCTGATTAAAACCTCTCAGCGATTTTCTTTGAAAAGCGGAACTTACTTTGAGGAGAAAAATTTATTTAAAAAAAAAACTGAATTTTTCAGAAAAAACAAATTTTTTGGGATAAAAGTAAAACAAAAAAGCGGAAATTTTTGGTGAAAAGCAAAGAAGTGGCATTCCGCCGAAAAGCGGAAGAATCTCATGCCTGATGTATGGTAGGCACCATGATTTTTAACCTTTGTGTTCTGTAGTTAGAAGGCAAAACCAATTCTACACATATATTTGATTGACAAGTGATAATTATATTATAAAATTTTGCTTGGTGCTAATCTATTTGAATACCAACATGAAGTAAAGCTAAAGCACTTCAGTCAGTTAGAATCAACATATGTTTTAAGAAGTTTGTTTGTAAGTCACCAGTTGGGCAGTTATGCTTAAGCTGTGAAATTTAACTCATAAATATTTGCACTTGTTTTGAAACCATATTCTTCTTTAATATATTGGTTTATAAAACTACTACTTTTCCAGGATTCATGATATTATTCGGATCAAAAGCTTGTTTGATGCACTTCATTGCTTGGATTCCAATTTTTCCAAATTCTGCCTGCAGATATGACATTTTCCCAATACCAATACCATGTTCTCCAGTACAAGTACCATTTAAACTGAGAGCCCTCCTAAAAATTATGAAAAAAATGTTAAAAAGATATAATGGGTAAATAAACACTTAAAAAATATTAAAAGTAATTGATGATGAAATATTTTATATGTGTATTGCATAAAAAAAATTATCAGAATTTTCAATACTCAAGAAAATAGTATGAATAAACACTGTGTAGAATGTAGCATTCATTAAATTAAAATGATTATTTGCAATTTTTAAATTTAAACATAACTATTAAACTATATGCTTAAAAATCTATTACGAATTATTAAGCATACAGTAATAATCTATTTTATAAAGATGATAAAGATATAAAATGTCATGCTAAATTAAAAGTTATCGGCAAATATTTAACCAATATTGAAGATCATATTCCACATACAAAAAATTGGTTTTTATTAGAAATATTTTGAATGAAATTCAAATATTTTTAATACTGAAAAGTACATTTGTAAGCAACATTTTCCTATTATTTGTTTTTTATTAGAACTGCAAAATTGGTAAATATATGGCAATTTAAATTATGTAGTTTAGAAGTTACTGCTATCACAGCTTTATTTATCTAAATTTTATTTCAGTACAGCAATTAACATTTTGTTTTACTATTACAATCTGGGTAAGAGATTTTCTAAAATCGTAAATATCTTGACTTTTTTTACATAATATTTCATATCCATCACTTTTCTCATCTGGTAGGTTTTAACTATTTATAGGTAAAATGGCTAAAAGACCAAAATAAAAAAAATATACAGAAACATTTAAAATGATTTTAAAAGCAGAAGACAGAAAAAAATGTTTGGTTTGCAGCAGAATGTTTTATTAAAATTTAAAATGTTATAAAGCAAAATAAAAGTAACTTGTTTTGTCAATGTTTTAAAAATGTTTTAGTTGTCTAGAAAGACAAGTGTGGTCATTTAATAGGGGAAGAAATAATATTAAGTTTATGGGATTTTAAATGCATGCCATCGTTAAAAGGAAGGGGGACACTTAATGAAAGAGATCATTAAGAGGGATTTAACTGTACTACAAATTACTTTATTAACATTCTACAGTATTTTTATGAAGCTAATACAAGCAGGATAAACATAGTCGTACGTAATGCATAAAATGTCAGAATGTGTAATGAATTCACATTTGAATTTAAGTAAAAGCTGCACAAGCTCCCATTCATTTCATTCATCATAATACTATAATAATTTATTTTATTTAAGACCATGGAGCTACAAATAATTAAACTCTATGCTTAAAACTTCATCGAAAAAAATCGTCCTTCTCTTTATAAAATCAATTAATATTTCATTCATATCAGCCATGCAGACTCCATGGACTAAATTATTTTGTGTTAAAAAAATACAGGGATTCTAATACAACTCATTCTATATATTTTGCTGTTTACATTTTACATAGGTGAAAAATAGTCTTAGTTGTAGAAATAATCAAATTTAGATGAGCATTTAAACTCAAATATATTGTCATTGCGTTGTTTCAGTATGTAGATGCACAGAATTTAAGCAAAAATAAAGTAGTTTTAGGACGGATACAACACTCAATATGAATTAAAAAGAACTTAAAAAAATCACGATTTTGAAACAAGATGGATGCCATATATCATTTTGAAGTGGGTCATGTGATCGTTTCATATCATGGTCATGTGATCGTTTCATATAAGAGGTGTAATTATTATTTTAATTTTTATTTAAAAAACTACTGAATATATTTCGCTGAATTTTTTTTATATATTTTATAGAACAATTTGAATATTACCTAAAATTTTCGAAGCAATTTGTGAATTTTAAATCTGTTTAAAAAATGTTTGAAAAATTAGGTTCCATAGGGCTCAATGTATTTCATTTTTTCAACCCGGGTTCAATCCAAAACTAATTGGGTGATATTATTCATTTGTATTCCCAAAGGTCCTACAGACCGTCTGAACAACATACTAAAATTTCATTTTGATTAAGTCATTTTTACGGCAGTTATCGTGCTAACGGACAGACAGACAGACAGACAGAATGAACAAAGTCATAAACACTTTTCAACTTTGTTGTAAAGTGTTAAAAATGCAGAATATAACTAATTTGAAACTAGTTGGTATCATTCTGTGGTTTAAACTGATTAATAAAATTATTAATTAGCTACATGCTGTATTTTTAATAAAGTTTTACTTTACATTAGATAGTATATTGGCAACGTACGTATACTTTGGAATATCAGACAATACTGTTAGCCAGTATTTGGCTTACTGACATACTCACATCTTGTTTATAGGGGAGAGTGGGGTACTTTGGGACACCTTAAATTTTAAAATCAGTTTTGAAATTAAAATCTTATTTTATGCATCACTAGATAGCCCTTTAGTACATTTGATGCTGTGTTTTGAAAGCTCTACTGTAAATAGATGATAATGTATTAAACTTTTTTAGTTTTCATAACAGCTAAAAAACATGTAAATAAATTTTTTAGACAGTAACAGAATTTAATTTATTTAAATACAACTACATATCAAAGAAATAGGCATGCTTACTGTGAAATTAGATGTAAAATGTTCATTGTAGAATTATGCCTAAAAGCATAAGATCCTTCGGAAAGAGTTTGGTCAGTTGGGGTACTTTGAGACACCTGATGAAACTGTTTTTCGCAGTGACTGACTACTGTATGTAATGCTTTTAATTTGAAGTAGTCTTTAGATTGGAGTCTTTATTACTCAAGAAGTTTAAATTTTTCATCTACTAACATGCTAGATTTTTTCTAGATTTTGATAGTAAGTTCAATACATGTGCATTGTATAAAATTCTTTCAGCTTAAATTCAGTCTGTTTTGTTAGTCTGTATTTAAATTGGGCAATACTAGAAAACAGACGGACTTTGAATGGATTTGTGCGTATGAAGTATACGAGCTGTGAAAGATTTCAAATTAAAACTTCATTTTACGAATAATTATGAAATTAGAAGTATAAAAAAATTAATTTCAATATTTGAAAATCCTAATACAAAAGAGCATATAAGTTTTTAGAATTTGAATATTAAGTTAAACAAATTAGAATATGGGAAAACAATGAAATCAAAGTAACACATTTAAATTGCAAAAACATATTTATTATACAGGAGCACGCTTAAATCATATTGCACATGCTATGATTAACTGTTTAAAAGTTGTTGTTTACTTATTTGTACGATGCATAGTGAGTATGCATAGCTTAAAAATGGGTGTTTCACCTCGTTACAGTCCATTTCAATAATTGAAATTCTGATTCTGCAAATTTGTGTGCAATTTCATTTATGTATTCAAAATTTTATCTTCCTATTGTAGTTTTTGAGTAAAAGGGATAACAAAATCAAGGTAAATGTTGGTTTCACTTCATTAGGAATGGAGAATGGACTTTGCCCAAAAATTTGTATCTGAAAATGTAACAATTAATAATATTTTATCTATTGAAGGCACTGTTCCAAGGTGCCCTACCAGGTGGGGAACTTTGGGACCTTGGAAGGATTCTGAAAAGAAAAATATTAATTATATATACGACATTTGAAGTAGATTATACTTTTATGCTATGCAGAAGTGGTATATGAGGTAAGTGTTTGGCTAAGATTGAATCATATGAAAATATTTATAAAAATTAATAACTGAAAAGTGTCTCAAGTTGCCCCACTCTCCTCTACTAATGAAAAATAAGATAATTTAAAACAGTGGTTAACTGTTTGTAGTTTATGAACTCATTGGAATAATGCCATTGTTAACTCCCTCACTCTAGATTTCTTGAAACAATTTTTTAAATGTTTTATTCTTTCATGCAGTACCCACAACTTATAACTCCATGTTGACAATATATCAGTACTATTTTAAGCATTTGGTGAAGGAATTAAATAATTCTTAGATTACAAATAGCATAATTTTTCAATTCAATTAATATATATGGAATTACTAATTTTAGGAATCAATCAACTCTTTGTTAAATATATTTCCATCATTGGAAAAAAATATTATAAGAAAAAAAAATTCTATCGCTGCATAATTTTTGTTGGTGCTCTCATGGTGTTTAGAAACCTTTGATTTAAAGGGTTTAGTAGATAACTTCCTAATACTTCCTTAAAGAAAGTAGGGATAGGATAATTACTTTAAGCTTTTTACTAAGAAGTATTAGAAAGTTATATTCTCATATTCTCACAAGCAGCAGTTTTATTTGTTGTATTACCAATTTAGACAAGATACAGTCTCATAAACATTTTGAAATACATACTCAATAATTTTGTTTTCAAGTGCATGGACTAAAGCAATTTCTTTTTGATCAAGAGGGTTGTACAGAAGCTGAGTATGAAAGTTACCATCTCCAACATGTCCAATTATGGAACCTGCAAGAAAGTGCTATATAATTTTAGACTAGTTTTGCAAATAAAAAATATTAAATATTTTACTAAAACTTTATCTATATAAAAATTTTGAACATTTTAAATGTTTATTTTTCTGATACAACATATTGTCAAGTTTATTGTTGAAACTGGTTAGTAATTGACAGCTATATGAAGAAAAAGCATCTGAAGACATCTGGACCAGCAAATTCCATATGAACTAGTTATTCAAGCCTTATTTGTAGTCACTAATTTCAATGAAACATCAAATATTTTTCACTGTTTACAAAGATACAACATGTATAAGAAGAAAATTATAAGATAAGTAATAGTCCTGACAAAAGTAAGACTTTTTCATTTATATAAATGTGCATAATACTATTTTTGCTGTAATGCATATATTCTAACATATGCATAGAATTTGTAAAATTAAATTTTAATTTTATTCCATCTTTTCATAGTCATATTTAATATGAACTACAACATAATTTATTAATCACTAATTTCACCAATTTTTAGAATTATAATACCCTCTATGACCCTTATTAAAAATTTAGTTCATTGAAACAAATTGTTGTAAATATGATAAAGATGTCTTTATTTAACAAAGTTTCCAATTAATGAAGATTTCAATGGATTTTGCAACTTTATTAAATGCAGGTTTGACTAGTTTACTCATTTAACCATGGATAATCAAAACTAGCCAATCTAGTGTAAAAATCAGCATTACTGGACTAGTTTCACTATTATTAAAGCTGATCATCATAGATTAGTTGCTGCTAGGGTGACCAACTTTCAGCCATGAATTTAAGGGAGATTTAGTCTCAACAAATTTTTAGCAGAGCAGCGCAACAAACTGTCACTCCAGAAAATGTATATAAAATGGATAATAATAAGCAAAACAATTAATTTACATTGTATATTATATGCTGGACACAATATGGAATACAAATGTACAAATTTGCATGTTTCTTAGTACTAACCTATACGTATTTGTCCACTGATGCTGCAGAACTAAGCATCTCGTTATTTTTTTGTGCAAATTTTAAAAACTCTTTACAACTATAGTCATAATTAATTGTTATCATTAGCTCTGACTTAATCAGTTGTAAACTGCCTTGATTTCTCCGATCAGTCTATTTGTTGCTCATCAGCGAAAAAACTCTTTCAGTATGGGCATTTGAGCCTGGGATGCTTAAAACAAAGTCTAAAATCTTATTAAGTTTTGGCACATTTATTTGTTTGTTCTTTATTTACACTCAAGTTATTTACACATAGTCGTGTCCACGTCTCCGACGATAAACAAAGGGAAAATAAATACCAATCCTACAATTTGTACAGGAATGTATTTCATGGGAATAATACATAATCCAAATTTTGGGTTCTTGATTTTTAAAGAAATATACGGAAGAAATAGAAGGTAAATACGGGAAACAGGAGGATCCAAAAAAAAAAAAAAATCTCAAATACGGGAAGGTTGGTCACCCTAGTTGCTGCTGCATTGGAAGCAGAAAAATTAAGTATTGCAATTGAGACTTGCAAAATTGTAGAACTTTTCAAATTTTCTCACTGCTAGTTTATGGCTATTCATATTGATCAGCTCCAACATGAGCAAAACTGGTCCAGTAGTAGTTTCCTGCACTAGACAGACTAATTCAATCCCAATTCCACACCACTTATACTATTTAATTTATAGGCTTACCTAAAATTCCTGATTCTTTAATATCTTTTTGGGTCTTCATGATGATTTCTGTTAATTTAGAAATGGGGACACACACATCTGTCACCACACACTGGAAATAAACAATTGCTACATTATTTTATGAAAAGAGAAAGCCTAACAAAATAGTTTTATTATTTAATCTTTACTAAATTGAATTAGACTTTTTGAAACGAGCTCACAATAGAGATATTTCATAAAACAAAAACTGTTTTACATGATAACATAATAAATGGGTTTTTTTTTACTTTTCTTAAGACAGTATTTGTTTAGAGAAAATATTGTAACAGGTGCTAATATTTTGTGTTTTAATTTAATACAGTTAAATTTTTTTAAGCATATTTAAAAAAATTTCATGTAGGCAGCAGATGTTTTTTCTACATATGTAACTGAGTTATCTTGTGAACAGTTTATCTTAGCATAATGGGAGCGATTTAATTTGTTATATCATCTATGTGTAACATAAGCATTTAAATAATGGATTTTAGAATATTTATTCTTTTATTTAACTTTTAAATTTTTGTGGCCATTTTGAAAAAAAAAAAAAAAAAATGCCAAGTCAAGTTTTCTCAAATCATGCTAAAATCTATTTAGCAACAGTGTAATACATAAGTAATTTAACTGTTAAATTTCATGAAATTAGAGGGAATAGTTTTTGAACTAGAGTGGATATATACCATATATTTTGAACTACAGTGGATATATTTTCAGTTACGCAGAAAAATCTCTACTTATAATAAAACAGAGTGTGTGTTTGATGAGGAACACTTCCGGGGCGATCCACTCGGGAATGCTTCCGGGACAATCCTCTCCTCAAAGGGATAGACAAACCTACGGTTTGTCCAAAACGAATTAAGCCCAGTGAGTTTATATTTGAAAAAAAATATATCATGTTGCTAAGAAACGGAATTAAACCCAATAAGTTATTACACCAGTAAATATTTTTCGATTTAAATAATAAAGAAATATATTTATAATTTTTTTTTTTTTTTTGGAATTGCATTTTGCATTGGATCATATATATCATTATGGCCTTTGGGTTTAATGAGTTTAGATTATTGATATTTTCAAATTCTTACACAACTTGTTTTATTTTTTGGAAACATTTTAAAATCCATATATTGTAGTATGGGTACATCTTCTAATATATGGGTATAATCTTCTAATCTACGAAAATATAAATGATTATGTCCGTCCCTCCCTGTAACGCTTGGCGAGAGATTTGGCGGGCTTTTTTTTTAATGTTGCAAAATAGAGGAAAATATTGTCAAATCACTAAAAATATTGCCAAATTGATAAAAATGATGCCAAATTAATGAAATCAGTTTTGCTTTGAAAGGGGATAGTATTGTAATGATGTTTCAATAGTTTTTGACTTTCAGTCCATCCTACTTGACAACAAGTTTGGCGACCTTTTAAAATGTGGTCAAATTGCTCAAATATCATCAAATGAACGAAAATATTGCCAAATCGATAAAACTGTTGTCAATTTGACAAAAATGACAACGAATCATTGAAATTAATTGCGTTTTGAAACATGATAGTATTGTAATGATGTTTCGGTAGCATTTATTTCTTAGTCCAACTGTCCCACTTTCTGGCAAATTTGGTGACTTTTTAAAATTCCGTCAAATTAATGAAAATGCCGCTGAATTGATAAAATTATACTAAAGTCATGAAAATGACTCCTAATTTATGAAAATTTAATATTTTGCAAAATTAAGTTCAATTTCCTTGATAATCCCTGCCGCTTTGTGAGAATTAAATAATAGTTTTTGTAAATGGGTTTACAAACGGGACCAGGATGTTTTTTTTCTTCAGATCTGCCTGTGAAGATAATTTTGTATAGCGAAAACAGAGATTCTTATACATATTTTAAGGAGAATTAAATTAAATGTTTTAATAAAATGTTAATAAACATATAACAAAGTCATTTAAAGTATTATAGGAATATGCATATAATTCAAGTTTCAATTTCTTTATATTATATATTCCGTGCGAAGAACGGGTATACTGCTAGTAATAAATATTCCTAACAATATCAAATAAACAAATGTTTTATATAAAACTTTAGAATTAAAAGAAATGAAAGAAGTTTCAATATGATAGGATAAACATCTGTAGATATTAACTATTTTTAAATTTTGGTGAAATATATATTTGACCAGTTGGCATCACCCAAAACAGCATCTATAATGTCAGTGAAAATTTGTAAATGCAATATAATTCTATATATGCACTCATTTTATAGGGAAAATGATTCGTTTGCATTTGAACTGTTCATTTCAGTTTATTCATTAAGTTCAATTCCCATAGACATACAAGGAGATTTGGACGTCATGACATCAGTAACAAACAGGACATTGGATATTTAAATGTAAATAAACTATTGGTCAGAAAAAAATATATGCTGTAACAAATAACAAAAAGTTGGTGCAATTTTATCACAACATTTAAAATATGAATCGTAATCAGAGGTCTAACATATAAAAATCACATTACAAAAAGATTTTATACAATAAAACTTTCCAACAGCAAATGATTGGACCACTCATATCAAGTTGCCGTATGGAGCTGTTTATTTGTCTGTTTGGAAGTGCCACTTAGGTAAATTACATATTTTTTGTAGATATGTACTATAGAATAATACTAATTAAATATAACAACTAAAACTGAAGCTTTGAATTAAAATTGAAGCTGCTATAGTGGTTCCCAAAGCATTATAATAAATTATAATTATATGAGAAGAAATTGAGTATCTGTATATGCATATGTAGTATCAATTATCCTTTGTATTAGAATACTTGTTACTCAATTAGTTGTAATATTTTGAAAATATAATACCTGACAGTTTATTAAAATGTTGGGTGCCTGCTGCATTCATTAAAAAATTCATCATATCTTAAGCTTGCAAAGCTTCTGTTTAATTTATGCTAATTAAGTTGACAGATTCTGCAATGTCACTTTCACTCATATATTCTCCTTCTAATCTATTATTATTTGTAATCTTTGCTTGAAATCATTTCTGATGTCTTTGAAAATGTTTCTTCCATGTGTAAATGTTGATAAATTTTAATCTGCTCAAGCAAAGTCATATCATTGAATCTTGATGCATGACCACCTTTTTTTTTTGCCTAAAATATTTTATCATGAGCAATTTCCTTTTGAGATATTTGTACTCCAAAAGTAACTATTCCATAATTGTTTCTGAAAGTTGGGCACTATTTAGAGGGACTGTTCTCTAGAGATTTTGACTAATGCTATCATTATGAAACATTCTATTCTAAATATGTTGCCATTTTTTTTAAGAGGATTCTTGTTTAGAGGCGGATGGGAGGTTTTACTGCATGCAATTTTCATTTAGTAATTAAAATTCCAAATTATATTTTCTGATATTACAACCAAGAAGTTTTGTAATATTTCATTAATAACTAAAAAAAATCATGATTCAATATTTTTTTATAATTATTTTTCTAAATTCTGTGATTCTCACATTTTCCTTGTAACATTTTAAATTGACATATAATGGTGATAGATAACGTACCTTACAACCAGGCTTTTGAGCAAGGGTTGAATAGTAGATTTGATGACGGGCTTGCCACAATTTATTTCTAGATTCCAAATCTTCAGCCCAAATGAAAGATGAATTATAATTGGTTTTAATGATATCCTCTAAAATAAAAAAACATTAAGATCAAACACTTGAGAGTACAAATTCTAAGTTTTGTTGAAATAGTTTCACTAAATAAAAAATCTAAATGCTACAAATAAAAACAGATACAGTTCTAATGAGGTAGCCACTAATCAGCTGACTAGTAGTAAATCAAGATCTTGAAATAGCTTCTTTAGCTAATATTTTGAGCTATTTGCCATAGGAAGAACTTGTGAATAATTTTATGTTGTAATGCATAGAAAAATTAAATACTTTTCTGTAAATATTTTATGTAAAAGTATTATTAAAAATAGAATTAACTTTAAAAAATATATATATTTACATATTTTCAATGTAATAGTACACAAGTCTCAGAATATATATATTTTTAAATTTTTTTACATTGTTCCCTTTTTCAGCTGCATTATTCCCATAAGCAGCTGCTTAATGACTGTGTACCTGCTTCTGAATGGAATTTCTTAGTAATTGATTGTTTGGTAAAAACTACTTTGCTGCCACTAACTACTTTGCAGCATTCTATAATTTTAGCAAAAAGCTACTCTGCAACTGCATGTATGCTCCTCAGTTACATTTTTAACTCCCATAAGTAGCATCTTCAAAATGCTATATCAGTATCTTTGCGATGTTTAATGATTCTCAAAGTTGTAGTAGTTAAATCTAACAAGACAGAGACAATTGTTAGAAAACTCACTCATTTGATGCAGTAAAAGATTTGTAACACATAAGAAAAATTCTTTTAGAACATGAGGTCAAATAATTTATTCATTTTTAATCTACTGCAACAATGAAAATAAGTCATCATGAAAAGTGATTTCAGTAATTGCAATTGTATTTTTACAATTGGATATTTACAAATAAAGTTAAAAAACAAAAAATTGTAAAAAAAAAAAAACCCAACATATTAAATAACTGTGGAATAAAAGTTCAGCCATTTTGCTATTGATAATGCCATTTCACTAATGCCATTCAGCCATTTCGCTATTGATATTGATTGGATGGACTTTATCTTTAAATATAAGATATAATCAAATATGCCTCATGCTTTTATCAAATTTATAGAGTTTACAAGGTGAGTACACTTTCCCTTAAAAAAAAATCAAGAACTTTCAAGTACCATGTAATTTTTTCTCAAAGACATTAATCAAGCCTTCATTATGAAGTTGTATACTTTTTTTTGGGGGGGGGGGGAATAAACAGTAAACTAATGCTATTGTTTATTGTTGAAGCCATTGAGGAAATTTTTGAAAAAAATAATGTTGTTTAGGAAATTTTCGAGAACAGCGAAACCACTAGGGAAATTTTCAGGGAAAGTAGAACTTCTTGGACACAATTCTGCAGAGCTGCAAAACAACATCAAGCATTTTCAAGGACAAGAAAATGGAAATTTTCAAGTACTTTCAAGGCCTTGAAAATGGTCATTTAAAATTTAAGTATTTCCCAATTTTCAAGTATCGTATGCACCTTGAGTTTAGATACAAAGCAAATATATAAATTTAAAACACATAAAATTTTGATATATCACATAAAATAGCATACCCACTTGCATTGCTTGAGCCTTTGTAAAATCCTCCGAACCATGAAATTCAAAGAACAAACTTGGTGCTACTGGATAATTTAAATTGCTATACTGATTAGATATAGCCATGGACAGTTCGTCAAGAAGTTCTAAAACATAAAATTTTTTAAAGTTAAAATAATTCTGTGAAAATCATCATGAATGATCAGTATTATCAATAATATTTTACATTTAAAACTCTAATGTGTCCAAAACATGATTTTTCTACAGACTAACAAATTTTGATAACAATAATACAAATATGAGCTTTCACTTGATAATGGGAAAATCAATAGGCTTATAGCTGCTATCAATTGCAATAAGTATATCCAATTTCATGGAAATCATCCGATTCTTTAAGGACATTATGCTATTTGTGAAAAAGTAGAATTTCTAGTATGTCGAGAATGGATCATAACATTTAAAAATGTCTTAAAAAATGAAGGCCTTTCTATATCAGTTTGAGCTCTCCAAAATTCAACATATTCCTGAAGTTTATCAGTTAAAATAATCATTTCAAATTATGATAAAAGTAGAGTCTATGGAATACTGGGAATCATATCAGAGTGGAGTCTTTTGCTTTTGATATTTTTTCTAACGTCCAATCTTTTGATTAAGTATACTGAAAATTAAGGGTTCGTAAAGGATACATAAACTTACTTAATATGTAGTTCAAACTAAATAATTCAAAATAGAATGTTTAAAAGTAGTTTTAAATCAAAAGTATACATAAAATATCTTCTATAATTTTTTTGCAAAGATGTCATGTAAGAATTTTTTCTAATAAATTATTTTTTTAATGTGTAAACATCAATCTAGAGAATTAATTCCCTACAGTATCATTATAGAGAATCAGACTGGTGAAAATAGTATCTTTACAAGCACTTTCATTAGCAATTTATTCTAATGTCAATTTAAAACTTTCTTTAAGTTAGCAATGATTCAATCAAGTTCATGAAGATAAATTCTATGCATTTAAACTAATTATATTACAAATACTACTTTTATTCAGAAGAATTTAAACTATCATTTATATGTATAGACTATGTGCTATACTATCAATATTTCAAACAAATTTCATTTTCGTGAACAATGTTATCAATATCTTAAATATTGAATAACTATGCAAACTGCCTTGTTTGCAATGTAGTGTTTTAATTCTAATGCAAATTATAAAAAATCCTATATAGTTCTAGTTTTTAAAATAGTTTATCTATATACAAAATTTCATTGTGAAATGTGCATTTTTTCATTATTCTTTCCACACTTTACAGACACATATATCATCAGGGTCACACATAGAAATTATGGGATTCAAGGCATACATTCATCCAAGACTCCCTTTTCTTTGTCTGATATTGTTTACATTAGCCATCACATTTTCTCAGGAAGGGTTGGAGCTTACCTACGAAACTCCCAACACTTGTTTTCCTCATGGCCAACCATAAAACTATTCCTAAAGGTGTGTATATTTGTCTGCCCACTCCCAGGTAATTTCAATGGTCTTATATCTAAAAAGTTACCAATTACAGTAAACATACATTGGAACACATACCAATTCTTGCAACAGGAATACTGTTTTGCAATATATCAACTACTGCCTGCACAGCATCTTTTATAGTTTCAAAGGAGCTCACAGCAGAAATCATCTTAAAAATAAGAAATCTGTGTTAATTCTGAGAACCACAACTAATTTTTTGTTTTAATACAAATGAAGAAAAAGTTTTGTGCCTATATATTAAAGCAAAGGTTACACTTGGATAATTCTTGATTCACATTAAGTTACCAATAATAAAACAATAAGTACTGTGAAATATGTAAAGTAATACATACAGATAAGCACAGGGTAATTTATTTTTAAAATATCACACTAAAAAGTGAAAATATATATATTTCTATTATCATGAACCTATTTTTTTTTTTGTCTCCCCATTAACTAGTGAACTTAAAAAAATTTAGTACATGCAACCCATATTTAAAGTTTATTATACAAAAATTCAATATTTAACATACATTTATTAATAAAACATACTATAAAAACATCTTTTCTTTTATTGAAGTAATTTAAAACAAAACAAATGAAAAATTATGCTTTTAGATTCTATAATTACTTTTCAATAGCATTTTAATGCAAAATTCTTAGTGGTTATTTTCCTTATCATCAATGCAAATTTCGTCGAAGTAATATTTCTCCCAATTTCAACGATTTTTCAGATCACTACAGCAAAGAAGTTTAGCTAGATTTCGACAATTCTTACTAAAAACAAAATAGGCACAGCATAACATGGCCCCAAATAATCCCAAATTCAAACTTCTAACAGCTAAATGAAAATAGCATAGGTGTAGGATACATCATGATTACATTTATTGCATTATTTAGTAAAAAAAGATCAAACATTTCCGAATTATATTCACACAAAATATGATACGATAAGACAGTGCTTACAAAGGAAATTAACAAAATGGGAATTTTAATTTTGCATGTAAATGATAGGGATTTAAGTGGCTTTGGACCTAAAAAGTGGACTAAAATTGACTGATGATAAAAAAGTTACTTTTAATTGAAAAAGTGACTCATAACCATACCCCCTAGATTTTATAAGAATAAAAAATAATAATAGAAAGAAAATAAAAATAACAGAGCAAACAATGTTTTAACAGACCCTTTCTGGTACAGCATGCAACCTAAGTGTAGCCTTAGTAATGATACCTAATGTTCCTTCAGATCCAACGAATAATTCTGTTAAATTATATCCAGCAGCTGATTTCCTAAAAAAGGCCAATTATATCATAGAGATAAATTTTGTTTACAAGACTAACTTTTAGATAGCATTAAAATGTAATAACTCTGATTAGTTCCAAATAGTCTCAGAAAACAATAATTCATGATAAAAACAATTCTTAAATATTAAATATAACAATACTTTACAATGTATTAGCAATTTATTTATGAAGCAAGGTTCAATAAACTAGAACTAGAAAAATCAATAGTACCAAAAGGGAGGATTTTAAAGGCAGTGGGACCTAACCAGTCACTTGTTGCATTGGTTTTAAGTTAAATTTAAAGTATAAATGAAATTAAAAAAATGTATGGTACGTAATGCCTAGTGACATGTTGAAACTTAGCTTTAGTTGTTTATTTTGTAAATACATTATTATTTTAATTTATAGGTTTTATATTATGTCAACTGCAGTTTGTAGTCAATTTTTAATTTAGTTACATTTCAATAAAGTTATTTTAAGGAAGAAAAGGTTTAACACTGTTATAAGGAAAAAATATCATACTTATACTGCATTTTAAGAAAATAAGAAGAACATGTTGAACATGACACAATCACAACTAGTCTACTTGATCATTGAACCCAACAATATGAGGTCATTCTATGTTTCTGAGCATTTAGCCACTAGTAAGGTAGAACTTTATATATAATTTATAAGAGTGATTCTTAATCTTTTTTATTTGCATACTTTTTCAATATAATGTTTTCTTTTGGTGTGAATGCTTCTTAAGGATACTTTTAACATGAAACCTTACACACTGACAGTTTTCCAAGTAATGGATTTTAACTATTGTTGTACAATGCATCTTGGATCCATAATATATACCACCCTAATTGGTTATGTATTAAATTGTTATTTTCATTCATGAATATATTTTATTGCTTACTTATTTCGTTTCCTTAAAAATAGTAATAAAAAGAAATAACATCATAATAGAATGTGTTATACAAATCTATTGAGAAAACTTTGCAAGCCTTAAAAAAGTTTTTTAACTGTTCAATAACAACAATCAATCCAAAAATCATATTTCTATTACCATTGTTACCATTACAGGAATGATTTCAACTGGTATTGAAACAGAAGAGCATAGAATTGTTGACAAAGGAAGTTACTTGGCAGAAGAAGTCTGTTATAAAGTAACTCATAAATTTATTTTAATACTATCAACTGTTTTCAGAAGCAAAATCACCTTCTCCATCAAATCCAGAACAGAGTATTTTACAGCATTAAAAGCAGAACCAACAATTTTGTCTATCAGTTTTGCTTTTATTGTACAACTGCTCTGATTCTCTTGACCTGGTGAAAGAAGCTCATTTTGTTTTAGATAGTGGTCTATACTGTTAAATTCTGTTTACATGTGAGTGTAGTCTTCATAAAGAAAAATTTATTTACTCAATTATACAAAAACCTAAATTGGTGACAGTAATATTAAACAATATTATAACAGTAAACAAAATTGTTTTTTACATATAATCATTTTGTCAATTTTTTTTTTTTTTTTAGAAAATGACATGTCACACAGAATTGCTGCCAAGCATGTTATTTTACAGCTTAGTCTTACAAATCATGCTTTTCTAATAAAAATATAAAAACTGTTAGAAAACAATTCAAATAATATAATACTTTTGAAGCACACTGGTATTTTTAAATTTTGTGCAAAAGTAGATATTATTTCAAGAAAAAAAAATCAGATATTGTGCTTTTAATATACCTAGCTCGTCTGTTTGGGCCAGCTGTTTGAAGAACTGTACCATTAGCAAGCACAACTTCCAGATTGAGGACATTTTCTTTCATGGTTCCGTAACGCACAGCATTAGTACCAGAAGCAGATGTAGACACCATACCTCCAATAGATGCATCCGCACCTGGGTCTAAAAACAGACAAAAAAGAGAATTTACAAAACATATTAATATTATAAAAGCTTTTGCAGCTATTCTTCCCAAAGGCTACGATTTCTAGCTCCTGTGACATTGAATTAAACTATTTTTAAAGATGGACAATTAGAGGGAAATTAGAGGAGAAATTAGAGAGAATTGACAGCACATAAAAATGAGGCACTAGCTAGTCTGGAAAAAGACACAGATTCAAAACAATGCATTTTGATGACAATATTTATGATACTTTCAGGAGGTTGTGATGCCAAGACAACTTGCTATCTCTATGTTCCAGAGGACAGATTAATTTTTCCTGGCAGGGACAACTTGGGGGTTTATGTCTGTTGTCCGCCAGGGATGTCCTAGAGGCCAGGGGAGGGTATGGTATAGGCTACTAACAATATTCCTTTGGTACAGCCAATGAAATGCAAAATATATGACCAATCACAGAACAGGGGTCAAAGTGTGCAACACCCAGACAGCCCGACTCACCCGAAGGCATGAGCAGCTGCTGCCCTCGTGTGAGTCGAGGCCAAAGTGTTGTTGTTGTTGTTGAGACCCAGACCGTCCGACCTACCAGAAAGGTGTAAGGTAACCGTTTGGATGGCCGGGAAGTGCCACCCAATTTAGACTGGAACCCAGTGGGGGAGGCATCCACAGAGACCGTGCCCTCCTTCCCCTACCACCAACCTCTCGGAGGGACTTACGGACCCACATGTTTAACGTGATCGTACCCCGCATGAACACGGCGGCAGTTGTGGCAGCGTGCAAATCCAGCGCGCAAACCACCGGGCTACCGTGCCAGAAATGTGCCAACAGAACATGGTGTTCCCAGGTGGTCACCCACCCAAGTACTAACCGCGCGTGATGCTGCTTGACTTCGGTGATCTAACGAGAACCAGTGTTTTCAGCATGGTAGGGCCGTTGGCCGAGGCCAAACTGTGAAAAAACTCCACCCCTACCATGGACTTACAAAGTTTTCATTCCATTACTTGCTGAGATTTTGATGTATGCACAATGTTCAAGTAAAAGTGATGAATAATACTGATGTCCAATCTAAGCGATACAACAGCTGCTTGCTTAGTGCTGTAATGATGTTACTAGCACCAATAGTTTTTATACAGAATCTCCAAAGTCCACTATGACGAGCTACAAATATTTTACCTTTCAAAATGCATTGTCTTTCCATCAAGAAGGACAAAATAAGTTTATTTTGGCACCTATTGAATTTGGAATATGATTAAATGTAGTAAAAATAATAGTGATGGCAAATAACATGATAGTAAATAATATTTCTTGTAAAAATTGTAAATAAAAGTTATTATAGAGATTGTATTATGTTGTGTGTGATTACCTCCACACTCGTCCCCTAATTATATGTATATAAGTTCTCTTGCACAGGGCAGCAGGTAAGTGGAGAATTAATATAGCATAACCTAACTAATAGTGGTAGCCAACAGGAGATTTAATGTAACTGCTCCCAAGCGAACAATCTTAGCATATGCAGAGCTCGGATTGCTAACTTTGGCTGGAAAAATTATTTGCATCTAGGAGCCAGTCCCAAAATTTAGACACCAACTTTATATGCAGTCATATTATACTTTGACAACACAATGTTCATACTGGAATTTATTTCATTTGTCAAATAAAAAGAGAAAAAATAGAGATACTAAATATTATATATTGCTCTATCTATATCACTTAAGTGAACTGACAAACATACACACATAGAAAAAATGACGAACATGTATTTGTATACTATCATTACTGAGCTACCTACATATCTTTGATGTATATAGCTGTCTGACATTAACAGAAATTTTTGTCAAGTATCCATATATGAATGTCTCATTTCTTTTGGAAATTTATTACATGTTGGTAATGGTGTGACAAAATTTTGAATTGGATCATGACACGAAGTGGAAGATTTGATACTATTTGATGCCCAGGACTTGTACAACCTTACCTAGAACTACAAAAGTCCCTTTAATGTAATTCTCTTTTCAATGCAAATTAAAAAAAAAAAAAAAAAAAAAAAAAAAAAAAATCACAGAGGTTCAAATATCAATTCTGAATGAGAGTGTTTAGCCCCTTCAAACTTTGTTCATGTCTCAAAAAAGTGGACTGCAAACTCTAAAATTTGACAATATTGTAGAGAAGGGGAAATAAGATATTTGATCTGAAGCTCCAATATTTAAGAGTTATTATTATTATTTTGCATTTGTGTTATTTATGCTGCTGAAGTATATATGACAAAAGGTGTTTTTTTTTACTTCCCTACAATACATAGCATATGTGAAGAAAAAATATAGTGATAAGGTCTCTTGGATTTTGATGGATCTACATTTTGTAAACTCCTAAAAGAAATAAAATAAGGGCAACTAATAGTCATGACTGTTTGGTTTATTTAAATAAAATAAAACAAGTAAAAAAAATACAGTACCTACTGGAAACATAAGTCCAGTATTCTTCAAATATGTGTTAAGTGTTTTTCTAGTGATTCCAGCCTCTACTGTGCAATCAAAATCATCAACATTGAGATTCACAACTGAATTTAAATGAGCAAGGTCAACACAAACACCACCCTAAAATATTTGAAAAACAATGGAACAATCAGAATATTTAAATTTATGAAATCAACTTGTTTTAATACAAATTAAAATACAGAATGTAGAATATGACTCAAAAATATATATAATTTGCAGAAATCAAATATACAGGTATATTTGTGGAGGTGTACAGAGACATGTGTTGAACTTTTTTGCACATGCTTCTGATTTTCCATTTTAAAAATGTGAAAGGTTCTTCTTTTCTCTCAGATGACACATATTTACAACTACCTAATTCTATAGTACCATATTTCTCTTGCAACTTTGTTTTATTGCTGTCAAAGTCATCACATAGTGAAATGATCTTGACAACATATAAGTATAGACATGCATGCAGAATTAGGTAAATTTAGTTTGCGAATGCAACAAGTTATTAAGCAAATGATACTTTGTTAGTAAGTAATTAAAGTATCATAAATCACTTGCAAAACAATGAAGTAACTACATGTTTGTTATAAGTTAACATTACATATTTTAACAAGTTACTTGATGCTGTTTGGAACAAACAACTAATACACACTTAATAATTTTTATATATTTTAAAAATCTAATATTTATTGAAGCTTTATTAAATTTCCAAAACCACTGTTTGTTAGTATAATTGCTAAATTTTAATCTAAAAATTATTAATATACTTCTCTTTAAAAAGTAACTGTCTTTTCATATTTGAATGAAGATAGGCAATGCAATCAAATAATCAGGAAATGAGACATCAAATGTTTAGCATTTGATGTTGTTTTCTCCATTTAGTCTATTTGTACAGAAAATTTGTGTGCTTGTGATTTAAAAAGGAAAGTTTTGGGATACTCATCTTCAAATATTTTGATCTGATTTTTTAAGAAGGGCACTGAAGTAAAAAAATTTAAAAAAAATGTACTTTAGAGCTTTCTGACCTAAATATTCTTCAAAATTTTCTGCTCATAATGTCTTTAATTTTATTTAGCTTGGATGACTAGAAATATTCCTAATTTATATTTTTAGAATGCACAACATGCGAGCAATTTGTGCTTCTCTTATTTCTATCCTTTATTTTTAAAAATTAACATTTTCCTACATATATGCCCCATTTTCACAGCATCTATTGGAGATATTATCAACATTTTAACATATAAATGTTAAAAAAAATGCATTACAATTTGAAAAAAAAATCATATTTTCAAATTTTACTATTTGAAACCTATTTTATTATCTCAATTTCAAAATCAAAATTTTTTGTGTAAAAGTGTGTATTAAAGACCAAATTTATTGGAGAAAATAACAGAATAAAAATATCTCTTTCAGTTTGTGAGAAAAATTGGCAATTGTTAGCATGGAGAGTGATAGGCAGTGTCCCCTTAAGTCAACAAAATGATAAATGTCCATAATGTCATATGTATACTCAATATATGTGCTCATTCAAAATAGACTGAAGTTTGAATAAAAAGAGGAAAATAAATGTTAACAATATGCAAATTAAAAAAATATCAAGTACAGTAAACTTGCCTTATAGCAACTCTCAATTATGTGACTTACTGCAATATAACGACCGATTGAGAAGATTCCAACAAGTCTCCTATAAGTGTAATGCTATTTTACAATCAATATAATGACAGTAAAGAGGGTAGAAATCTTGTTACAGTGACCTTGTAGAACACTGATTGGTACATTTGAAAGGCAAAATCTAACCAGTGTTCACAGTCCCCAAACAATAGACAAGTCATGGTTCTTTTCTTAGAAATTCCCATAGCAGTCATTAGGCTACAACCTCAACTTTTATGATTGTGATGTCGGCCTATTAGCACCAGCCCATCATTTGTTTCTTGATATCACTCAACAAGGCTGAAACTTTATTTCAGACACTAGGAAAGTATATTCCATTGTGAGAAGAATTCACTTTTATAGATACTGTGGCATTTGTTGAAAATTTGGAGTTTATTACATAAATGTGCGAAGAAGATATTATAAGCAGTTTACTGAATGCTGATAATGATGTGGTCAATTCTTCCAATAATGAAATTAATAAAGACTTCAAGTTTCTTTCCACCATACAAGAAATTGTGAATGTGATTAAAGTTGTTTGTCCTTTTCTTTAAAGTTAAAACATTGGCGATAAATACTTTTATGATATCAAGCATTTAAAAAATAACATCTTTGAAAACGCCAGACATAATTTACAGTAGACACCAGTGACAGCATTATCTAAGAAAAAGGTGATATATCTATATATTATTTTTTTATAAAGTTTATTTTTGTAGTGCATTACATTAAATTAATTTTTTTAAATCTGAAGTTATTTATTTTTAAATTTTTACCTTTATTTGATATTGTTATTTATTAACAATAGTTCCTTAAGAAAAAATGCATTTTTTTCTGAAATTGCAAAAATTTATATGGTGTGAAAATCAGCATCCCTTCCTCTCCATTCCACACTATCACCGAAAAATTGCAAGAGGAATATTTAATATAACATCCCTGCAGTTAGGGCCCCTTCACAGTTGTTATAACACAAGTCTACTGTATTTGGAAAACATAATGACTACTTTTTACTCTTTTTGAGCAATACAATAATTACTACTATTTTGAAAAGTAATAAGTATGAACCTCTAATATATGAAAAGTAATAATTATAGAAATTGCTATTACTTTTACTCAGTTAATACCCAACTCTGCACATGTGTGATGTTGGTGACATGACAAATGTCAAAATAGCATAGTCAAAGTTTTAAAAAGCAATATAAACACCAGCTATATATTATTATACAAAACATGCAAAGCGAATTTTCTGTGTAAAAAAGGTTTATTTTAAAAGCATAAATTTAACCAAATATTGATTGGTCATTTTTAGTAGTTTGAATGAATTTTATTTGATTTTAGTTGTACAAAGTTAGCTTCTATAGCTTCCAAATGCAATTGTTACCATTATTTTTGATATAATTTTCCTATTTCCTATTACATTCACTGATAGCTTTAAAGGGATTTGATTCATGTCTGTTAAAGTTAGTTGATAAATTTAGCTGAAATAGCCACCAGTTACTTCCTGATTTTTTGTTCATATTTTTCTTATTTACGATATTATGCTTTGGTAATATGGTATCATGTTTTGATAGTCTGATTGTATGTTATTTGATTATTGTAGCTAATGTAGCACTGGTTGTTTTTCCTAATTTTTGTTAATTCTTCATTGTTGTTTGTATAGTTGTCTCTTAATTAACTGATTTCTAACGTTTCGTATTTTGATGAAGGTAGCTAGCTTATTTAACCCCCGATGCAGCTTGTTTTATTCACTTTGTTATTTACTACATATTTTTATGGATTTTGAATGTGTTTATCCTAATTTTTATATCTTACGTTTTCATCATTTTTCCCTCTGATTTAGCTACTATTTTGCAATTTTGCTATCTCTTTTTGTCTATTTTTTCTTCCTTCTAATTATTACTTACTATTCTCTTATTTTAGCCAGTAATTTAAAGGTTTATTTTTTCTTTCTCAGTTTTATTTTAAACCTCATATCAATGCAGCTTGTTCCATTTATTCACTTGGCGTATTGATATATTTATGGCCAGGGTCTCGATTTCAATGCCTGTTAACCCCACTATAAATTCTTGCTTTGGATGTTCCATTATTTGTTTGTCTGCCTACCACCTTGCAGTTCTTCCATAGTGGTTGTTAAGAAAGGACACCATTTTTTGGCCTGAAGAAGAAGGCTATAAAACCCTTTTGAAGTAGTTGTAGTCACCTAATTTTCACATGCCTGTTTTCTTTAAGAAAGTATTGAAAGTTTTATTCTCACAAGTGGCAGTTTTATTTACTGTGATTGCTATTCTGTGTTTATTCATTTTTTATATATGCTTGCATACCATTAGTGCTCCAATTCCATGCTCCAAGCCAGTACCTGCACCATGGGGAATTATTGGGACAGAATGCCGATTACATAATGTCACAATTTTAATGACATCATTTTTGGAATGTGGATATATAACGATATCAGATGGAGATGTGCTGCAAAGAAAAGTAAAAACATAAATTGAGGTCATGAACATAATCACAAGCAATTTATATTAAGGGATATATTTTAATTTAGGAAGTTTTTATAAAGTGTATAGATGTAAAATAAAATAACATATATGAGAATAATGTTCTTATTTTTATTTAAACATTTTCACATTCCATTTGTATATGTAAGTTTTTTGTATAAAAACTGCATCACTGCTTTGAATGCAAGACTTTATACAATGGCTGAATAAAAGTGGGGTTATATGAGCTCAAACTTACATGACATTTTTAAATATGAAAGAAAAGATACAAGTTTTTCCACATAATTCTCACTCGGGGCGCGGTAGCCCATTGGTTAGCGCGCTGGAGTTGCACTCGGTAGGCCCGGGTTCGATTCCAGCCACTGCCAAAACTGCCGCCGTGTTCATGCGGAGTACGATCACGTTAAACATGTGGGTCCGAAAGTCCTTCCGAGAGGTTGGTGGTAGGGGAAGGAGGGTACGGTCCCTGTGGATGCCTCCCCCACTGGGTTCCGGTCTAAATTGGGTGGCACTTCCCGACCGTCCAAACAGTTACCTTACACCTTTCTGGTAGGTCGGACGGTCTGGGTTTCAACAACAACATAATTCTCACTCAACAATATTATCTTAGCACGCAATACTTTTATGTTAGGGCTTATCCTTTAACATTCTTTTGGATGTACTACGCTATCATTTACACACATTTTTTAATTTTTTTTACATTTCTACAATCCTACAAGCAGTAGTGAGTTGCCGAAATTTTGAACACCAGCACATTACAGAACTTGTAACTGATGGTATCAATAGTTTTTTAATAGGTAAACATCTTTTTAAGTTATAGTGTAACAAATATTTAAAATAAAAATATTAAAAAAAAATAAAATATTCCATAGTAAAATTATTTTTAAATAATTTTATTTTGGAGTCATAGTCATAACTTTTAACCGATTGTGACTCCACTCCAAACTGCTAATGACTCTTACTCCATCTCCACAGCCCTGTACACAATACACATTTTTATCTTGATATTTTTTACAGGCTGTTAGTATATATAATGGAACCTATTTAATAACCTATTAAATTCAGCCCAAAACTTATTTTATTAAACTGTAGTCCATAGAATAAGTCATGGTTTAATTCAGCTGATACACATTAGGATCTGCCATGAGGTTAGATTGCAACCACTATAAAAACTGACTAATCTTTATGGGGGGTCTTCATTAAAATCAAGTACAATAAAGAAGAAAATAGAATTGAACATTATGAAAATACAAAAAATAAATAAATAAATATGTTTTGTTCACAGAGAAAATGTTTTGAATTCTTCTACTGCTTTATTATTTTTTCCATGTTCATTTGGTAACAACTGCCTTTCTGGATCAGTAATACAACTATTTTGTGACAAGTTCATTCTTACCTTTATTGGTACTAATTACTTTTATAGATACTACCTCATTCAGTTTAGGATTCAGAGAGTTTCCACATGTACCCTCCCCTCGATCCTATGAGACCATTTGTTTATACCTTAGGGGGTACTAAAATGTTTTCCCAGCTGTCTTTAGTAAATAAAAGTGGTTATGTTACTAACATGGTGATCATTTTAAAATTTTTGAATTTAAATTTTAAAAAAAATGCTGAATTTGCTCATGCAAGTAGTTATTGTATATGTATCATGTATTTTGACCCAAAGAAGTGAATAAAATCATTTTTAAGCTTCTAAAATGAAACATTTTTGAATTATTCACAGTTTTTAGTATTTTTTATAAAAGACATGAGATTTTTTTCAAAACAAAGTAAATATTTAAATTTTTACAATAATTTTACATTAAAAATCGAGTAAATGATTATTCAGTATCACATAAATAGCAATTCTTCAGATATTATATTGTTTTTAAATATTTGTAGAGTACTTTGTGTGGAAGAGCATAATTCGAAGACTTTCCAAATATTGCCATCTTAAATGTTAGAGATCGATAGGTATCCATACAAGTCCTTTTCTCATACATTTTATTGTATGTCTTAGAGGGGTGTTGATCATTTTCTAAGATGTTCTCAGAAAATTAAATTGGCAATACACTACAAAAATGGCATTTGTTTTGACTGGCCTCAGCAAAATTAAAAATAAATTATTATTAAAACAGTATGGTAAACACGTCAATCAATTAAAACTTTAAAATCAAAGACAACCAAAAAATAGGTTTAAAAGACCTTTATTAAAAATCTCCTTATTATGATGATGTACAAAATTACACGGCTAAAGCGCTTTCGAGCATCACTATGCACTTCATCAGTGGTGAAGTAAAAATAAGGTACAAACCAGTGCTTAAATATAGGCCATAACGGCCAAGCAAAATTTATATATCAAATGTAAATTGATGATATATAAATTTTGCATGGCAGTTATGGCCTATATTTAAACACTGGTTGGTACATTATTTTTACTTCGCCACTGATGAAAGGCATATAGTGATGCCTGAAAGTGCTTTGGCTGCGTAATTTCATATGTCATAATAAGGAGATTTTTAACAAAGGAATTTTTAACCTATTTTTTGGTTGTCTTTGATTTTAAAATTACTATTATTATATATAACACATGAATATTCATTTTCTGTATATTTTTATGCAAGAAAATAAATTAGCCAATTTTTAGAAAGCTAAAACTATGTTTTGAAGAAATTCTACATTTATAAACATTTAGGAAAATAGTTAATATGACAGGATCCTTCAAAAGTCCTCTGAATATCATCCATATGCCAGAAAGATGATATTTAAATGTTTTTTCAGTGATACTATTGCAAACTATTCTGCAAGAAAGTCTAGAAAACTATAATTTATTCAAAATGGTTAGTTCTACCATTCTAAAAGTTGGCTAACAATTTTCTTCCATAAAATTATATATGAAAAATACTCACTTGATATAATTAGGAATATTCAGTTTTATTTTTAGTTTGAAAGTGGGCCAGTGCAAATAGCTGGAAATTTTGTAGCACAACCAGCTTTTTAAAAAAAAACATTTAGAAAATGTTTAGCACTTTCTAAGATATATAATAAAGTTTTCTGAAGGATCTGATAGAAGGACGGGTGTGTGGAATCCCAGTCTTCCTGGATTATATTAACATGATAGTCAAAGAGCTTTTGAAGTATTTTATCTCATAAACTCTTTTGTAAAAAGTCTATAAATATGGATTTTCTTCAAACATGATAGTTCCAGAATTCTAAAAATGGGTAGATTTATATAGTTGCATAAGAATATGCATAAAATGATTATTAACGTGACATATTCAAAAATAACTTTTTTTTTTTCAATTTTGCTGTAAGCTGGTGAAAATGGCTGCTGTTTTTGTAACATAGCTAATTTTATTTTTCTTGGAACATCTTAGAAAAAGGTTGACACTCTCTAATATAAAATATAATATGTGTTTCCAGGGACCTAAGAAAAGAACACGTGTTGAGCCCCATCTTTCCAGTATATATTATAACAGTATTCAGATGGATTTTGAAAGATTTCATCATATTAACTAATTTTCTGAATGTCTGTAAATGTAGAATTTCTTCAAAACAGATAGTTCTAGCATTCTAAAAATTACGCCAATTTATTAATTATTATTATTATTTTGCACAAAAATATGCATAAAGTGAATATTCACAAGTTATATATAAGAATAATTAATTTTTTTAATTTTTACTGCAGGTTAGCCAAAACAGATGCCATTTTTTTCTGGGAACATTTTAAAAAATGATCAAGACTCTTTTAAGACATACGATAGAATGTGTTTACAAGGGTCTGACAGAAGGACTTGTATGAATACTTATGGATTGTTGACATTTAAGATGGCAGCATTTGGAGCACCTTCGAATGATGCATGGCCATGCAAAGTACCCCACAAATATTTGAAAAACAATAGAATATCTAAAGAATTGCTATTTATGTGATTTTGAATAAACATTTACTGAATTTTTAATGTAAAATTACTATAAAAAAGTTTACATATTTACTTTGTTTTGAAAAAGTCCCATGTTATAGCAGCTAAAAAAATATTTTATTTGCTTCTCCTTCTTTGAATTAAAATACATATAAAATGACTACTCATGTGAGCATTTAAATTTTTATTTTAATTTAAAAACGGCCATCATTTTTGTAGCATAGCCAGTTTTTTCACTAAGACAAACAGGAAAAATTTTTAACACCTTCTAAGATATATAAAGAATTGGTCTCATAGGATTGGGGAGTGCACGTGGAGTCCCTCTAGCTCCCTGCTAATTTATTCTGATCTTTATTATTTTAGAAACTCATTAATACCTTATTCAACCGTTATAATGTTATCTAATATGCAACCTATATGTTGTTGAATAAAGTTTTTATTTTACAGATTGTATATGATGATTAAGGATAAGTTATACAAGAAAATGAGTTATATAAAATAATATTTATAATGCAATATTTCATTCAGTACTAAAATAAATATCAATAATGAGAGTACCCATGACATCCTTCATCTGTGCCATACTGGTTACGAACCGCTAATGCAGTGCACATATTTTTTTCTCCTACAGCAATATGAAGCTTTTCAATAAAATCCTGATTCACATTTTTACACTGAAAAATATAGAATGGTATTTAAAATAGTTTCTTCTAGAAATGCATTTAAACCAGCTAGAGAGCAGAGGTGCCAGTTATTTTAAAGTGACTGGTTGTTTAAAAAAATAATATATGTATAGAACTCATTACTTAAAAGGAAATATATAAGTGTTCAGGAATATTGTAGTTAGGGTGAGTGCGAAATCACTAATTTAGTGGAGCCAAAGTTCGATTTCAGGGTGATAGTATGGCAAGTGAGCATTATAGTATATAGCTAAAGATACCTCTAGTTCAAGGTATTTAATACGCTTTATGAACACTCACTACACCTTCCTCAGTAAGTTTTGTAGATTAATGAACTAAGATATCACAAGAGGGCAGAAGTGTGCAAAATTGAAATGTAGTCATGAGGCAAGAATACAGGGAATTATATTGCCAATGATGAACGTGTAATAGATTTTAATTCTTCATTCAACTGCTTTTTGGTGACATTTTGGGGGTGAGTATAGAAATTATATTTTTAAAATGCAAAAATAATTTTGTGAGAGAATGAAAATAATAGAGAGTGAAGGATACTTTTTGCCCAAGATCATCAATATAGCAAAAATATGAAATCATCAATTTGGCAGCACCAAGGTTTTATTTTAAAGCAACAACTTTATAAGCAATCATTATAACATTGATCTGAAGATGTCTCCAGCTCCAGGCATTAATTACAGACACAAAGAATTCGTTACAATAGAAATTAGACTAGCATACAGTAATTAATAAGAAAAAGAGAAAATCAATACACAAACTTAACACATACACGAAATCCTTCACTATTATAACTTCTACTGAATATTTGGGTATTTGTGAAAAGCATTTGATCTCTCAATAGTAAATAGAAAACACTACTGCGTACTCTGCATAGCTGCGGACGAAATAATTTGAACATTTGGTCAAAACTTTTTTTATTCCTAATAAAGTATAAAATGGAAATTCAGTGCATCAGATTAATTATCACCAATACATCCACTGAATTACATTACTGAAATAGATCAAAGGACCAAGATATATAGACAGCACCTATAGGATTTGGAGCCTATAAATTTTAACAGAAGCCACAGTGAGCTAATATAAAAAGGGCATATGATTATGATAGTAATTGAGAAGGCTGCTGGTAAATTGCTACCAAAAACAAATGTTATTAAATACTCGAACAACACTCTGACGATCCTTGATGTTTCTATAGTTATAACGGATAAATTATCGATACATGTAGTGATATTGTTATACAAGTCATTCAAATTGATTGCAGGTCCATAGTAAAAGAACTTCCCATGCCATAAACACAAAAAATCAAGCAAGGCAAAAAGTAAAACAAAAACAGCTGGTATCGAATATGGCAGTGAACAATTGTAACCGTTAAATTTTGAAATCATCAATTTCTTAAAAATTACAAAATGCTACTATGACATGGAAATGCTTTTTTCTGACAATGTGACAAAATATATAGGTCCTTTTTAAAATTTAATTTTTATTGTGAGAAAAAATGAGAAATTGTAATTCTTAACTGTTTGTTGCAGACAATCGGTTGTTGTGAAATGGCAGAAATATTGCAATAGCCCGGAGTATTTAATAAAAAATTAATGTGATATTAATATCTTTACGGTTAAATACGTATTCAAGTAACAATTCAAGCACATTACATTGCAAATTAACACACTGAGTTATACAATAATTGCATTTACGACAAAGTTACAGCGTCCGGCGATTTTGTATTTCATGTAAATTTTTGTTTACTTTCTATATAATGGGCAGTAAAAAACATAAGAAACATCATAAATCTGATAAAAAAGATGTATCTTTTGATGGTAAGTAAACTATATATTCTTTTAAAGTGACGATGGAGAATTATCTTGAAATTTCCTGTCTCGTAACTTTAAAAAAATAAAATGCATCTCAGGTTGCGGGGATATTGCTTCTTATCAATACGATCGTCTACTGCACTAGAGTATCAAATGCAGTTTTTGAAAGTTTACAGTCCTTTAACAATCTTTTGGCCTGCATGTAGATGGGTGATCTTATTACAGTGCAAATTCCTGTCACTGTTAGTTAATTTCATATGTAAAGTCGAACTTTTAACCACATCGATGTAAACTCTTACTATGAAACTTCTTTTGGCATTTTCACACAGACCGATAAGGTCCAGAATTTAGCGCCAATTCTCTTACTGCGCCCGATGTTTTTAAAATGCATCATTAGCTTATGGAAAGGCATTTCATGTAATTTTTTTGTAAATGTAACAGTATATTCTAACAATTTAAAATATGCAACTAATTTTTTTCGCAAAAATTGATACTTTAGCTAAGAAATTTTATAAAAATAAAATTTGAAATTTATAAAAGTTGGTACTTAAAAGAAATTTAGGTACTTTTCTGTGAGTCATTCTCTGCCGAAGATCGCTATGTGGAAACAACAGTTTGTGCAATAGTTGATCCATAGTAATTTGAACATGGTTCTACGCCCGCTAAAAAAAATAAAAAAATCCGGCCCCGCTGGCTGTCGGAGGTCGCTCATAGCAATAGCTATTTGTGCAACAGGTATTCCTTGGCTCATAGAGTGATATAGCAATTCGAACGTGGATCTACGCCCGCTAAAAAGCATTACAGAATTCGGTCCCGCTGGCTTTCAAAGATTGCACGTAGAAACAGCTATTTGTGCAACAGATGTTCCGTGGCTCATAGAGCGATGTAGCAATTCGAACATGGATCTATGCCCGCTAAAAAGAATCACAGAATTCGGCCCCTCTGGCTGTCAGAGGTCGCACGTAGTAACAGCTATTTGTGCAACAGATGTTCCGTGGCTTATAGAGTGATGTAGCAATTCGAACATAGATCTACGCCCTCTAAAAAAACATCATGAAATCCAGTCCTGCTAGCTGTTGGAGGTCGCAAGTAGCAACAGATATGTTCCGTGGCTTATAGAGTGATGTAGCAATTCGAACATGGATCTACGTCCGCTTCGCAGGCTTACCTCGCTATGCTCACCCACTAAAAAATTGCAGAATCCAGCCCCGCTACCCTCACAGCAAAGATCGTCATATATGTGACAGTGACGTTGTATTCACGTGACAATGTGACATCATTTTGGGACTTCTATGCGATATTACATATTAGTAACTTTGTAACTTCATTGTGACTATATTCTGTGACGCTTCCACAATTTTATTAACACGTAACAATGTGACGACATTACAATGACAATTACAATGTGACGTCACAAACAAGTTAATATGCGACGTCACAAACGACTATGAAAACGACCAAAATGACTTCTCTGTGACCTCAATATGACATTGCCGAGACGTACTGCGATGTCACAAAGTCACAGTGTGACGTAAATCTTATGACACTGTGAAAAAAAATGCTGTTAGGGTAGTTGTTGGAGGTCGCGCATAGCAACAACTATATGTGCAACAGGTATTCTGTGGCTCATAGAGTGATTTTCATGTTAAGTCCGCTGTAAGCCTGTGCACTATGAGCCATAGAACACCTGTTGCACAAACAGCTTTTGCTATGTGCGAGCTCCAACAACCAAACTGTGAAGCGGTAGTAGGTTCATGTTTAAATTGCTATGGACCAACTGTTGTTACATTGTATCTAAATCCGACTGTCGCCCCTTTAACTGAAAAGTACCAAAATTTGATAAATAATGGTACTTAAAGAAATGTGATAAAAAAATGGAACTTAGAACATTTGTACCACTTGCAATCAACCACTGATTCATACACCATTCAATCACATTCATTTTACCACCACCAATCAAACCATAAAAAAAAAGAATACTAAACCTTTCACTCTTCATAGCCAATTAGCACACACAAAATAAGTCAAAGAAACTTGAAAAACGATGAAAAAAGATCTCCAAGCTTTGCTCCAATCTATCAAATTCCAAAATCAACACGTGGTTGTTCCTCGAAATCTCGCTTAACTCAATACTATTCCAAGATCTTGATGTTATATTTCATGTAGCAGAATACAAGTGGAAAAAATTCGGAATCCAATTTGGTTAAACATAATCTTTGCTTTATTAAAACATAAGAATCTTTGCCTTGAAATACAGGCTGGTTGCGTCAACAGATATGCAGCTGAAAAACATATTTACAGTTCTTTGAAGTTGAGAAGAAAATGGCTATGAAAGTTCGGTTTGGAGGCAAACATCAGTATCAATTTCCGCAATACTCTATGTCATTCACTTTCAACCATCTGTTGGTCACATACTGGAACATCATTGAATTTGATAAAATTGGTAGATGACTAGATAGAGGTATGTTGTTGTTGTTGAAACCCAGACCGTCCGACCTACCAGAAAGGTGCAAGGTAACTGTTTGGACGGTCGGGAAGTGCCACCCAATTTAGACCGGAACCCAGTGGGGGAGGCATCCACAGGATTAAAAACATTTAAAGACCGACAATTAAAAACGATTAAAAACATTTAAAGACCGACAATTAAAAACATTTAAAGACCGGGAAATGGTTTCTGACTTCCTATCGCTATTTACTTGATAAAAAACTAGATCAGATGTTAACACATCGTAGTTAGACAGATAGTGTAATAATAACTCAATATACTCTCGATCTCTATCTCCATTGCGAACGGCCGGAATGTATACCAAGCCAGGCCCCTCCGCTCACATTGCATGCGGATATTGGCTGACTTTCAAAGCGATCGCCAAATGTATCACGTGACGCGCGGAGAGACTTTCTTTCTCAAGGATATTTCGGAGCAAGACACGTGATATTTCTCCTCTTCTATAACGTGGGCGAGGGTGCAGGTGCAAGAAAATCTGAATGAATTTCGGATTTGATTAATTTAATGCCCACTTAAAACCCACTTAAAACTGTAAGTCACAGACAATTTATCTCATGTGTGTACAAAAAACAATAATATAATTTTACTCTAAATAATTTTGAAATGCAGATTTTGGTGGGAAAATTTTACAATTTGACATTGTTTTTAACGAATTTCTTTTAAACATCTATTTCGTAGGATCGAGATGTTTAAAAAGATATAGTGGCTAATATGGATACAGCATAAAATTACGGAGGAGGTAGGGTTCATGAAGGATTTCCACTTCTTGTTCGGGAGAGAGATGTCACTTCCTATTCAAAAATTTATATTTTCATTTCAACATCTGTTTTTCAGACTCTGCTTTTGATACAGCTTAGATGAAGACAGATATAGATTAAACATTGAATTCCGGAGGGGTTGGTAGGGTTCACTAAGAATTTCCTGGTCTGAATATGTAACTTCTGGTTTTTCCAATAATTCATATGACCAGACTGTAGGAAATAAGTGTGCTAAAATGTATAGAAATACTTAATAGTTCTTTCGAAAATTGAAGTGTACACATCACTTTCCATTGCATAAAGGCTCTTTCATATTTTTATAATTTTTTGTATTAAAAATTTCAATTTTGCCAAACTTGGACGTAAAAATAATTGTAAAATATATTACTAATTTGAATGAACGATTGATTACACGTACGTAAGTTGCTGGAAATGTAATTGACTAGAGAATTTTTAAATACAAAGTGCAATTAATTTTGATATTTGTTTACCATTTTAAATTAGGAAATATTTTTATTTATTTTCCAATAACATTTAAAATTCTTCTATTTAATAATAAAATATTTAAAATTAAAATAATTTAAAAGTATTAAAATTTTACCCGATTTTAATTTTTTAAGAAAATTTTCTTGAAACTATCACGTCGCAAAACCCCAAGGGTTCCGCAGAACACATCTTCAAAAACACTGCATTATCCTATGTGTGTCGGAAAAGCAACATTGCTCTCACAAACTGAAAAATGTCAAGCAAATTTCCTTAAAATGTTACAAATTTTGCATTTTTAAAATGCCAAATATTTCCTCCTTTCAAATAATCTTCAAATTTCGTTACGGATTCTTGTACTATATAAGAATTGAATAATATATGGATTCTACGCATATATTTACTACGAAATCTCTCATAGAATCGTTTTATTCAAATAATAAATTATATGTATGTGTGTCGAACATTTCTTTATTTAATTTCAAACAATCCGTATGCAGTACACAAAGTTCTTAAATACATGTATTTTAATAGTATTACTTGAAAACAACATTAGTCGGATTGTTATTTGATTTATAAATAATCAAACCATTATTCGAAATGCTACTGTATACTTTGATAAGACAAATGTATCTAACGTCATTCTCTTGCCGCCGCCGCGAAAGGGTTAAACAATTTGTCTTTCCCCTCCAATTGCAGGTGTAGCCAGAGTAAACCAGAACTGGCGATAAAACGACGTTTGGCATGTGGCATGATAGATTACTTCTGAATGTTCTGAATCGGCATACCTTCTGTCTTATCGCATCTCCATTATGCTATATATCTGCTGACATATTCATGTCCATACATCAAAGTCCAATACTGATAGACATCAGACATTGCCATCATAATGATGACATTCCAACACAACATACTGATTCCTCTAACTAGAACTTCTTATATAGGTCAGGATCGGTATCTCCCAAATGACTTCCGAGGTACGTTCCTCAAAATATGCAAATGAGTTTGTGTACGCATCGGATATTCGGATTTGCAGGAAGACTACTGTTGAAAGAATGCCGTGAGTCATTCCCGAGAATGAAGTAAGTCAAAAATAAATTAGTTTTTCTGAACATCGCTCAGGAGAATCATGAATCATGGTCATTTTCTTAAGTTCTTCCAACATTTGGTATTCCTCATGCAATCCGTTAAATTCGATTCACACACAGTAGTACTACTCAAAAATTTTTCTAAGAATCTTGGCATGTAAAAAAAATGTCAAGTTCCCAGTATACAATTCAAATCATAATGTTTGATAAGATTATAAACATTCTAAGGTCATTAATGTCTTTCAATACAACACTATCTATAATGATACATTTTAATAGGTTAAAAATACATTTGAATTTGTTGTATAAACATTAAATGTAAGTTAATTTATTCTTTAAGAACATTTGTATGGTAGAAAAATTTATGTATAAACAATTAACTTTTTAAAAGATTTTAAGTATAACCATGTCAAAAAGTTAAAGTTTTAAAATTTGTGTATAAACATGATATAATTCAAAGTTTAAATTTAAGTGTAAACATGTTATATTTTAAAGTATAAATTTAAGTATAAACATGTTATAATTTAAAATTTACATTTAAGTATAAACATGTTATATTACAATTTTAAGTTTAAAATAATATGTCTTGGTGTTAGAATACAAGCACAGTATGCAATTTAAATACATACATTAAGTTTGAATTAAGACATCAAAAGTTTCTTTCTTCATGCATAATGAAACACATTAGCAAAAACTGCTCTTGTGGGATTGAAAAAAAATGTATATTATAATGTAAAATATTAAACTATTGACAAAAATATTTTGGTTTAAACACACGTAACACATATTTGCAATTAAACTGCTGAGTGCGAGAGTTCAAAATAGTGGATATATAATACGAAAATATATGGTATACTTCAACACCAAATTTCATACCTTTTCATTATCCTTACTATTAACAAAATTAACTTTAAATCCCTTTCCAGATGGTCGACGCGCCCACACATTGATTGATAACGTGTATTCAAGACTGCCGTCTAGAAAGGGTTAAGAACGAAGGCTCTTAAGAAAATGATATTTTATATCAATGTGCTTAGTTCGGTGAATTTGAGAAATTAATGGCCACCTGGTTATCACAAAAAATTATACTTTGATTTTTGTTAAATTTTAATCCTATTTGGTAGTATTCCTCAATTATATTTTGCATCCACACCATTTCTTTGGTGGCTTCCGTTAATGATACATATTCGGTTTCCATAATGGATAAGCTCACTCATTTATGCTTGAAGGTATACCATGAAATAGGTACTTTATCTGCGTAGAAGATCATGCCTCCTAAAGATACCCTATCATCTCTTAGCTGCAAAATCCAAGTCTGAATGACAATTCAAGTCACGTTCATTAATCTAGGATAAATTTAACATGTAGGTAATTTTTAGTTTTACCTAAATAACCCATTAACTAAAAGGGCATCCCGATGTTTTATGCCGGGGTTCTCCTGGAATTGAGATAGTAAATTTACTGCATAGCATAAATCAGGTCGTGTTCTACTAGTAATGAAGCTCTTAAACATCCTATTAAATTTCTGTATGGAATATTTTTCATTTGATCAATCTTTTCACTAGTACCTGGACAATCTATTTTTCTCAAAATATAACCTTTGGCTATGGGCAAGGAAACAATTGGATATTTAAACTGTTTAAATTTTTCACAGACCTTCCCAATGTATTGTTTTTACTGAATATAAAATTTACGATCTGATTTTTCAAATTCTACACCTAGTAGTTTTTTGATTTTTCCTAGAATTTTTATATTAAATTTTCCTTTTAACATTGAAACAACCAAGTTGATATCCTTTTGATTTTTAGAAAACAAAATGATGTCATCTACATAAACTAGTATAAGTACTATCTTATTAAAGACATAACTACAATTACACCATTTAAGTTTTGTAAATTTTAGCTCTTTGAATATGGAATCGTGTTCCATAAACCAATCCCTACCACTTTGGTGAAGTCCGTATATTGCTATTTCTCCCCTTTTGGTGTAAAAACCAAATCAATCCATTTTCACTATGAAAAGAAAATTTACTTACTTCCGTTCCAATACCGAAGCCGCAAGATTTCTGCGTTATTTAGGAAAATACATAATATCATTTTTCTGACCATTTACAATGACATGCATTTTTATTGATCCAATAGCTTCAATTGGGCTTTCGATGTTACCTACTGCTAGCGACATTGAAGTATCTTTCATTTCTTTATAGTTTAAAAACAACAGTTTGTTGTTGCAGAAATGTCACGTAGCAGCAGTATCTATGACCCAATTAAGTTATCTGTGAGATCTATAACAAAACTGGTTCCTATGTTCAGTTCAACAATACTAAACATATTTTTAGAATTTAGTTTTGGGCAATTTATCTTTAAAACAAGTTCTTATCTGAGCCTTTTTCACTTTAGGCTTAGCCTGACAGTTTTTTGATACATTATACATAGGAATATTTTTACTCTTGTAAAACACAGAATAAGCAGAACTTGAACTTACATTGAGATCTCGGCTCTGTTGTTTCAATCGCCCTTCCTCAGCAAGAAATTCAGTCTGTATTTTGTCTAATGTAAAGTCGGCATCCGACCAGTGATAAATTATTTACACAATGCCTTGATATATCTCAGGTAGATACCGGATCGCTTGAAAAGCCACATACAGTTCAGCAACTGGATGATTCACATCTTTTAATTTTGAAACAGCTTTCTTGAGTCGAGCACAAAAAATTTCAATTGGCTTATCTATCTCCGGACATACACTAAAAAACTTGTCTAGCAGCTGCACTAAATTAGCTCTTGTTGGTGCATCAAAGTGATTTTTTAATTTATCCCAAGCATCTGCAGGATTATCAGTGATGCTAATCAACTCCTGGTATTCAGGTGATAGTCCGTAAAACAGCATTGAAAATGCTTTATCTCTTCGACGTATATATTCATCTTGGTCACGTCTGGTAGTTGTTTCATCTATTGGCTTTATACTTCTGTCAACATATCCATAACATCCCTCAGCTTTGAGGGCAAATACCATGCTATTACTTCAGGATGAGTATTTATCCTTGTTGAGCAATTGACATCCTTACAGGCTCCATGATACAGTAGTGTTAATTTTTCTTCAACTTCTTGTAACAGTTATAACAGGAGGACTTGCACGGCCCCCCATCAATTTATCTCAGCTTTCCTGGCCTCCTGAATTTCATTTGACCCATAACCTTCCTCGAAATCTCGCATAACTCAATACTATTCCAAGGTATTGATGTTATATTTCATGTAACAGAATACAAGTGGAAAAAATTCGGAGTTCAATTTAGTTGATCTTAATTTTTGCTTTATTAAAATACTAGCAGTATACCCGTTCTTCGCACGGTATATATAATATAAAGAAATTAAAACTTGAATTATGTGCATATTCCTATAATGCTTTAAATGACTTTGTTATTCTAAACATTTTATTAAAACATTTAATTCTCCTTAAAAGATGTATAAGAATCTCTGTTCTCGCTATACAAAATTATCTTTACAGGCAGATCTGAAGAAAAAAACCCCATCCTGTTCCATTTGTAAACACATTTACAAAAACTATTATTTAATTCTCATAAAGCTACGGGGATTATCAAGGAAATTGGACTTAATTTTGCAAAATATTGAATTTTCATAAGTTAGGAGTCATTTTCATTAATTTAGTATCATTTTATCAATTCGGCCACGTTTTCATTAATTTGACGGAATTTCAAAAAGTCGCCAAATTTGTCAGAATGTGGAATAGTTGGACTAAAAGACAAACACTACCGAAACATCATTACAATACTATCATCTTTCAAAACGCAATTAATTTTATTGATTTGGCGTCATTTTTATCAAGTTGACAACAGTTTTATCTATTTGGCGATATTTTCGTTCATTTGACAATAATTGAGCAATTTGGCCACATTTTAAAAGGTCGCCAAATTTGTTGTTAAGTAGGATGAACTGACAGTCGAAAACTACCTTAACATCATTACAATACTATCCCCTTTCAAATCAAAACTAATTTCATTAATTTGGCATCATTTTTATCAATTTGGCAATATTTTTAGTGATTCGACAACATTTTCCTCAATTTCACAACATTTAAAAAAAGTCCTCCAAATCTCTTGCCAGGCATTAGAGGGACGGATAGACGTAATCATTTATATTTTCATAGATTAGAAGATTATACCCATGTATTAGAAGATGTAGCTGTACTGCAATATATGGATTTTAAAATGTTTTCTCAAAATAAAACAAATTGTGTAAGAATTTGAAAATATCAATAATCTAAACTTGTTACCCAAATGCCATAATGATATGATTCAATGAAAAATGCAATTTCAAAAAATATGTATTTATAAATATATTTCTTTATTATTTAAATCGAAAAATATTTACTGGTGTAGTATCTCATTCTGGATTTAATTCCATTTCTTAGCAACATGTTGTATTGTACATATACTGGGTTTAATTCGTTTTAGACAAACCATAGTTTTTCCTATCCCTTGTCCTGGAAGCGTTCCCTAGTGGATCACTCCGGAAGCGTTTCCCGTCAAACACACACTCAAGTAGAGATAAGAATCTTTGCCTTGAAGTACAGGCTGGCTGTGTGAACAGATATGCAGCTGATAAACATATTTGCAGTTCTTTGAAGTTGAGAAGAAAATGGCTCAGAAAGTTCGGTTTGGAGGCAAACATCAGTATAAATTTCCTCAATACTGTATGTCATTCACTTTCAACCATCTGTTGGTTACATACTGGACCATCATTGAATTTGATAAAATTAGTAGATGACTAGATAGAGGTATGCATAACAATAACGATTAAAAACATTTAAACACCTGGAAAAACTTTCTGACTTCCTATCGCTATTTACTTGATCAAAAACTAGATCAAATGTTAACACATCGTAGTTAGACAGATATTGTAATAATCACTCGATATACTCTAACTCAATACTTGATCTCTATCTCCATCACGCTATATATCTACTAACATATTTACGTCCAAACATCAAAGTCCAATACTGATAGATATCAGATATTGCCATCACATACTGATGACATTCCAACACAACATACTGATTCCTCCAACTAGAACTTCTTATATAAGTCAGGATCGGTATCTCACGGAATGACTTCTGAGGTACGTTCCTCAAAATATGCAAATGAGTTTGTGTACGCTTCTGATATTCGGATGTACATGAAGACTACTGTTGAAAGAACGCTGTGAGTCATTCCCGAGAATGAAGTAAGTAAGTCAAAAATAAATTAGTGCTTCTGAACATCGCTCAGAAGAATCATGAATCACGATCGTTTGTTTACGTTCTTCCAACAGTTGTATCCAAAAATCCAAAATCAATGTGGTTGGTTAATCAAAAAATGTTCAAAATGACCGAGAATCGCAGCAGAAGCAAGAAACGCGCTGTTGTTCTGTACAAGTTTTCCAAAAGAGGGTGGCCAGAGTTACTAAAGAGACGCCAAGGTGAAATATAGCACTCTACTTATCACCGATTTGGCATGACAAAAAAAAAAAAAGACGACCTTACCAATCTCTGGGATTGAACTTTTCTTTTTCTATCAGCTTTTTTCTTCGTTAGAAGTTTAAGAGATTGGATTATTGTCTACTGGGCACTTTTCTAACTCCCTATCCCTGAGTCGAACTTCTAAATGTCTGTCTACTTGCCCTTAGAGGTTTTCATGACCACAAGTCTGCTCTGAAAATATGAAATTTTTCATTGTAAAATGTTTCATAAAAAGAATTAATTTGAAGCTGTATAATTTAGTAAAACAATGGTGTCTTGTGTATGTTGCCTATGTTCTAGTGAAGCTTCTTTACATTTTATCTCTGAAATTGTATTAACTTTTATGATTTTCATTAAATAAAAGACAATATATTAGAATTATGTTTCAACCATAACAAATGTGAGTTGCAATTAAGTCCTTCTCTTACTAGATCCAACTTATTTCTGTCTATATGAATCTGTCTATTGAATAACCTAGGAAGACTTTTCTTGAGAGAACTTCTGTAGTTGTTCTGTTGTAATGTAATCCTTATAAGGTATGTGGTAAGCTGGAGCAGAGTTTCCCCCAGAATTAAAAAGGGCAGGGTGCTGTTACCAGAAAAAGGGCACTTCTTAGAAAAAAAGGGCACATATTTTTTATGTTTGAATATCATTTATACTTGGGATTTTTATGACGAAAATCATAGCATTGCAAAAAAATGTAAACATTTTGTCGCGTATACCTCTAAGTCTAATAGACAAAAATGTAAATATATTTTCTTGTTTTATAGGAAATAGGGTCAAGATTGTGAATATATAAAATTAATTTCAATTTTTTAATATTTTGAACTTGTTTTTTGAAAACCATAAAGTATCTGTCCGAGCAAGTTTTTTTTTTTTCATTTTGCTTATTTTCACTCGAAATATCTTTGAAACCATAAAAGGCAGATATAAATAGTAAGGGATAAAAATATGTATTAGGAAACTTAGTTGCTAAATCTATATTAATATTTTTAAAAAGTGCTTACAGTTTTCGAGTAATCATTTTGTCGAGTTGAAAAAGAGGGAAAATTTCCCCTTTTTTAAGTTTGTAATGATATCTCAAAAACTAAACCTGTAAACAATTATACAAGAATATAGCTCTTTGAAATCCCTACAAGTGTATATAATTGGATTTTGGATGAGCTCTTTGTTTGCGAAGTATAGTGGTTATAATTTCGATATTTTAGTATTTTAACATGGGTTTTCCAATGTGTGGGAAAGCTTTAATTTACTTAAAATGTTACTATTGTTTCAGCTGAATCTGTCACTTACTCCTTGGTGAAATATTTGTGCATAAGTATGAGATAATCTTATTTTGTTTAAAAAATTAGGCATTAAATGAACTTGGAGATTCTAAAAATGTGTAATGATTGGTTAGGTTTGAACAAAAGAAATGAAAATATACATATTCAAGTACATATTTATGTGCCGCCAGGCAAGTCTATAGATTATAGGTCAGGTTGATTTCAGGTCAGATAAGTTTAATTTATATACTGAAAAACAAGTTCGTAAAATAATTTTATATTTTAACCTGCAGTCTATGGTCTGTAGCATCCAGATAAAATCGTTGTGAAAACTAAAGTACTAACTAGCTATAAACAGTTAGTGAGTCATTTGTAGCAAATTGGAATCCTGTAAACAATATAAATGAATCTGAAAAAATCGAATAGCTTTATTAAACTTTACTGAAGTTTTATTTTACAAAATGTTATTCATTCAAAACAATTTGGGCTTCATCAGACTGGAGCAACCACCACTAAGGTATGAAAATGTTTCTTTTGTTGAGAACAAATTTATCATTGAATAAATGCTATTTTTACATCAAATGCAATTATAGTCTTGAGCAGTTGGGTTTATTAGCAGTTACAATTATTGAATTTATATAAATTTAGAGTTTATTAAATTTAAAAAGTAGAATATTAAATTTTGATTTTTAGTATTTTCTCATTAGTCAATGAGGTTTGATGATTTTAAGGGATAAGATATATTTAAACGTTGAAAATATTTATTGTTTGTTGTTATATATTGATTATAAAATTAAAAATAATAATAATAATAATAAATAAATAAAATAAAAATTAAAAAAAACTGATTTAAATAACTAAATAAAATTCTAGAAAGCTCCATAAAATCACCGTATAAAGAAAGTATTGAACAATGGATTGGTAAATGTTTAGCTGCTAAGTTAATCATTATTCCATGGAGCAGGGTCATTACTAGTGCAAGCAACGTAAATTCGTGTGTCTGCGCAGCATCCGTATCTTTAGCCGTAAACTCGCGTAGCGGGCAAGTACGCGAACGACTACTGCATACCTCCCTAAAGCGGGCGTATCGTTATTAAATGAGCTTGATTATTATTATTATTATTATTGCATGCGTCCACGGAGCGGGTCAAAGACGAGTCCGCTAATATGAGGGGGGTTATTTTGTGTTTCAAATCTGCTATGCGGATGTCATACAACGGGCTAATCTGTTAATCCATAAGCCCGCATAGTGCGCGTGTTCATAACGCAATGTCACACGATTTGGACGCGTCTGCACAAGGTATATATCTTTATTGCATGCATTGTATGCGGATTACAAACACTCGTTAAAAGAAGGCGCTTAATTTTGTAAATCCGCTACGCGAATTAAATAGGTCGAATCGTTATTGCATTTAGCGGAGTTATCGTTATGTTATATATAACGCGTACTACATCCGTCTGCGTAGTAGTCGGGTCAGGGCCGTTCATACAAATATCTGGGGTACCCTTCATATTTCGTTTTCCTCTTTTGTGCATTCTTCGTGTCTTCTCCTCCCTCAAAAAATTACTGGTGCCCGACCACTTGAGTGGTGTCCGACCCTCCTTATGGGCGGCCGTGGTCAGATACACAGCCAATAGCTATTGCATGACCTGCATTGGAAGTAAATCTGCTACGCAAATTATATATGTCCGCGTATCATTATTGCATGGAGCAGAGTTTTCATTATATTGTATATAACACGTAGTGGTCAGATCCCAGTGGTCAGATCCCATACAAATTCCTGGGTTCCTTTTCATATTTAATTTTTCTCTTTTGTGCATTTTTCATGTTTTCTCCTCCCTCAAAAATTGTTGTGTAGTCTGGGTCTCACCACTTGAGTGGTGTCCGATCCTCTCTAAGAGCGGCGGTGTACAAATACAAAGTCGATAGCTATTACACAAACAAATAGGAGTACTTTTAGTCGTGACTTTCGCGCGTAGCGGAGATACGCAGTCTGCAGCAGGAAAGCATATTAAGAGAATTTTCAAAAAGGTAGCTAAAGGCAATTAGTAAACAATATAAAGAAAATAAGCTCTTCCATATTTCATTTAAGCCGGCTAAAATCACCGCGCTAATCTAACTTTTCTCCCCCACCCTTTCTATCATCTTCGGGTTTTGACTGAATCAACGTAAACATCTTCTCGCAAATGGCGCAAAGAACCCTAGTCCGGAAATCTATATTTTTAAATATTTGTTTTAGAGCAAATATGCGTACAGGGTTTACATTTACAGAATTTTATAACTTAAATGCATATCAAACATGAAATAATTAAAAAAAAATTTAAGTTGAAAAAGAAAACTGTTTTGAAAGTTTTCATCAGATGGAAGAAGGAACGTACGTGCCTAATATCCCCCTTTCCGTTTTGTTTCTTTTAGTGGAGGAAAGAAGTGATATGAGGATGTCAATCTTTTTATTGGTACTAGATCACCTTTTTTCTTTATTTGAAAAGAGAAGGGAGCAAGGAGGGGGGGGGGGGGGAGAGACATGATCAAAATTTACGGTAATGAACGCAGAGAAAGGGCTCTGGGACTTACCTGAACTGGTTAAATTTTGTTTGAGGCCAGACATTGCTTTCTTAACCGCTTCCCTGATTAACCCGAGTTATCTCGGGTTCGTACATATTGCAACTAATTATTATCCCGAGAATTCTCGGGCGTAGCAGAATTTGTCAGTATGATTTGTTTTATCCCGTTTTTTCTCGGCCGAAAGAAATATTGCCAAGTTTTGTTGGCGGGCTAGACACGTGGGATCCAAGTCTTCTTTATAAAGGAAGACTTGGATGGGTGCAGTACATTCCTTTGAAGAGAGCGCGATTCGGAATAAAGAGTTACTTGCTGTGCGAATCAAAGAGTGGGTACGTTTGGAATATCATAATATACAGTGGAAAGGGGACTAATTTCGATAATTCATTCGTTGATCTTCCTATGTCAGCCCAAGTTGTCATGACTCTGGCAAAACCACTACTGGACAAAGGATATTGTCTTACAATGGACAATTTTTACAACTCACCAGATTTGGCTGATACCTTGATCAAAAGGAAGACTGATGTCTGTGGAACACTCCGATTGAATAGAAAAAAGGCAAATCTAAAGGCAAAGAAATTACAAAAAGGAGAAATTATTGGATTTCAGAGAGGGAAAGTAACAGTAATGAAGTGGAAAGATAAAAAGGACGTTAGTCTAATTTCCACAATACATACAATTGAAATGCAGGATGTGACAAACAAACGGGGAGAGACAATGTCCAGGCCTAAATGCGTAATTGATTACAATGATAAAATGGGTGGTGTGGATAAAGTCGACCAGCATTTAGCTGCTTATTCAACACCAAGAAAAAGAGGGAAGAAATATTACAAGAAGATTTTCTTTCATTTATTGGATTTAGCTTTGTGGAATTGCTACATTTTGTACTGCAAATCAGGAGGTACACGATCACCTAAACAGTTTAGAATGGAGCTCGTGGAAAAACTAATTGCAGAAAGTCATTGTGACGAATTTTCTGCCACATCTGGAAGACCCAGCATTAGTCCTTCACCACTCAGGCTAAACTCAAGGCATTTTCCAGATATTATTCCTGCTACTGAGAAAAAGTCAAATCCAACAAGACAGTGTGCTCTATGCTCACGTAAAAGGGATTCCAGAGGTAAGCCAATAAGAAAAGAGACTAGATACCAGTGTACCGAATGCCAGGTATCACTTTGTGTTGTCCCTTGTTTCAAAAACTATCATACAAAGACAAATATTTAACTTTTTTTCAATGCCCGAGTTAACTCGGGATAGTAAACTCATGATGAAACTAAATGCTTTTAATCCTGTAAAAAATTAAAAATTCAACTTAAAACCTGCATATTATGGTTTTTTTTCAGTTCCTTATATTTAATAATGGAATAAAAAAATATGATGATTTTTTGCATTTTTTTTCAAAAAAATTGGTAAGGGAAGCGGTTAACAAAAGGCTAAGCAGGGGATCTGATCTGCTAACAAAAGGGCAGGGAGGGCGCTTTTCTCATACAAAGGGCAAGGAGGGCACTGTTCTGGTAAAAAAAAGGGCAGGCAGGGCTCTGCACCCTTCCAAAAGTGCCTGGGGGAAACTCTGAGCTGGAGAATTCTTTAACTCATGATGACACCAATAGTGTTTTGCCCTTACATCCGAAAATTCAATTGGTGACTTGGACTTGATATGAGCATTACCACATATTTGTACAAAAATATCTAGTGATCCTGTAACTTACTTTCAAAACACCTCAGCAGATGGAGGCAGTAAAAATGGGATTTCAACAAATGAGGGGGGGGGGATTTGATATGTGAAAGTAAGTACAGTGTATTATGCATATTAATAGCTTTGTTATAAACAACCAGCTCTGTGCAAGTTGTTGCTACTAAAATAGCTTATTATGCTGCAGCTTCACTCTTTGACATTCTTCTATTCATAATCGCTATGCCCATCTAGAGATTGAGATACTTTGTTTACTATAATCACTAGTGGGAGTATATGTAGTGCAGTCCTTGTAAGGCAAAGTTAAATACTGGGCTGTGGAGTTGATACCTCAAACTTTAGACTCCTCTTTTTTCTACTGCCTGACTCAGATCCTCTTGTATTCTAATATATCCAACTCCAATACTGAAATAAACAGCAAAAAAATTTTAATTTTTCATATCAATAAATATTTAATTGGTAAATATTTGATGTTTTTCAAATTTATTACGTAAAACATTTATAAAATTAAATTTTCCAAAATAACATTTTTAAATAGCTTCTTTTAAAAGTTAATTCAGGTATATTTTTACTGACTCCGATTCCATAGCCCTGGTTAGATGCTATTAACTGAAAGTTTTTAAACTTATAATAAATGACAATGCTTTCTTTTATATGAGAGGTGGTCCCATATTCTGTCTTCACATTTGAGATATGCACTAAAATCTGACAGCAACTGGAAATGCAGTGTGTTAGTTGTTGTTGTTGAGACCTAGACCTTCCGACCTACCAGAAAGGTGTAAGGTAACCGTTTGGACGGCCGGGAAGTGCCACCCAATTTGGACTGGAACCCAGTGGGGGAGGCATCCACAAGGACCATACCCTCCTTCCCCTACCACCAACCTCTCGGAGGGACTTACGGACCCACATGAACACGGCAGCAGTTGTGGCAGCGTGCAAATTCAGCTCGCAAACCACCGGCTATCGCACCCGATGCTGCTTGACTTTGGTGATCTAACAAGAACTGGTGTTTTCAGCACTGTAAGGCCATTGGCCTGCCGTGTGTTAGTGTAATATTTGATAGTTTCTTTACATGATATAGAAACCATAAATGAGCACAAATATAACCAAGTCACAGTTCTTCAATAATCTTTGTGTCCAAATTTAAGCTGCAAATTTCTTTGTAAATTATTTTCAGTTTAAGGCAATTTTAGCTGGGTTTCTGCTTTATTTTGATAGCAAGACTAATTATTGAACTTTTTAAAAACTTTTATGACAAGTATCTGTATTATATATATCTTTATATTTGTTTCATGGTCAGTATTTTGACAGTAGAATGACTGAAGCGGTCATTTTGACCACATAACTACTTTGACCATTACCGTCGTTCTAGGAAGATCATTAATTTGTTCTTTTATTATAAAACCTAGAATAATTTTCTTCTGTGTGTTCAATAACTTTAAGAAAATAAGAAAAGTCATAAAATTTCAATGGGCTGGATTAGTTGTTTTAGAGGAATCGTTTCTCAGAGTAGCTATGTGGTCAAAATGACCACTTCCGTCATTCTAGTGTTAAAGGCATACTATAATAAATACTGTGCATACTATATAATAAAATGCTTAATTAAATTTTTCTAGATTTACAGTTAGAGGATAATTATAGTTGCAAAACCTGAGAAAGTAGAACTTCATTGGTTTTCATAGAAAAATGTCCCTTATATAATATAAGTAATGAAAACTATGTAGAAAAAAATTACAAAATGTATTTTATTTATCTCTTGTATATCTTACCAATTTTCTATGCAATGTTGAATAAGGAATGATTGGCAGCTGAGCAATTGTTTTTGTCAAATTCAGTCCTACCACTTGTAAGAGAGATCTGAATTTGAAGCTGGCTGTATAGTAGCACTGCATTTGCCAGTTTCAGTTTCTATTGAGGTACAGAAAAGCGAAGTTTTCTGATTGCCATTACAGGTATCAGTTACTTCATACCTAAGAGTATGCAATCATTGTAATCCAGTAATATTGTTATTTACAATGGGAGCAAGGTCAAATTTTTCAAGAAAAAAAGGATTATTTTTATTTTTCCTGCAATACACAGTATTTAAGTATTAGGTAAATTATTGTAATAGGGTAAAAAATTTAAATTTGAAATTTAGATGCATTTAAGTAAAATAAATTTGGATAAATAAAGATTGTCAATTGTTTCATTTTGTTGAACCCTATACTTCAGGTTTAGTTACCATTCTTTGGTCTCAGGTTTTCAATTAATATCTTCAAGTAAAGAAAAGTATATTTCATTAACACTATAATATTCAGTTTGACAATTGTTAAGGTTCCCTTTTGTATGCTCATGATCAGTCCAGTATTTTTTTTTTAATAGGTAAGGCAAGGGCAAAATATTTTATTTCACTATTCCTCAGGTCTACTTCAGCACACTGTTGACAACCTTATTACAGACTGACTACCCCCCCCCCCCCCTTGCAATATTATTGAACTAATCAGTAATATGAGTAAATTTTTATATAACTGTTTTTTTATTGTAGATCGAACTGAAAAGCCTCTTAAACTGGTGTTAAAAGTTGGAGGAGTTCAGTCACCTGTTCATGCATCTAATTCAGCTTCTTCTTCTTCACAAGTACAACGTGTTCCACCTCCAGATACAAAGCCTGTGTTTGAAGAACCAAAAGCTGTTGAAAAAGCAACTAGTCATTCTCATGAGAAACATAAAAAATCAAAAAAGAAAAAGAAGAAGAAATCAACTGAAAAGGACAAAGAACGTCATGATAGAAAAAGAAAACATCAGCATCATCACCACCACCATCACCATAGAGAGCATTCACATGAACGAAAGGTAAATATATATTTGATGTTGTCTTGTAATTTTTATTTATGTAATTGAATGTATTCTATTTTTATCTAGGGATCATTTTGAAAAGTCTGATATAGAATGTTAAATGTTCTCGAATGTTCTATATCAAAATTTCCATGAATATTTCTATGATATCCTACATTTAATGTTTGAAGTGATAATTTAACAAATTAAGTAGTTTGGCACATAACAAATAAAAAAAAAATACTTTTTGTGTAAAAGCACTAATATATTTACTGTTTCTAGGCCTTGCTGACATTTTTTTTTTATTATTACAAATGAGCTCAACTTTGCTACATAATAGTTCTGAAGTAACTGTAGGGGCAAACAATTTTTTTTTTAAGTATGGTAAATCAGAACAACTTCCTTGCCAATCTCAAACATTAGCTATTTCTCCTCCCAAATATTATTTTCTAATTCTTTTATTCCTGTTTCTTTGATGGCATTTTAGTAGATTTAATTCATTATATACTGCTCACAACTGAAATCGCAACACTATAAAGTTGTAGGTGTAGCTTTATGTAAATCAGGCAATGGAAACAGCAAGGTGAGATATGCAAACGATCACAGTTTCATTACTCATAATGACATAACACCTTGCCAAGTAGCATAAAAGCATCAGGTCAAGGAGGAGCGATATCACAGCTAAATTGTAGCATCATTGGTCTCAGGTTGTAAAAATCATCACAGTATGCCAAGAGTATGTCGACGTACGGCATATGTTCAGTTGTCATCAACAGAACGGCAACAAATCATTGTTTTATGTGAAGGTGGATTGAGCCCTAGAAGGATCACTGAACTATTGGGTTGTGATGTGAGCACAGTTCAACAGTGTGTGTTGCGGTTCATGAGAGACAATGAAACGACATGGAGATCAGGTAGTGGAGCTTCCAGGTGTATCACACCATGTGACGATCGTATGCATCTGAGGAATGTTGCGCGGGAGCAGTTTACCACAGTAACAGTGTTACAATGACATTTATCCCACACTACAGGAATGTGGTTTCGATGCATGCAATTCAAAACCGTTTGCATGACGCTGGACTCCGAGGTAGATGATCTTTTCGACTCCTACCGTTTCAACGTCTTCATTGGTTACATCACCTCCAGTGGTGTCAAATGAGACACAATTGGTCAACAGAATGGTGAAACATTCTTTTCACGGATGAATCACAATTCTGTTTTGGCATGCTAGATGGCCATACTCGCATATGGCAGCGCTTTCAACAATGCCAGCAGGAAGCGTTTTCTATCAGTCTCCACACAGTCCCTCTAAGTAGTACCAAGGTTTGGGGTGGTATAACATTTGGTGGACGAACACCTTTGGTCCTTGTTTCTGGCAGTATCACGGCACAACGATACATCTCTGACATTGTGAGACCTGTTGTACAGCCATATCTGTCAACCAGGCCTGGACTGCTTTTTCAGTAGAATAATGCCAGACCACATATTGCACGGGTAACTATGAATAATGTACAAGGTTTTGATATCCTGCCCTGGCCAGCATATTCTCCGGATTTGTCGCTAATTGACCATATCCGGGACATCATGGGTCACTGATTAAGAGAACTCCCAATTCCTGCAAACCATGTTCAGTTACAAGCTCAATTGCATGCTGTGTGGAATGCCATCCCTCAGCACACCATTGACCATCTCATTGATGGGAGGCTTCGTCATATTCAGTCCTGCATAACCGTTCGCAATGGGCCTATTCCATATTGATCTAATGTTAATAAAGTTCCATGCTTTCATTTTCCAGATATAATTTTTTTATCATTTGCACATCTCCATGTTACAATTATATTCTGTAAATTTCATAAGGATACTCCAATTTTTTATGGTGTTGCGATTTCAGTTGTGAGCAGTATAATTTTTGACAAAGAACAAACTTGAACCTACAATAAACTTTGAGATTTTTTTATGTAAAATAAAAGCTTGCAAAACTTCCATCGAAGTTTTGCAAAAATCATACAAGCAGCAATTTGATTTATTGTAATTTATTGTATTTATTGATGTTATTTTATGTAACCTAGTTATCTACAAAAATCATTTTGTATTTTTACATTTCTTATTTAATATTCAATAATATATTAAAATAAAATAAAATATCATCAATTTCAAATATCTGCCCATTTCATAAAAATTATAAAACAAAATATGTAAATCACATGCTAAAACTTTTAGCAACAATAACAGAAGATAGAGGTATTAATAAAAACCAATTAAACTAATTTTAACTGAATATATTGACTTTTGTGAGACATTTTATTAATCAAAATATAAATGTGGGACCTACATTTGTCATAAGCCAAACCATATACTGAAGATGCTCCTGCATAAATAGAACATGTATGGTTGAAGGTATTATCTTGGGTTTCAAAAATTCAGGTCCTGTGCATTCTATGTCTGAAATATTTGTAAATGAAATTGAATGAATACATGAAATTATTTTGTTGATTTCAGCTATGGTGTGAAAATTCAATTTTTGTCTTAATTTTTTGTACAAAAATTACACAAATTTATGTTTTGACATATTTGTAAAACCATAATTTTGGACTGGACCAGATTGAGACTTAAGTGCCTTCGAGATTGCCTCTGGTTCTACATTCGAAAATTTCCTTTGGCTTGGGCTGGATCTGAGCACTTGTACTGTTGAGCTGGATAAAAATCTGTAATTCAAGCTTGTGTAGCCTTCTAATGTATGCTACAGAATAGTATCAGCCATTGAAATCTATTTATAGCCATAATTTCATTGGATGATATCACCCTTTGCTAAATTCCCTCTTTGGATATTCCTGCTTTAATGGTTTGTCTTTTGTCTGTTGCTACACAGTTGTATCTGATCAAACTTAGTTAACAGGCCTTGTAGGCATTTGAAACAATTGATTTTCATGTCTTCATGTCATCTATCAAGATCAAGGCAGTACAAAACAAAGAATTTGCATTCTCACAAGCTGCAGTTTTATTCACCGTGGCTTGTTTTATACATTTGCAAAATCCCTATTCACTATAAATGTATTTTAAAGATTAGAATGTTTATAAAAAGAGTAGACATTGCTGAAAACTATTCTGTGTTAAATTCTGTATCTAGTAGTGAAAATTGAGTGGTCCAGGTATCTAAGACTTAAGGGATTTCTTCTTCCCTCTCCCTACAAATTTTGAATATATTCGTACAAATATATATATATTTTTTTCTTTTCAAAATGAAGATTGAGCAGATTTTTCTTGCATACAATATAAAATTTCTTGTTGATGATATTTAAAACTGATGCATGTTAATTTTCATTTTTTGTTTTATAATATAAATACTGTTTTTTATATGCATTTAATTAATATAATGTTATAAATTTTATTATAGGAAAAGCGGCGTAAAGAGCAAGATAATCGTTTATTAAGTGAAGGTCATGATTCTCGAGATTCCCTTTCAATGCGATCAATAGCTGAACCTCATTCTTTGCCTGCGGAGAAACCTATAAGAGATGTAAGGACGTGTACTTTAAAAAGAAAAGCCCAGAAGAGTCCTTTGCAAATACTTCTATATTTCCTTTTGAAGAAGTTGCAATTGTAAGATAACTATGAACTTTATATCTTATTTGTAAATATTTCTTATAGATGGTTAGTGATGAAGTGCCTTAAAAATAGTTAAGTATCTAACAAACTGCACGTAATTCATTTATAATATCATTGAATTGAATTGAAAATGAGGGTTCTTCACCAAGGCAATATAGAGCTTATAACCAAATTCTAAGAATGTTTTTTTTCTCTTAATCATCCAACAAAACACAAAATGTATGAGAAGACAAGGGATTGAAAGATGGGTTTGTTTAGTTTTTCCTTGTTGACAGGATAGCTGAAATGCCGGACCACATTACACATCAGAACTTAAGGAAAACATTACAGTCTCTTACAAATTTAACGAGATAAAGGTAAAACCTGCTCAGTCGATAAAGTTGAAACAAAACATGCATTAGTAACTAAATGGACTAAACACAAGCACAAAACGTAAACCTGGCAGAAGAAGAATAATTTTTCTTATGAGACTTTTTTACCTTTCTGCAGGACCTCCCTTTGGGAGAGGCTGCTTATGAACTTATGAGCTGAGTCTCAATACAAGTTCTAGAATGTTCCTGAAGTTTGACTCATGTTTGGATTTTCGAGAGGAAGTATTATGGCTAAAAGATTCCCCACTTGGGACCCCTAATTCACTAAATCCAGGGTCCTGGTGTAGGAACTGTTTACAATACAGATCACAGAGTCTCTTTCGAACAGCCTAAACTAGATGACTCAACATTACTTAGGTGGTTGTCTGCTCTGATATCAGAATCTGAGTTAATTGTGTAATAATTGCATGTTGATCTGTTACATTTTGTATATTCTCATTCAAAACATGTATTGTTTTCTTAATCTAGGCAATATCTTCTTTTAGTTGAGTGCAAATACAGTGAGATTTCTTTGTTTAGTAGTTGTAGGGGTAGTACTTGTCCTGAAAATCTTGAAAAAAATATTTGTGTCCTGAAATGTCCTTATTTTTCCATCCTAAAATTCCTGAAATTAAGTATCAAAAGCAGAGATGTAAATTACGAATTTTCCATAGTTTATACAGGAAACATCCTCACCTCATACTATGGATTACGGAATTTACATAGTTTTTTACGGAGTTTGCGTAGTTGCCTTCTGTCTAAGTTAATGTAAATTTACAGCTACATACACGGTCATGCAGCTGTAAATTAATGGGGATTTACAATTGCCTGTTTTATGAAAGTAATAAATATGCTTCTTTAAATTCAGCATAAATCGCTAAAATGTTATGTTTTTCATTAATTTTGCATAAATTGTGCGATTGTGTAATTAAGTTTATTCTCTTGATTTGCCTCGAGTACTTTGTATCTTTTCGCATCCATCTCAATCTTCTAAATATTGCATATTAATTACTTTTTTTTTAAACAATGCGATTGCACAATTCAGTTAATTCTTGTGAATTGCCAAGAGTGCATTAGTATCTTTTTCCATCTTTATTTTTTAAATATTCCATATGTGCTAATATATTAGATTGACTAAACTAGCTTACTTTCATATTATGGCTAATTAAGGTTATTTTTTTTTAATTGCATAAATTTTTCTATTTTTAAAAATAGGTATGAACCCTTTGAAGGGATATTTTTCAAAAAGTAGTATTAAAGCAGTGATTTACAAACATAAATTTTTTGTTTTCATTATAAAAATATTTTCACCCAATAAAAACTTTATCTGTAAAAACTGTATATATATATATATATTTGTCCTGAAATTTTGTAAAATTGGTGTTCTGAATTTTCATATTCTACCAGTACTACCTCTGTAGTTGTTTTTTCAATTGTTGTTTCATGTTACTCTTGTATTAGTTATCTTGGTCACTGTGTTTTTTGTGATTTGTTGTCCTGTGCACAATGCTGTGTATTCTGGCTTCTGGTCTGTAGGGCATCATGGTAGTGTGTATTTCACGCTACCAGCCACCAAATTTTCAACAAAAAATTTGAATTAAAAATGCTGCTCATGAATTTATAACCTCGGATATTGAGTGAAGTTGAGAAAATTGCAGCACTGCTAAAAAAACTTGCAGATATTCGTGTTGCCACGAAGTATGAGCAAAACTCCACTAGCAGACAATCTGGAAAAGCATGAGCCAATCAAAATTATTCACAAATTCTGAAAGGCAGGAAAATTGTCTAGGCAGTGCAACAATCATTCAGAAAATGATACAAAGTCAAGGAATCCAAAATGGCGACAACTGAAATTTATCAATGCAAAAAGTACAGAAATAATTGAAAATTATAGAACAGTCTCAATTTTTAAATAAAATGAGAAATAGCAGCATGAAATTAAAGTGAATGTTAAATGGAAACAGACAATCATTTTTATAATTTCGCAAATCAAAAGTAACAATAATTTAGAAAATGGAACAATTTTAATTAAGAAAATTAAGTTGGAAGATAAAAATAAAACTAATTAATGAAGGAATAATAAAATAAATATTAATTAAATACTAAAAAATGGAAAATATATAAAAGTAAATTGAATTAATTCCAAAATTAATTAAATTTCAGAGCAACCCAACAATACACTAGCAGTTTATTACTTACTGTTCACTTAGCTACTTCATGACCACTGTCACAGCATTCACACACAACATAATCTTCACATACATATTTATAATGGTTAAATGTAAGGGTCTTTTGACAGATTTAAGGACTTTCGATACAAGAATTTATCTAGTATCTTGAGTAGTATATATCTTTATATAGCTTCTGTTTAACTTTCCCATTGCTCTCAGAACCATTGGTATTTTGGCATCGTTTTTAGGCTTATTGAACTGGGTCATTTCTTTCCAAGCTATACGTTGTTGGTTTAGCTCTTCTGCAATATCTTCTAACTTCCAATCAAGTTCCATGTGGCATATGATGAATTACGTCCTAATTAAATCTTCTAGTATTCATCCACATATTAGAACTCTACCGAATGTTGTTTTTTCAAGTCATTTTATAACACTGTTACTAGTTTTTGCTATAATAATTAAATTTCCTTTAAGGGTTGTAACCACGCTTTCGATGGAGTCTTCTTCTTCAACTGTGGATGTAATTTCCCACTTTATTTCTCCAGAGTGTAGTCTAGGTAGTTTTCCCATCTATAGCCATTAGAATAACCTTAGTACAAGTAGCTCCATTTTCAAATTCCATTTTGATTTGTTCTTGACTCAATAAACTTGTTCCATACCATATGGGATTTTTTATTACCTTTATTAGATCTATGCTGGTTTATTTCTTCATATGCATCTGCTTAAGCTTTCCTTAGCTTTAAAATTTCTATTCTAAAGTAAATCCTAATTACCTTTACTTTTTATTATGAGAACATCACAAACATTTGCAACTGCAATGTTTTGTGCATTTATTTTCTATATAAAAAGTTTATATTTTGCTCATGATGTAATTTGTTGATTAAAAAACAAATTCACATACAAACTGATAGTGTAAAATTGTTGATATATCTAAATATATTACTTAGCTGTGTGTGTTTCCTGCCTCTTATATAGATATAAGATATGAACATCTAAACTGCATTGGACTCAATCATTTGCAATTTTTAAGTATTATTTCTTTGTAATAAACTTGACTTCATATCTATTTTGAGTAACTCTAAATTCACATTAGAGATATTACATGTAATTTTCACGAAATTGTAATTAAAAATTGCTGAATGTCTATTTTTAGTTTCTACCTTCATCAGTTTGGGCTGTGTAATTGATCCCTCAGTCAGTTAGTCTCACTCAGTTGTATGATATAGATATTGGCTCACACAGTGTTTTGAAGAAAACTATACTAGCTAAACTTTAAAGCAATACAATAAAATTATTAATTACGTAGTCATTCTAAAATTATTCCATTGTTTTACAAATTGTGTGGTGGAATACAAGAGGTTTCATATTCAGATTTCTATTTGCTGCTTAGCATTCACTCAATTCTATTTACATAGTATTCATTAAAAAATATTGTATATTCCATGTTTAATTCAAATTATATTTCTCTTTAAGGAAGGTTGATTTTTATATATGTGACATTATATTAAGGAATGCTAGTATCACATTCAATTTATGAGAATTAAGAGAATCGATTAGTCTTATTAAGTTTTGAAACTACTACAAAATCTCATTATGTTTTAGTATTGAATATTTCAAATTTTATAAAATATCACAAAGTACAAAGACATTCAAATGGTAAAACAGGACAAAAAGCTGTGCAAAGTATTTAAAGAACATGTAAAATTAGATAGACTCTTCCTTTGAAGGAAAATAAAAATTGGCTGTGCTGGCATGGACTTGTAGCCACATTTAGTATTTATAACTCTGTGATTATACATGCTTAACAAAAGTCATTGTAGCTGTCAACTATTGCTACAGGTTGTAATAATATCATTGAAAACTGAGACAAATAAAAGCAACTATAAAATTAAAAACAATTTTTGTTTTTATCAGCATTTTTGTTATTAACCCTAAAGCTTTTTAAATATTTTTCTCCCTTAAATTCTGAGAGAGCTTGGTGTGTTTCGAAGATCAAGATTCATTTTATGTTCTATTTATATGAAATGTTTTTTTTTTTTTTCTAGAAAATTCATTCACTTAATGATGCTAAGATTCATATATTTATGTTTTAATTCAGGAAAGATCCTCAAGATTTCTTCGCTTGGCCTGTGACTGATGTTATAGCTCCCGGTTATTCCAGTATTATAACAAACCCAATTGATTTTAGTACGATCAATAAAAAAATAGATGACAGGGATTATAAATCTGTGCCAGAATTTAAGGTAATTTTTGTCACTTTTTACAGATTATTGTTAATCGGTCATAATTTTTTATTTGAGAAAAAAATACACTACAAGAAGTTGTAGTCATAAAAAAAAAAAATTCTGCAATCTTTTTGTGTATATGATAGCAATAAAAATAAGATAATTAACGAAAAGTACCAAAGCAAATAATTTTTTTAGCATTGCAGGGTTAAATATAACAAAAAATATTTTGAGTGCATATGCATGGCTAGATTCAAATTTTGTCTGAAAAATATCTGTAAAATTAATTAGCTAAAATTTAGAAAGTATTTGAATACATTATATGCATGTTTGTCTTCATTCTAAAGCTCTGGTTGTTGAAAAGTAAGAAATTAGAGCAGGGTAAAACTGTTTTTTATAACTATAATACTTGTTGTAATCAAAATTCTTATAACTTTCTAATTAAAAGCTTATTAATATAGTGTAATAAAACATTTAAATTGAATTATTGCATTCAACATTTTTAATAAAAATATTGAGCATAGGTAATTATGAAAATGTACAGCTATGTGCTATTTTTGTAATCTTTTTACTGTAAATCAGAAATTGGAGCTCATACTCGATGGAAAAATAAAAGTCACATATAATAAAGTTACATATTAAATTAGAGAGAATGATCTGTAGATTGGCTTTATATATTTATTTTTTAAATTGAACCACACGTTTTTTTTAATACAAGATGTTTTGTAAACTTTTGTAACAGTTTGCATCTGAATTGAGGTAAAACCAACAAACATTTCTATAAATGCTGGCCTAGGCAAAAATTATTTAATTAAAAATAATAATTCCAGGTAAAAAGGCATTATAAGACATTGCAATGTAATACACAAAGATGAGAATTTATAAAGCTATGTGGCACCATATATTGATAGCTAAATGAAATAAAGTTTGTTTTTAGACAGTGACTAAGTAATGACATTTGAAGGTCAATAAAAGCACCCAATTTTGATACATTATTATCATGTAAATGCTATTATACTATTGATCGAATTGAATGCTTTTTCACTAGTTTTAATTTTGACATTGACTAAGTATCACTTTTTTCATAAGTTATTTGAATATAAAAAATACTATTATAGATTCCATTATTCAATACAGTATAGGATCATTTATTCAGTGTCCCGATATCTGATACGCTCCAAAAACTGAAAATGAATATCAAATTTTGCACAACAAAAATTTTTTCACCAAGAATTGGTCAAAAACTGTTTTTTTAAATCTCATCAAATGATTAGAAGTGTCAATTACTACCAATTTTTTCATAGTTTCTATGGGAAACGACCTCATAATACAAATGATAAAATTTCCATATTTTTCTGTGGAAAATTGTCGTTGGCCACCGAAAATTTTCAGTCACGTGTGATGTCAATAAATGCAATATTGGGAATTTATGCCCGCATAATTCATTCATTAATATCTTGTTTTTCTTGGACATAATATATGCTTCATAAAAAGTCTCTAAATTTGGCATAAATTGCTAAACGGTTCATTGAGATTATTACCTCCATATAGCACCTCCTAAATTACGGAGGGATTGCTCTTTTCCAATTAGATCTGAGAGATGTGTCCAATGTTTTCTTCGCCAAAAGAAAATCTCAAAAA